>BSBK01012173.1:0-143124 GCA_027943335.1 Chamaecyparis obtusa | reverse complement strand
TATATGTATATGTATATATTATGTATATGTATATATGTATATGTATATATATATATGTATATATATATATGTATATGTATATATATGTATATGTATATATATATGTATATGTATATATGTATATGTATATATATATATGTATATGTATATATATATATACATATACATATATATACATATGTATATATATATATACATATACATATATACATATACATATATATATACATATACATATATATATACATATATATATACATATGTATATATATATGTATATAGATATATGTATATTTATATGTATATGTATATATATATGTATATGTATATATATACATATATATATATATATACATATGTATATATATATGTATATATATGTATATGTATATATATATGTATATATATATATATATATATATATATATATGTATATACATATACATATATATATGTATATACATATGTATATATATATATATATACATACATATATATACATATATATATATACATACATATATATACATACATATATATATATATATACATATATATATATATATATATATATATATATGTATGTATGTATATATATGTATGTATGTATATATATGTAGTATATATACATATGTATGTATGTATATACATATGTATGTATATATACATATGTATGTATATATATACATATGTATGTATATATATACATATGTATGTATATATATACATATGTATGTATATATATACATATTCTTTTATCAAAATTCTTAAACATATATATGATTCTAAACAATATTATATAAATATTAATTAATATTTTTAAACTAAAAATAATCATATTTAAATATAACATATACTATTAACAAGTGACAAGAAAAAAATATAATTTATATGATATTGATCCATTTAATAGTCAAAATGGAATGTCAAAATTTAAAATAAAATGTAGTCCTAAATGTTCTATTTTATTAAATTGTTTCATCTTTTATGTACTCTTATGATCTAATAATAAACAATTAATAAGTGATATAAAAATATATTAGTTTATATAATATTTATAGACAAGATGTTGTATTTCTTATTCTTTATTTTTAATAAGTTATAGTCTATAAATGTTCAAATTTCATTAAATTGTATCTCATTTTTTATATCTTTATGATTATTCTACAACAAAGCTATATTATATAAATTTTTAAAAAGTAAAAATAAAATATTTATTTACTATGTTTAATTTAAATTATAATATTTTGTAAGGGAAAATATATCACACATTTGTTTACCTAAATATTTATTAATACATAATTAACACATAATAAATTTTCAAATTTTTTTAAAAAAATATAAATGAGAATAAATATATATTATATTATATCATATATTTACAATATTTTTATTTACATTAGAAAAAGTGAGTTATATACTAAAATAAACTCATGTAATATAATTTAAAAATTTTAATATACAATCAATACAAAAAATAAAAATATTAATGAAAGATAAAAACAAAAATTATTTCTAAACCCCTAAAATTATGCAATATGGAAGGACAATAAATAACAAACATGGTAAATTTTAATTGGTTCACTCGTGTAATAAGACTTCAAATGCATTCATCCAATGAGATGATCAAAAATTATTTCTAGATATTATAAAGTTAAATAATTTGCATCTATATTTTACAAATGAAAAAACTTATAATGAAATATAAAATAGAATTTATTTTCATTGATGTAGAACAGTTCATTTAATCACTAGTTAAGATAAAAACTCAAAAACTCATACAATAGTACTTAGCGTATCGCAAGTATAATAAAGGACCACACTTAAATAGGAGGGAAAACCTCTAAATTTAAGTATTTTAATTTTTTTTGAAAATGGTAAAAAAAATTTAACATTTTTATAAAAATGAGTGGCTAAAATAACGCATTATGCATAAAAAATGGCAATAAAACTGTTGCATTCCTAGAATTTCGTGTATAAGACCCGAAACCCATTTAACCAATGAAATCAATAAATCATTTTTTCAATTTATAAAGTTAAAAAAACTACATTTAAACTATAAAAAAAACATGAATTTTTTAACAAAATAAGATAAAAACTAAATTGTAATTGGTAGAAACAAGTTGTTTTAATAACTAGTTAAAGCAGGAAATCCAAAACTCGTTATACTAATATATTAATAGTTAGTTGACTCACAGTGTACAATAAATACATTGATTAACATATATGCTTTTAAAAAAATTGAACAAAATATCATTACAATTCTTATTAGTACTTGACTTAGGCTAAGTACTATTGTATCATTTTATGGATTGTTAGTGTTAAGTAGTGATTAAATATAAAAATTTGGACCAATCTCCATCAATTAAATTTATATTTTTCATTATGTAAAAAAATTATATTTTGTATAGTTCACATGCACATTTTTTAAAGTTAATAAATTATTAAAATTATTTATTGATTATATGATTGGTTTAAAAAAATTGAGAGTTACTATAATAATCTAGCTGAACATTAAAAAAATTATTCATTCACATATTTAACTTTACCTTCTTAAGTAAATGGATGAATTATTAGTTTCTATATTGATTTTTTGAGTTTTTTGGGTTTTTCTTTTTAAAAATTAAAGCTATAGATTTAAAAAGTGAAGAAAAATTTTTGGGGAGATTTATACATGATAACTATTTCTTTAATTCATAATAACTATTTTTCAAAGTCATATGGATTAATTACTTAATTTTAAGATGATTTATTTTTTCTATTTTAAAAAAAATAAAATTTAATGAGTGATATTATATATTAACTTCAAACTTATAATTTCCCTTTTGAATACTAATAAGACTAACAATCAATTTATTGAGACTATTGTTCTATTGTTAACACTAAAAATATTACTTGTCATTAATATTATATTTATTACTTTTATTACAATATTAACAACGATTATGTTTAAGTTATTATATTTCTTATTTTATTATAATATTAACGGCAAGTGCTAGCCATTATAAGCATTGAGAGAACTTAACTACTGATTAAATATCATAAGTTTAGCCAATCAAATTGTACTATTTTTTTAATAATATTACATTCTAATTTTTCAAAAACTTAAAAATAAAATATTTAACAGAAAAATAAAAATAAATATATTCAAATTATACTGAAAATTTTAACCCTAAATCTAATCTAATCATAACTTTAACAAAAAAAATTATTATATGATATAATTTTATATTATAATAACTTTATATTTAAATATACTTTTAAATTAAATTAATGCTATTTTTATATTATTTAAAATGTTATATTCATATCATATTATAATAGATTTAAAGATTATATTATATTTATATATTATTATATTACTATTTCATATTTAAAATTATATTTATATTAATTTTATTTTATATTGTATTATAATTTATTTATATTTATATATTATTTAATGTTATTTAGATGTAATATTAAATATTATATATTGATATTTATATTATTTTATGCTATATTTTTATATTATTATATTATATCTATATTAAATTACATTTATTATAACATAATTGTATTTATTTGTTCATTATTTTGTGTTATAATTATATTTATATCAATATTAAACTAATTATTCTTGTGAATTACTTACAACAATGAGATTTTCAAGAACTCTAATTTATTTATTAATAAATCATGCTCATATTTTTTATGTGACAAACCTTACAAAGAAGTTAAAATCAATTAAGTTCAAATTTGTGATAAAGTTTAAATAACCCTACTAACATTTTGGCACAAACTTCGTTGTGTTGTTTTCTCAAAACACAAATTTATGATATAAGTAGAACAAGTGTCACGTAGTGGCGAGTTCTTGCCTTTAATTTTTAAGTAATTTAATTTTTAATTTTAATGTTAATTATAATTAATTTTTAAAATATTAGAAAAATAAAAAATAGAATAAAATATGAAAATTATAATGTAATTAATTTTAATTGTTAATGTTAATTATAATTATTTTTCATAATATTAGAATAATAGAAATAGAATAAATATTAGAATTGTAATTATTTTTAATTTTGTTTAGGATATGTTAAATTGATAGTAAAGTATTTTTTAAGAATATCTACAATGAAATATTAATATCCTATTGTGTACTGTGGAAAGTACCTTCATAGGGTTAGTTCGTCAATAAATGAACAAATAACTAAATTAAACCACAAAAATAGTGAGCTATTTAATTGCAAATAAAGACAACGAGCACTCTATGGCTCTCTATTTAGATATACTAATGATAAGCTCTCAGCAAGCCTCCATTAGTGACAGCTCTAAAATGAGAAATGATGAAGTTATTTAAGCTAATTAAGTGAATTCTAAAGGAAACTATGCTCAATTTAAGCTTAAAATGCCTTTTTAGCTAAAATTCTCAATAAGTTAGATGCAATTTTCAGATATGTGGATTTATTTCTCCTAATTTTGGTCTTTCTTTTATAAATTTTGGCAAGCATAGGGGGTGGAGTCAATTTGATCATGGGTGTGTTAAGGTTAAGTCCATGGTTCCACCTTTAGGGACAATTTAAATGGTTTGTCCTCAAAGCTTGGGACAATGAGACAAAATGAGTGGTCAAGATGCTCTCACCTTATTTGTGATGGAGATTTGATTTGAGCTTGATTCCAATCTTTAATTCCCATTGGTTGAGGAATTTTCCTCCCATGTGGCGGGTGAGGGAAAATAGGGATTTAATAATTCAATTTAATTGATTTGTTTAGCCTTGTGCACCCCTTGAATGGGTTGATTTGATTTAAATAGAACTATACAATTAATTAGATTAATTGCACCATTAATTGATTTATCTTGATTTATTTGATTTAAATTGATTTAATGGCTTTTAATTTTCAATTATTATTGGATTTTGGCTTGATTGCAATTTAATGCCTTGATTTTGCCTTGGTTGCTCACTTGAATTGATCTTGACCATTTTTAGGTGATTATAAATGCCTCTCTTTGAATCGATGTGCGAAGTGCATTGGTTCAAAGAATGTCTTGATGCGGAGCCACTGATTAACTGATGTCTGATTAGATGTTAATAAAAGATGCAGATATTGATGATAGATTTGATGAAGTTTTGATTGATTTGAAGTTCTTGATGCTTGTTTCGATGATGGATCGCTGATATGATGCCTGATTTGACCCAATTTGATGTTTTGATACCCCACTTGATAGATGCAAAAAATTTCACGTTGAGAGATTTATGCCTTTGATTTGATTTTAATGATGATGATCTTGAAAATTTGAGTGTATGCCCCCTCGAAAATGAAATGAAATTTGATTTTGGTGAAAGATGTTGCATTTTTTATCATTTGCGTTGAATATTTTCAATGATGTGTTAATTTTGATTTCATTTCTGATATTGTTTTAGTGATGTTCTGATGATAAATGCCCCTAATTTGGCTGATTGGATGTCCAATTTGGGTCTTTGGTCATTTTTTGGTCAAAAGTGCCCCTTTTTAGGTCAAAAGGGCTATATATAGGGGTAAAAGGTCATTTTTACTATTCATTTTCACCCTTCCTTTTTACTTTTTCCCTCTGAGCCCTTTGCGATGGTTGTCCCTTATCGAGTGCATAGATTCGAGCGAGGACGATGCTATTAGCGCCCGCCTAGCTATGGACCTCAGGTATGTACCCCTGAAAACTTGCTTTGTCCATTTCAACATTTAATTTTTTTTTAAATGGATTTTTTGAAGAAAAAAACATATTTTTTCCTTTTTTAATTTTAGTTGTGCATCCAAGCAATTTAGCAACGCGTACAAGTTTATTTGAGTGCATCTACAATTTTTCGCAACACTTTCAATCATTCTTGTTGTGCATTCAAACTTGTGCCCTAGGTTAAGTTTTTGCCTTTAGGATTTCTTGCAGTGCTTTCAAATTGAATTGTGCTTTTAATGATTTTAGTAGCATGTACAGGGGCTTCTTGTAGCGCGTACAAGTTTCTGCAGTACTTACACATTGTTTCAGTGCATACAATTGTTTTTTTTTGCGCATTTAAACTATATAGTAGCGCATTTGAGTTTTAGCACGTACAATCATTTAAATAGCACGTACACCCTTTTTGGAAAAAAAAATTGAACCTTTCAGTTAGTTTTTTTGTTTGTCTGGTTTTGTCGATTGGCTTGGGTGTTGAGTCTTGTTTGAAACAAGTCGTTGGATATCAGTTCTAGTCATTTGATGTTGAATTTTGATTTGTCAATCCTGATTGGTTGGTCAATTGTGATGATAAATTTTTCATCCTCTTTGAATAGAAATTGGAAAATTGATAGTGGTTTGATTTGATTTTGGTTGGTCGATTGACTTGTGATGATTCAACATGTAATTATTTTGATTTCTAATGTGTTGTAACTTGCTTCCATAGGCTCACCTTCGAAAGTTGGTCATCTGAGGTTTGTTCCTGTCACCATTCGAGATGATCGATGACTTGAGTGAGCAGGAGCACTAGCTGATCAATCATTGTAGCTTATCCTTTTTGCTTTCCCTACCTTGATTATGTGTGAATCGAGGTCTCTTGACAGCTATGGCAAAGCGGTGGCACTCTGACCATAACATGTTTCACTTGCTGATGGGGGAGATAACTATCACCCCAGAGGACGTTTACAAATTGCTCAGGATCCCTACTCATGGGGAAATAATCTATTATGACCAGGTGTATGATGACACCATTTGCAAACAAATTTTTGGCAACCCTACTATCAGGATGATAGTATTCTATGGGCATAGTTCCCTTCCTTTCTCGTACTTCCAGTTGTATGGTGAAAATGTGACCACACTTCTATGAATCTTTACATGCAAGGAAACTCAACAATGAGCCCTCACAAATCGATCCATAGCTCTCTATGCATGGAGTTGCAAGATTTGTAAAATTGCTCTCAGCTAGAGCTATAAACTCATGACCTTGCTAGTCAACCACACAATGAGAGATTCCAAATCAAAGATAAGGGCAACAATGCCAATATCTCCAATGAAATCAATATGGATGCAATGCAATGCTAACTAATCTATGAGAATGAAAGATGCAAGCTATGCTATGAAAGGAAAATACAAGTGTTACAAATCCTCCTATTAAGCTACGTGAGATTAATCTATTGCATAAAGGAAATCTATACTAAAAATGCCATGATTATGCAACTATGATGTAAGAAAACAAGCTAAATGAAATGCAACAACAATGTCTTCAAAAATTGAATGCAAGAATGTCTTCAAAGAGCTCCAAATGACCTAGAAAACCTGCAGCATAACATTAGCATGAAAATCTAAGATATGAAAATGAAGGAGAGAGCTCTCCTTTTATAAGAAATGAAAAATCAATGGACGATCGAGATCAAGAGGCAAAAGACTTAATCAACGATGGAGAAAAATGGAAGCTTGATCCTTGTGCACAAATATCCTCCAATAAGAAAATAGGAGTTGACTTTTGTGTCCATATGAGACAAAAAGTGTTTTTTCTCTTTTTATAAAATAAGAATAATGCTTTATTTGTGCAACTGAGGATAAGAAGAAAAGTGGAGATTTTTTATTTAAATTAAAGGGGAGGAAATTCCTTTTAATTAAATAAAGGCTTAGGATAAAGTGATTTTATTATTTAATTAAAAGAGATTTTTATTTAATTAAAAGGGAGCATGTTCTCTTAATTAAATAAGATTTTTATTTTTTTTCTCTTTTAAATTAAATAAGGCTCAAACCTTAGGAAATATTGAATTGATTATGATTTGATCAAGGAAATTGACATAATTGATATTGTTGATATTTGAAAATATTGATTCAGAGATTTGATAAATTGCTGAATGGGGGCCCAAAGTCTAGGCGACCATTTTAGGGTGCATACGCCAGTAGTACTTGAAGTTCTAGTTGGCAGTTTCTTGGTTCCTGATCGGCGTGGGCATGGATTCGCAGTTGGATGGGGTCGGATCTTAGAGGATTTGATTAAACATCCTTGAAGGTTTGATTGGGGGTCTTGTGTTCTAGCACAACTATATCATGAGTTGCATGATGTTGTATATAGGTGTGGGGCTACTCTCTCTATAGGGGTAGTCCTTTTATAGCTATGGATGTGGGAGCATATTCCTATTACTCATCCCATTGCAGTGCAACAACGTGATCTTGGTTGGTCATTCACATTTATATATGAGGGTATGGTTGTCCATAGGCTCACTTGGGCAAGCTAGACTATTGCCACCATATCATTGATGATCTTAATCAGGTTGTATGTAGGTCGTATCTATGATGCGAGCCATGGGCTGAGGATGCTTCAGAGCTTCCTTATATGTGTATGTCAACATTGTCGAGATGGATGATAGGGCGGACGCCTTAGTTATTGATGTTGGCAAGTTGGCTATACTGGTGTATATGACTTGATATAGTGTTTTTATTATGGCAACAAATTCATATAGTAGTTTGGAGTCAGCGCACTTGATGGGAAGATCAAAAATTGGCTAAGTGTTGAAGATTGGATAGTGTGCAGAGTTCCTGAATCTCAGAGCATTAGTGCATGTGCGTATGACCAAGTTATGGTATGCACCCTAGAAGATAAGTTGGTTATACTATATTCATGCTTAGTCTATTAGTGCATGATTAGATATGCAAGTATGAGAAAGATACAGACAATTGAAGTTACACAGCCAGTGTGCGCCAGAGAAGAACAGAGTAAGCAGCTGACTGTTAGCATTTTGAGTTGCAGTTATATTCTAATTATGTAAAGGCTATGCACCTATTGTAATTAGGTTGTCAACATGTATATATGTTTTTTTGTAAACACAATTGAGCCAATTCAATTGGAAGCGTTGTATGTAATAGGTTTAAGGGTCCATAGTTGTTTATTTTGTATGCGCATATAAATATGAGATGCGCCCATTGTAATTAGGATGGAAGTTGATATAGAATTGTGATAAGCATAGCAGAAGTGTGCGAAGAGACTATAAGATGTATTAGAGCTTTGCAAGAGGTCAAAGCATCAGTGCATCAAAGGAACTGATCTGACAAGCAATGTCATAGTGACAGTTCATCCAGTAGATATAGTGAGTATCTGAGATCAAAAAGTTGTAGCCTTCACCACTTGAGCATTGAGCTCTATGATAGTGCATCCACTCCCCTAACAGGGACTATTGTAAAAGATTTCTAATAGGGTCCGACCCTTGACCAGGTCTATTGTACTAAATATATTATAAAGCAACTCCTAACAAGGTTAAGGATCTTCTAACAAGGATCATAATACACTAGTACATAATATTAGTGGGTGTTATTTCCCACTAGGGTTTTTACCTATTTGGGTTTCCTCATAACCATATTGGTGTTATGTGTTGATTTCATGTTTCATGATTATGTGAATGTTCATTTCAGTACTTAAGCATTTAAGTTCAGTTTAAAGATTAAGTGAAAAGATAAAATACAATGAACACTAATTCACACCCCCCACCCCCCTCTTAGTGTTCTCATTCCTAACAATTGGTATCAGAGCTCTAGTCCTTAGCAAAGAAGTTTAACCACTTGAGGAGATCATGGACAAAGCAGAAATGAAACATCTGAAAAGAAATCTTGAAGCAGCTCTTGAAGACCTGGACAAATCAGAAAGAGAAATTGAAGAACTAAAAGAAAAATTCAGTGATGCTCAATTAGTTATCAAAAGGCTAAGAAAGGATTTGAAAGAATGCTCTACCATTGATCTTGGAGAAATGGTCAAAAAGCTGAATGAAGAAAATGCATCCTTAAAAGAACTACTTGAAGAATTTGATGATAAGTTGATTAACAATTAGGAAGTCTACGAAGAATAGGTCAAAGAGAACCTTCAACTCAATGAACAATTAAGGCAAGAAAACATGGAAATCTTAGAGTTAAGAAACAACAAAGAAAGTTGGAATCTGAATTGAAAGAAGAAAAGAATCACATTGACAAATTACACACCAGTTCTAATTTGATAGAATCTTAGTTGTATGCAAGAAGAGCTAAAGGAGACACTAGCTTCATTGGATACAATGAAGCACAAAATCAAATTGACAACATGTGAGCAAGAAAGAATACATAAAAAGACTCTACTGATGCTAAGAAGACTAAAGATCAAACTAAAGATAATAGTGAACCACCTAAGGATGAGCGCAAGCTAATAGACCAGACTTGTTATGCATGTAACAATCATGGATATATAGCAAGGAAATGCACAGAGGTAAGACCTCTTAATGGTTACTGTTATTCATGCAATAAATTTGGTCATAGAGCTATGAATTGCAAGACAAGTCAGAAGAACAGGACTCAGTATAATCAAATAAATCAGAATCATTCAAATGTAAGAAGTTCTCATAATGTTACATGTCAAATATGTAACTATAATGGTCACTCAACTAGACAATGTAAAATGGTGACTCATGTCAGTGCACCAAGGAATATAAGGCCTCCCGTCATTTGTCACTCTTGTAACAAGGCTGGACACATCTCAAAGTTTTGCAGATCAAGAACGCAAGGTCAGGAAAGCCCTAAAAAGCCCGAAGAACTAGTTTTGGATCTTGAAGGAGAAGCTAATTTTGTGAAAGCTTCAGAGGATGCGAGCTTGATTTGGTCATAAGCAAAGAAGGACAAGGTTGATGAGTATGTATTGGATGCATCCACTATGGACGCACCCTCTACATTTGGATGAATGGCCCTCAGGGTCATAAGGGGAGATAATTTAGCTCTAGACCCCTGTGTGGTTGGTATACTCACTCTTAGAGTATGCGCCTTTGGACTTAAGTTTTTGGAGACTAGAGGAACCTTTGTGCAAGAGTGAACTAGCTGATTGTTTGCAGAATGAAAGTTAAGAATTTCCTAGTGATAGCCTGGTTTATGTGACAAGCATTAATGACAGAATTTCTACTTTAAAGTAGATAAAAGATAGAAAATCTTTCATTGCATCCATATTGAGAGCGATTGGAGAGCAGAAGAGCCCTATTAGTTGATTGAGAAGCATTGCAATTTGATTCATCAAGTGACTTGCTATGAAATTGATCAGTTGTGGAAACCCTAGTTCGTCGCGTCGATTCAGAATCTCTTGGAAACCTTTGAGAAAGCATTATACAAGTAAGCGATGGCTACTCCTATAGTATTTGATGTTGCAGAGAATAAAAGATATGTGTTTAAGAGGCATCCATTTAAATCTACACTAGATGATCTAGAAGGGGCATTCTCCCGCACGCCTATGGGTGTTATGCATGTCGAGGACATTAGGGCATACATCTACTACAAGAAAGAACTAGTAGGATTGGATAGATTAAGGGCGCACATGGAAACTATGTTGAAACCAGACAAAATCTTCATGGATGAGTATGCACGGTGGAATAATCATCCTATAGTGGAGTATGCTACAGCATATGAGTTCTATGAATCAGAATGGATCAATATTCTACTGAGCAAAATTCATGATGACCTATTTTGGATAGGTGAAGTGCCGGTCAGAATAAATAGTAACCTAATTCATGAGATGACAGGCCTCTCAAGGACAGGTGTCATCCTTCTAGTGGGAAAATATGTAAGGAAGATTGTTGAACAAACTTGCAAATCAAGAAGTGATAGGCGTGGTATGACTATAGAGCCTATTGAGCAAGATGACATCAAATTGATGTCTATGATACTTGGATATAGATTTCAACACACCAGCAGGGTAAACAATGTGTCTATGGCCACAATTCTTGCAGCCATAAGAGTTGTAAATGAAAATGGTGAGTTCAACCTGTGTGAAATCTTGCGCGCACAACTAATTGACAACATCAAGGCAATCAAGAATGATAAGACCAAGATATTTAGATTTGGGTCTTTGATCATTTATATGTACTTCCATATTATTGGAAAGGTGTCAGACCTATACCTTGACAGGATAATTCCTACCATGCCACAGATATCCTTCAAGGCATCTACTGAGAGCACTCTAAGAGACTACATGACACTAGAATTCAAGACATTCAGAGCTAAGATGCAGATGAGGTACAGAATACTAGAGAGCATAATTGATAAGTACAAGGATACTATATATTTTATGGTTGAGACTGACACAACATGCATGGAGGTAGTTGAACCTAGAACAAAGTGGATTCATCCACTTGGATATGAAGTAGATGAACAAGTCTTAGAAGCATATGCCCAAGTATTGCTTTCAGCCCCTAAAGACCCTAATGAGCCAAGATGGGGAACCTATGAGGAGAAAATAAGAGAAACTAATGCAGTCTTGAACAACGCAACGACAAAAAGGAAGGTTGCTAAGGTTACCTCATAGATCTTGAGAATTCATGGAGTGTCTCAAACAAACCTAGAAAAAGCAAGGGAACAAAAGATTACCTTGGAATTAGAGAGCACAGATGCAACAAGATAGAATCAGATGATCCTAAGCTGAAGAAAGTGAAGATTGAAAAATCTGATGAGTAGAAGGGTAAAACTGATGTTACTCATTCTACGCCCAAAGAAACCATTGACCTTACTACTCCTCCTGAGTATAAGGTAATGTAGAAGAGGAAGAAAGAAATCAGCATTGGTCATCCATCCTCAAGAGTAATAAGGAACATAAAGAACTCACAAGCACCTCTTAAAGTAAGTTTCAAACCTAGTCTCAGTGTGCTAAGTGCAAGAATAATTAATGAGGGAAGATTTGATCAAGTAGGAATTTTTTATGAAAAATATAGTGAGATAGACAAATCTAAGATACATGGAATGATAGTCAAACACATGCTGAAGTTCAAGAAGATAGTCTTGGAACTAAAGACCATGATTCCTAATAATGTATGGAATATCTTAGAATTCCAAAAGAGACAAGCCATTGAAGAGGATTTAAGGATAAGGGAAAAGATTCTAGATGATACTCTTCCAGTATGTTCCTTAGAAGATAAATCTCTATTGTTAGATCTGGTAAAACCACATCTCAGAACCAAGTCAAGGACTTTGCACATTATGGAGAAGAACTATGATCTTGTTGCTAAGGAAACAGAGAAGGCATTTGAGAAAGTATTCATGAACAAGCACATGTATCTAGCTACTGCGCCCACAACTCAAGTACCCTCAAAGGAAGTCAAGATGGTAGAGCCCACTAATGCATCAGTGACAGGTCCTTTGGACTCAGTGCCTATAGTTGAAACACAAACAGAGGCAAATAAGTCTGCACCCATGACAGAGTCACTAAAGGATAGCACCATTATCATTGATAATGTAGAGATAGCCATGGTAGCCACTGACACTAAGTTGGACAATTTTGAAGAAGCTTTTGTGAGCACACAAGAAGCTGAAATATTATGTAGTAACACTCCTACTCATCAAGAAGAATTAATGATTGAAGATATGACAAATGTGGAAGAAGAAAAAGAAGAAGAAAAGAAAGAAAAAGAAAAGATGGAAGAAAAGAAAGAAGTAGGAAAAGAAAAAGAAATATAAAAAGAAGTAGAGAGAAATGAACCATCAGGTGAAGTAATCAAGGTAAAAGAGGAAGTTATGGATAGTACTCCTGTCACTCCACTTCCTTCAGCAACATTGTTGTCAAGTTTGACACTTGACATAACCAGTTTGGATTCATGGGGAGAAGAAGACCTGATTAAGTTCAACGTCTTAGCTATGGAGAAGGCCAAGGAGAAAAAAGTGATGAGGAATCCCCTCCTTGTAGATTCAGTGAACATTCTGAATAGCTTGTTACCAACATACAAGAAAGTGTCCAAGGTACACTCCATTGATGATGTAAGTTCAGTCATTTCACAATTCAAAAGCAATTTCTCTAGCCTAGAAGAATCTACATCCTTAGTTGCAGAGCAGAAGTATTTGAAGAAGAGATTGAGTGAATTGGTTAGCAACTATGCACTTGACCTAAGCTCACTAAAGTTTGGTCAAGCATCTTTGAAGGAGTTTGCAGCAAAAGGGAGGAAAATCATTGCTGACTGTATGAACCAGGACAAGCTGACTGGTGATCTATACAAGAAGATTCAAGAGGTCGAAGCTATGATAGAAAGCATAAGAAAATCAATGGAATATCCATTAGTTGATGTGAACATGTGCAATAATGTCTACCAAGGACATATAGATAAGATTGAGAAGGCAAAAAAAGAGATGACCAAGATAAGGGCTAGGTAGACTCAGCTAAGAAATGCTCTTGTGCCCTCATTAGACATACTTAATCAAAACATCAAGGAGATCGATACCACCATGGTGACATATGATCAAGGTCTTAGCATAGATTTGGAGAAGATGGAGAAGCTTCAGTATGCATTATGCGCCCATCTCCAGATTGTGAATTCACTGATCACATTTTGGAAGAAGGAGATCCAAAACCTACAGATAGCATATCCGGATGTTTTACCATAGTAAGTGTTTATAGATACAGTTTTTGACACACCTTTGTCATCAATGTCAAAGGGGGAGTATGTGTAGAATATGGGTTATAAATATGTATAAGGAGATATAAGATAGAAATTATGTATAAGGGAGATATAAGACAAAAGTTTTTGTATTAAGGAACAGTTAGCAACTTGGCCATATTCCTTTGTTGCCATTAATGAAAAAGGGGGAGATTGTTGGAAAGTTGGCTATACTAGCATATATGACTTGATATAGTGATGTCATTATGGCAACAAATTCATATAGTAGTTTGGAGTTAGCGCACTTGATGGGAAGGTCAGAAATCAACTAAGTGTTGAAGACTGGACAGTGTACAGAGTTCCTGAAGCTTAGAGCATCAGCGCACGTGTGTATGACCAAGTTATGGTATGTGCCCTAGAAGATAAGTTGGCTAGACTATATTCATGCTTAGTCCATGAGCGCATGATCAGATATGCAAGTATGAGAAAGATACAGACAGTTGAAGTTACACAGCCAATGTGCGCCAAAGAAGAATAGAGTAAGTAGCCGATTGTTAGCATTTTGAGTTGGGGTTATATTATAAGGATGTAAAGGCTATGCACCTATTGTAATTAGGTTGTTGAAATGTATATATGTTTTTTTGTAAACATGCTTGAGCCAATTCAATTGGAAGCATTGTATGTAATAAGTTTAAGGGTCAAACTAGTTGTTTATTTTGTACGCGCATATAAATATGAGATGCGCCCATTGTAATTAAGATGGAAGTTGATATAGAATTGTGATAAGTAGAGAAGAAGTGTGTAAAGAGACTATAAGATGTATTAGAGCTTTGCAAGAGTTCAAAGCATTAGCATATCAAAGGAACTAATCTGACAAGCAGTGTCACAGTGACAGTTCATCCAGCAGATATAGTGAGTATCTGAGATAAGAAGGTTGTAGCCTTCACCACTTGAGCAGTGAGCTCTAGCACAATGCATCCACTCCCCTAACAGGGACTATTGTAAAAGACTCCTAACAGGGTTTGACCCTTGACTAGGTCCATTGTACTAAATATATTGTAAAGCAACTCCTAATAGGGTTAAGGATCTTCTAACAAGGATCATAATACACTAGTACAAAATATTAGTGGGTGTCAATTCCCATCAGGTTTTTTTACCTATTTGGGTTTCCCCATAACCATATTGGTGTTATGTGTTGATTTCATGTTTTATGATTATGTGAATGTTCATTTTAGTACTTAATCATTTAAGTTCAGTTTAAAGATTAAGTGAAAAGATAAAATACAATGAACGTTGATTCACACCCCTCCCCCTCAGTGTTCCCATTCCTAATAATTGAGAGATTTTGTTTCTTCAGGGTGCTTCAAAAATTTGGTCATCCTCAGGGTATGACACTGGGTTTGGCACTTTATGCACATGTACAGGTGGAGAGATCCCTTTGGGATCCACATATTGATTACAGGACTGCTCGAGATGAGCTACTAGCACTTCCTCACCTATCCCAGGACATGAGGGAGCATATTGTGGACGCAGACATGCCTGATGATTACGCACAGTGGTTCTTATAGAACCCATTTCCTAGATTCATTGATCTAGTTGAGCTAGTGCCTAGGATTGATGAGTAGTCAGATGATGACAACAGTGATGGCAATGGCGGTGGTAGATAGGGTCATCGGGGATGACGAGCAGGCAGAGCAAGACGAGGCAGTAGAGTTGTCATTCTTGTGGTCATTGTCCCCACTCCTGCTAGAGGTGGAGTACATATGAGAGGTGGTTGGGTTAGATTTTGAGGTGACCCATTTTGGGCTATACATCAAGTTAGACAAGATAGACTGGCCAGGTGGGGTCAGCATAGAGTATGGATATTTAGGCTGATTACACCACATGTGGTTGCTGATATAAATCCACAAGTTGCGTAGATCTTGGTTGATCAAGCACAAGCACCTCTGGAACCTCCTCCTTCTACACAACTTCCATCTTCTTCTTCTTTTTCATCTTCTTCTATTCCATCTTCTTCTCAGACTCCTCCTCCACAGGCTCCTTCGGCACATGCACCAGTGCAGGTTTGTGATGTTTAGTCTTTACAAGCTGAGGTTTTAGAGATTAGGTAGCAGGTCACTCAGCTAAGCACCAGGATGCAGACATTTATGGCTGCCATGAGTTAGCATGGATTACAATAGAGCACGAGCTGAGGTCCTAACATAGTTCCTGGCACAGATGGTGTTGGGGGTTTTGGCAATTGATACATATATTTGAGCCATTTTTGGATGTATATTATGATTTGTACTATCGAGACATAGTATATTTTTTTTTGTTTGGGAGACATAGTATATTATTATTCTTTTATCAGATGATATTCATTTATGATCGATACTTTCATGGTTATGGACTTTGATTGATATATTGTGATAATACCATGGAAGTTATTTGCTTTGATATATTTATTTTATGTGATGTCATCACATGTTGGACTTTCTTTTCATATGCTTTATGATATGTAGTTCTATATGTTTTTATCTCTATATGCTATGTTTTTTTGCTTTGTAGATGCAGTTAATGATATGAATGCACATGTTATGCCTAATTGTACAAATGAATGTCTTATCTATAACATAGATTATATGGATGCATTGATTACATGGTTTAATGCTTAATGATTTAATGATTAATGTTATACGATGATGTTTATGGATGAGGATGGAGGCATTTTATGATTTTATGGATGATGTAATGCAATGTAATTAACTAGATGGGTAATGAAATGTAAATGCAATTAATGAACTTTTATGCACTTATATGATTTTAATGATTTATGTATGTATTTAATGATAGATAGGTGCAATTAATTATAGATGGATGCAAAGTGTTTTAATGATTAACAATATCACCTTATAATATGATTATTAATGATGAATTATGGGCTTAATGCAATTAGATGACCTAATGTGATACACTTATTGTTAGGATTAGGTAATACTGAGAGGGGGTGAATCAGTATTACTGAACTTTAATTTAAACTTCAACCAATTATAGATAAAGAAAAACAATGCTGAAATTAAAAGAACATATAAGCACAACACATAACTCATGACACCATGATTTGTTCTCGAGGAAACCCTGTTAAGGGAAAAACCCTGGTGGGGATGATACCCACAACTATGTACTACAATATTGTATCCTTGTTAGGAGATCTAGCCTTGTTAGGAGTTGATGATTACATAGTACATTTCCTTGTTAAAGGATTACAAAACCCTATTAGGGATATACATAACACCTGGTTAAAGGTGGTGAGAAAACTACTCTTACAATCAAAACTTGTTACAAAGAGTTCTCTAAAATGTGAACAATACAAGCACTTATCTTGCTTGGGTAGTTCCAGGTACAACTTTTCTTCTTGTTGATCTCACATTTGATCTCTACTCTTAGATTCACAACCTTGCTTCATGATCATAACAATAATCTATATCGCTTTTAGAAAAGCACTCTATACTTATACAAAAACTTCTATCCAGTCGGCTTCACAAATACCATACAGAACATAGTAATTAATTATGTAAAGGGTAAGTATGAAGTTGACAAACATATATCACCAAAGAGTCAGAAATATACTCCATTCACCTAACTTAGCACGTTACCATACCAAGTAACCTTACCACAATCACCGCAACTGCTCATATGCCCTATTATACTGATTTTACTATCTTTGCATACCTTCCAAACAATGTATCTTACTTATCTGATCACCAAAACTTATGCACTCTTAATTTAAGCATGTACATATACTAAAATACCTTCTATTAATTTTGCAAGCCATAATACCTTATAAATATTCATCGCAGATGAAAACTATGACAATATACCTTGTTACCCTGATTCTGGACTTAGTCATTTTTATGGTTGTGACTCCAGTACTGAATCTCTTATCATGTGATCACTCTAGCATAAGTGTTTCCATAAATGACAACCATCAAGTAGTCCCTAGTGCCCCAAAACATCACTTTCCAACAATCTCTCCCTTTGGCATTGATGGCAACACTTGGAAAAATGACTAAGTGTCATAATACAACTTTTCTTCTTTTTCTTTTTCTATTTTCTACTTTTTGTTTTACACATCTTTTTCTACTTCTTATTATTTTCTTACTCTCCCTCTCTTTCATTTTTCTCTACATACTAATCTCCTCATTTTTCTTTCCCTTCCTCCTTTTTCTTTCTCTTCCTCTCCCTTTGACATCAATGGAAAAGGTTCACTCCAAATTTCAAAACTTAAGCACAAAAGGATTGAGTGCTTACTTACCAGATTTAAGACATCTTGGAAAGAGTTTTCCAAGGTCTTTACTTCCTTAGCCCATGATTTTAACAATAGTTCACTGACATGGATCAATCCATTCAGTGCATATGATGCTATCTTCGCTGCCTTGAGCTCAGTGGGTGCAGACAGTGATATTGATCCTTCCACCTTTTCCATCTCTGGTAGATGTGTCTCCAACATTGAAAGCTTAGGTGTTATCAGGCTCTTCAATAAGCCGAATCTATCTCCCACTCTCCCTTTCTTTGTTTCTAATATAATTGATTTATCCAACAACTTGGATACTTCACTACTACATTTGGGGCCAAATTTTGATAGAAACTTCCGACGAGTAATTTTTTATATTATGAATTTGGTGTTTTTTTTGTAATACGCCCTGATGGTGTCAATATTTTGATGGGTTTTAAATTAACCATCAGAATTTTGATAGGTTCGGGGTATACATGAAAAAAAGAAAGTGAAAGCCCAAATCATTTTTATTTCGATTGCAAAGAAAATGAGCAAGTGAAAGCTGAATGAGCGGGTGAAAGCTAAGCGCGAGAGAAGGTATGTGATTTCTTCATCTTTGATTTGTATCTTTGACGAGCAATGTCTTTCGAGCTTGTGGCATCATATTTGATCACAAATTTCAAATGCATTGCATTTTATTTGAACATGAATGCTCTCTAAAATGACCGCATTCTACTGGTGTCGTGCCCTAGCCCGTGCTTTATCTCTATTATTTGATGTTATTGGTTCTTGTGCTCAAGGATATCGATTCACTATTTTGAAATGTTTGGATTCACATTTGTTGATATTACTAGCACGTTTAATGATGCCATTGTATATTATTGAGATGCTCACTGAAATGACCGCATTCTACTAGTGTTGTGCCCTAGCCCATGCTTTAACTCCATTATTTGATGTTATTGGTGCTTGTGCTCAAGGATATCATTTTTTTTGAAATGTTGACTGTGGTTATCAAATGGACAACCCGTGATCTTCTAACTAGGCACCATTTGTATTGATAGCTTAGGGAATCAAATATATTGTATTGAAAGCTGAACGAGCGGGTGAAAGTTGAGCGTGAGAGAAGGTATGTGATTTCTTCATCGTTGATTGGTATCTTTGACGAGCAACGTCTTTCGAGCCTGACACCATATTGGACCACAAATTTCAAATGCATTGCATTTTATTTGATCATGAATGCTCTATGAAATGACTGCATACCACTGGTGTCATGCCCTAGCCTATGCTTTATCTCTATTATTTGATGTTATTGGTGCTTGTGCTCAAGGATATCGATTCACTATTTTGAAATATTTGAATTCATGTTTGTTGATATTACTGGCACGTTTAATGACACCATTGTATATTGCTGAGATGCTCACTGAAATGACCATATTCTACCGATGTCGTGCCCTAGCCCATGCTTTAAATCCATTATTTGATGTTATTGGTGCTTGTGCTCAAGGATATCAATTTTTTTTAAATGTTGACTGTGGTTATCAAATGGACAGCCCATGAGCTTCTAGCTTGACGCCATTTGTATTGATAGCTTAGGGAATCAAATGTATTCTATCATTGATAGTTGAGACTTTGTTAAAAGGAAATAGGACAAAGAATGATTTTGATTTATTTTCTCTATTTTGATCCCTAAGTGGCTTACAACCCTATAGAAGTATATGCAGATTTACAGATGCAGTTGCAGGATACATAGTAGCTGATAATTCACAAGAAATCCATGCATCCAATTTGAATAACAATTAATACAAAGAAATAGGGTCCTCCAATGGCCCAATCATCTGGACCTTGATTGTCTCCTCAACCAGTGACCCTTCCAAACTGGGTTATCATGCAATCAGTGAGTGATCCTTCATTCTCCTGGTCTGCCCTGCATCCAAACATATTGGAAATACATAATACAATGATAACAAGTCTTTCAAAATCTCACTTCCCTCAAGGAATGCTATCAACCATCCCTTCCACATAGCATTTCACTGTTTTATGAGTGGATTGTGCATGAACAGTTAACATTAAACCAAAAGCAAACTCCTCAACACATCTTGGAAACCATTGAATTCAATAATAATTGAAACCTAACACAAACACTATTTTTTACATTCACTTCTATCGAGAATAAAGCATTTAATCCATTCAACATTACATATAGTCATTAGACAGTTACATTTCTTGACTGTGTAGAGGAACAATCACGACCAAAATGATCAAAAGTACTTTCACCCTTGCACAATCTATTCCAAACTTCAAGTAAAATGAGCAATATGCTATATCAAATCATTCATATTCATAGAAACCATTCAAAGGATCATTTTGTCAATGAACCCTCTTACTATACCCCTGTGGTAGAGACTG
This sequence comes from Chamaecyparis obtusa, assembly GCA_027943335.1. Taxonomy (NCBI): domain Eukaryota; kingdom Viridiplantae; phylum Streptophyta; class Pinopsida; order Cupressales; family Cupressaceae; genus Chamaecyparis; species Chamaecyparis obtusa. The sequence goes on along the minus strand of BSBK01012173.1, from coordinate 122,144 downwards.
TCAATATACATGAAATTTACATTTTTTATTACTAAAAGTGGTTTACATAGTTTCATATGATCTTTGATCGATCATTAACCTTGACTGTACCCCTTTACTAGTCATAGTCACCAACACCAATCAATTTCTTGACTTTATTAATAACAAAAATAGTATAATGATTACATGAATGTGTAAATATAACAAAAGGAAATGTTCCTATATCATCACCCAGCCAGGATCATGTTCAAACACACATATGGATTCACTATTCTTTTCATTATTCCATGGTACAGTGGATTACCAGAGTTGCAGAGAATTTAATCTTTTATTGATATTCCCCTTCTTCTTTGTTTCATACATCTTGATGCAGAGCCCTCTACTATCACCTTAATGAGACCAACTCAACTTGAGGATTCAATAATTAACTTAGAATCCACTCAAGGAATTAGCCTCAACTCAAGGATTAAGTAGAGTTCCCTAACTTTGTTAATCACTTCCACAACCCTGCTACACAAGTTCACTTCCTCATTTCTTGGCAATTCCTCCTAGCACCATCTCCATCCTAGGCCACCTAGTGCACCTAGTGCCTCCACCATGTCAAAACCTCAACTAGGCTTTTCACCCTGATCCTATCATCAAGTATCATATCATCATGGTCTATTCACCATGTTTCAACACCGCATTCACTCTGATCTATTCAAATTACACCATTCTTCTTATACAGCCCTTCTAGGCCTATCTAGTAGCCCTACACACATAATTTAGCAAATTACACCCAAAGTCTCCAAACAACCTAGCAAAGTACTTACCTTTTCAAAGTTACTAACCCCATCTCAATCTCAGTTCCTTTGACTGGTGAATACTTCCATCCCCAAATGCTCTTCTCCTAGGCCTAATTAGCCCTCACTCAACAAAGCAACTCCTATTTCCACTTGTCTCTAGGACTCAAAGGCTTGAAACAGTATAAGTGGTAAAAATTCATGAAATAGTAAAGAAGACCTGCTATTTTTCAAACAAATCTTCATTGTCCCCCACAAAAACTAAGTAATAACTACTCTACCCTTAATTTGTTTAATAATGCATCATATTAGATAAAGTAGGTTCTATCACACATGGCACAAACTCTCTTCAAACTCACAATACGTTGCATGCGTAGTACAAAACTCATGAGATTCTAAAGAAGGCCTCACTCTTAATCAGTTATAAACATGCCATTGTTTCAATTTTTCTTGCGAGTTATGATAATTGTTGTAAACATGCCATTGGTTCAATTTAGTGTATTCATTTTTGTGTTTAATGCATTTAAAATAAAGGTGCATAAGCCTAGGGATTTGTCAACCAAACCTCTCCAAACACTTCTAGACTCTCCCAGTGGATCTAACACCATATAAGAATCATATCTTGACCTTATATGCATTAAAATGTGGCCCTCCTTTGGGTAGAACTCTCAGACCTTGACTGGTCCAAGCAACTAGTAACCCTCAATCAGCATATCCCTTTACTCAGAGATCTTTTTCACCATTTTCTTTCCATCCCTACATAAAAACATCTAATGGAACATATTATATATGTATTATGTCTCTCCCACAAGACACATTCACCATAGAAAGTGGGAGAGCCTAGATCATCATAGGTTCTTCAAAAGAATTTGTTGATTGCACTTAAACAATGACAAGAACAATCAAAATTATGATTATTTCTCTTTCTTCAAAACTCAACAAAACTATTCAATAGTGCATTTAAATGACCAATAACCTAATCTATATTCTATATAATGCATTTCCACTCAATATTGAATACAAAAAAGAAGTTTTAAAACCACAAAAGGTTGACTGTGCCCTTACGACAGCAAGCAGGCTGCTCGCAAAGAATTAAAATTTATTACTTTCAAACTTCATTACAAATGTCTTTCAACACTAGAAGACTACAACAAACTCACCTTCACTCCTCTACTGCTCGGTTACATTAGTTTGTCCCTCAATTTGTGTTGCCAAGTTCACAATGGGATTGTCAACTTTGGAAACCTTTAAATATTTTAAACATTATTTTCCCCATTACATTCAAGTGGTCAAATTATGACCTTTACAAACATATTTTATTATTAAATCCCTCAAACTAACCATTTAACCCCATAATTATCCCTTTAGGCCTTGTCTTGCCCATATGGAAACTTTTACAATTTTGGCATTTTGCTTGCATTTTATTACATTTGGTGGCTCTAATGGCCACATTTACATCACATAAAGACCTTATAGGACATTTGGATTCATATTACCTATTATGCTCCTTCAAGATCATGAAGTGACCCTTGTAGCCATGGTGTTTTTGCACCATACTCCCCAACTTTGAAACCTTTCCAAGTCCTCTTGGAAACCTGCAAGCATAAACATGTTAGCAATTAAAAACCTTTAATATTCACCCTTGGCTTATAGAGATCCACACTAGTGATCCATGGCATCTTAATTAGCATGATGCTGCTCCAAGAAGTGCTCAAACCTTTAACTCTTTCTCATCTTCAAATTTTGAGTCTCTCTTCATAGAGACCAATGCACCTTGCATACCTTGCCTCTCCTCTGGGCATTCCAAGCTTTCTTCAGCATCCATGGCTTCCTCTTTAGCCACACTCATGACCCCATAGGTAGCTTCATTCACCCCTACTTCCACCTCTTGTTGTTCTTCCTCCTCATGCCTTTCCTCCTCATCTAAGTTTCATGCAAGGAAAACCAATAACCATTATCTTCAAAGATTAAAGTATTTTTTCTCACAAACACAGGTGCCATTGAATGGGACTTAAAAAGGAATACTCTCACACAAAAGTGACATAAAATGAAAATATAAGAATGACCCTAATGCCTATGTTTTTGTTCATAAATATTAGGATTTTTTAACATTGGAAAACTCTTTAGGAATATTCAAAGTTCATTATTTACATAATAGAGGTTTACAACCCTTAATCTTCTTTATATACTAGCATGTATTAACTGGCTGACAAATAAAGAAGCATTTAGACAATCAAAAGACAATGAAGATAATTTTAAATGCATTTAACACACAAAAAAAATTACAAAACTGAACCAATGGCATGTTTACAACAAAGAAATAGAGTGATAATAATATGCTGAAAATTGTATTCTCTTTAATACACGCCAAAGGACCAATCCCAACAATTCTTAAACATACTTTATCTGATATGATGAATTCTTAAATAATTAAGGTTGGAGTAGACATAGTTATCACATAGTTTTTTGTGTGGTACAAGGAAAATTTGGCTGATTAAGAGTGAGGCCTTCATTATAATCTCACGAGTGCAGTTAGATTAAAGGGGTGATTATTTTGGTAGTGAAGATGAGAAGGAAAACACAATTCAGTTTGGTGTTTTTGGTTCATGTTAAAATTTGATTTGGTAAAATCCTCAGAAAACACACTACATGTTCTAAAATGTAAAGAAGTTGAATGTTAAATGTAAGATATATATCTCATCCATAGTAATCAAAAGAAAGGACATGAAACTAAGGAGATTTACCAATCCAAAAATATAAGTGAATAGAAAACATGATTGGTACCTTATGAATTGGTTTTTGAGGTGCACGATCTTCATTAATCTTCTCAAAAGAAGACCCCTCCTCACTACTATTGTTTTCTTGTTTAACAATTGGTTTAAGAATTCATCATATCAGATAAAGTATGTTTAAGAATTGTTGGGACTGGTCCTTTGGCATGTATTAAACAAAATAGAATTTTCAGCATATTATTATCATTCTATTTCTTTGTTGTAAACATGCCATTGGTGCAGTTTTGTAAAAAAAAATTCGTGTTAATTTTTTTTCTTCTATTTTTCCATTTGATAACCATAGTCAACATTTCAAAATAGTGAATCGATATCCTTGAGCACAAGCACCAATAACATCAAATGATAGAGATAGCGCATGGGCTAGGGCACGACACCAGTAGTTTAAAATTGAACCAATGGCATGTTTACAACAAAGAAATAGAATGATAATAATATGCTAAAATGATTATGTTTAATACACGCCAAAGGACTAGTCCCAAGAATTCTTAAACATACTTTATCTGATATGATGAATTGTTAATAAAGGTCTAATTCTGTAGACTGCTAGCACGAAGGAAGATTTGATCTAGCCAAATCTTCCTTGTACCACACAAAAAACTGTGTGATAACTATGTCTATTCCAACCTTAATTGTTTAAAAATTCATCATATCAAATAAAGTATGTTTAAGAATTGTTGGGAGTTCTATTACACCTTTGTTGAAAACATGCCATTGGTTTAGTTTTGTAAATTTGTTTTTTTGTGTTAAATGCATTTAAATGGAACATTAAGCATAGTAATAATATGCTTAATCTATTAGTAATTGGCAGAATAAATGTAGATAACACCTTTATCAGTTTAGCATGTTATTATAAGATACTAAAGAAGACCTGCTATTTATCAAACATACTTTATCTAATATGATGAATTCTTAAACAATTAAGGTTGGAGGAGACATAGTTATCACACAGATTTTTATGTGGTGCAAGGAAGATTTGGTTGATTAAGAGTGAGGCCTTCTTTAGAATCTCATGAGTTTTGTACTACACATGCAACGTATTGTGAGTTTGAAGAGAGTTAAAGGTTTCTAATTGAAATCAGTGATCTTAAAGGTGTTAAAGTCTTGTTTTGGTTTTTCCTTTCCACTATGCAATAAGGAATAGTTTTCAAACATTCATATTCACTTATTGAATGCTTTGGAGACTAGTGGTTTGACTGTCCATGCGTTACTAGTGACTGAGATCCATTAAAAGATACAAAACCCTTCATTTTGGGTTATTGTGTGTGGATTCAAATGTAGGTTTGATTTGGTTAATGTTTACAAGAGATCAATAAAGTATTTAAAGACAATCTTACATTTTTGGATAGGTTTGAGAGGCACTTATCATGACTGTACCCTCACAAACAATGACATAGACTGGTTTTACTAAGTTTCTTTTCTCTATTTTGAGGTTCTCATTGCCAAAGTGGCCAAAGACTATGTTAGGCTAATAAAATATGGGGATTCTCTTTACCGTTGCAAATCTTTGAAGGTTGCTACACTTGGATGGATGTGTACCATTGTTAAGAGAATTGGACTGAGTTTGGCTTACCTCAAACAGGTGAGGCAACATATGGAAAGGTTGTCGTCTATTGCCCAAATACCAAGACTATTTTGATCTATGGGTACCCTAATGTTGGCAAGAGTTCTTTTATTAATTATGATGAATTGTATCATTCCCATCATGTCCCATGCTTGCACCATGTGTACCCTCAAATATAGGATGTAAATCATTGTTCTCTTCTTGACCAAAGGCTGCCATATCTTGAGGTAGTGGAGTTATGTCACTGCTATGAACTCAGAATTATGGTCATACCTTGGTGACAAATTTTAAATGGATACAAGCACCTTTTTTGTGCAATGGTCAGGCCCAACCTTTATATCTTGAATGCAAATGTTAGATGCCTCTTCTTTACTGATTAATCCATGTGACAAATCTGCAGACTTGTGAGAACGAGGAAAGGAACCTCTACTATCCAAATTCAAAACTTGGGACTTTTCTTTCCTTCCATCTTCAGATTCACCACACACCACTAAATTTAGATTTTCCTCATAGTCTTATCAATTGAGAAGAGGATTTGGTGTGTCAAATGAATCTCTATCCATATCAACTTCATGTTCTTCACCAATTGTTGATTAAAAATTAGTCTTTGAGCAATCTGAATACTCATCAAACCTATCTTGAATGTCCTCAGTACAAGGCACATGTGATGACAAAGAACTGCTAGTCAAACTCAAAAAATTAGAATCATGTTTAAGTTTTTAACAATAATGTCTCCATGGAATGTGGTACCTTGCATATTGCATGAAGTTACAAAATTCTCCTTCACATCTTCCACCATGAATGATAGGAAAACATTGTAACCAACCAAAGAGACACCAATTGAATTTATACCTTGTAATATCTGTAATACCCCAAAAATGGGCTATAAGTTCATTAACCTCCTACATCGACAAATCGAACAAAATCGACATCAAAGTCCTAACCTAAGGCACATCTAACATCATCGAATCATAATTGATTATCTTAAATTCTGCATCGGGGAATATTCCTAGTAATATTCCTAATTATCTTAATTATCTTTAATTTAATGATTATTTGGCGATAAATCACATTTATCCTAAGTTTGATTAATTGAATATTTTCATATTTAATTAATTAGATTTAATATTTGCCACTTAATTGTGTAATTAAATTTAATTCTATCTATTATTAATTGTATTATTTAATTTTGACAATAAATCAAAATTCCTATCTTTAATTGATTAAATTCTTATTTAATTAATTAAAACATGTTGTCATTATTTAATAATATAATTTTTAATAAAAGTTTGGTAAAATAGTTAATTAACCCATAAATTAATTGTTTTATTTCAAAAATCAGTTGAGTTGAGGATAAATCACTTTATTTATTTATTTAATTCTTAATTATTATGCATATTCAAAAGAAACAGTTAAACTCCAAATCAGAAAATCAATGCAAGTTATTGACTTTTTGGAACTCAACATCCTTTTGGGAGTTCAAAAAGCTGATCTAAACTCTAATTTGAGTTAAAAAGCTATTTTTGCATGATTTTGAGAATTAACTATCTTTCATGATCAGATAACTCAAAAATCAAGCTGAGTTTATTTGAGTGATTTATGGCTTTTTCCCATGCACCTCCAAAGCCCTGGATTTCTATAAATTAAAGGCTTCAGCTCTTCACCAATCATCTCATGTTTTTGCACAATCACGCTGGAGAATTGGAATCGAAGAATCAAAGCTCTTGCGAATCGACATCTTTGTGAGATCAATCTTATTTTTGCATTCATATTTCATATCATTGTTAGATTAGCATAGCATATCAATTTTTATATAGATTAATTTCATATCAGTTTTTCATTCATTCTTATTGCATAGAAAAATCCAAAAAAATAGCTTAATTGCATTTATTTCATATCCATCTTTTGCATTCAAATCCTTCATTTAGGTGTCGTCTAGGTCACTGATCTCGATTACAATCTGAGAACATTAATCTCGCACCTATTAGAAGGCAGTAAATCGCTTGGTTAAATAGCTTTCAATTTTGCACGATTTTGATTTTTGCTAACCTCTAATGTTTTACTGAGTGTTGTGTCTACAGATCAGGTACAATTTTCACACACACATTTCTGGCGCCCACCGTGGGGCCCTGAAACGGGTTTCCAATTCAATTCTTTCAATTTCTGTCTTTTTATCCTCGGGATCTGTGCAAAACTATGATTTTTAATTTTGTCCGTACATCTATCGTACGAGTTTCTGACAAATGTCGTATGGGAGCATACCCACTGTCGTATGATACTCTACCCACTGTCGTACGACAGTCTATCGGATCGCGACTCGTTTCATTTCATACCCACTGCCATTTGAGAGATAATCTGTCGTATGGTAGCATACCCAGTATCGTACGAGTTTCTGGATTGTCATCTAAGAGAATACCCACTGTCGTACGAGTTTTCGTACCAATTTTTGACTGTCATTTCATTTTTCAGAGCAGAGTATCAGATTTGATTTTTATATTTCGGCTAACTGCTAATTTTGACAATTAAAATTCTCTGTTTTGATTGCTCTCTGCTGGTTTTGATTGGGAAAAGTGCAAGAATTGCTAAAAATTAGGTAAAATCTACTAAGCGCATTGCGAGGATCACCAGGTATTCTCCTTCATCTAATAACATTTTCATTTGGACTTAAAATAAATCTCTTATGTGTCTAGCTTGTGTGCGTCTTCTCATGCTTTTATTCTACACACTTGCATAATTTGATACTAGGTTGTGATCCCTTAAGGATTCATTAAGTAGTCTTAAGATACTTGTGATTGATCTTGATTGCTATCTTGGGTTATTGGACTCGCTAATCTGTCGGCCCCTCATTTCTGCCCCGTGGTTGCAATCTCAGCACCATAAAAAGGAGGGGTCAACAGGACAGAAGTGTTAAATGTTCCACTTGGCAACCCTTTTGTGCTTTTAGGAACTCACTTGTTTTCTAAGTTGGGGACTCATTTTTATCTTGTGTGAGGTGTTAAGTGTTCCACCTTGTGGACTCATCTCATATTTGCTTTAAGCGTTAAGTGTTCCTCTTTCTACTTTTTGAATGCTTTTGGTAGATTTACTTTCGGAACATATATCTGTGCTCACATAGTAATTAGGCCCTATGAACACTATTCATGATTCTTGAGAGATTGGATTCCTAGCGAAACCTTTCTTGACGATGGAATCCTTGTAGGTAGGGAGGATACTTAGTGCGTTTCACATTCAACTTGGTTAGTGAGTCTTCTCTTATTGATCGACACATTCTCTCTCTGGAGAGGTTGATAGATCACGTGGGGTTGATATCATGAGCTTTGGTGAATCAAAATTGGTTAGTGCGTCTTCTCTTATTGATTTATACATTCTCTCTCCGGAGAGGTTGATAGATCACGTGGAGTTGATATCACAGACCTTGGTGGAACAAAACTTTGTCTTAGCGTGTCGGATTAATCTGCTTGCTTTGTTTGGGTTAAAAGTGAAGAAGTGTCAAAACCTTGAATCTGGAGCCAAGTCCCCTTGTGGTATACTATTGTGAGTCATCTTTAGAGAGGGTTAACCGTAGCAGACAATCCCTTCACAGGGCAAACTGCGTTGACGGAACCTCAAGCGGTCATAGCCATTTTCGCCGTGGTAGTGACAGCCGCTATATAAATGTCCTTGTGGAAGAAATCTCCATGGGTATGGTTCATTATTGGGTTGTCAGATCTCCCTAGTAGCTCTTGAAGATTAAGTTCTCAGACTGTGTCAAAACCCTGGTGCGCCGGGATTGGAGTTCACCCCTTTTGAATCATAAAAGTTGCAGAGTCAAACCATTACTAAAAACCCTAGAGAGGCCAATTTTTTTTCACTTTTAGGTATATGTGCGTTATTGCAAAACTTTTCAGAACATACACAATTAGTACTCTCAGGGATTAGCACAATTTGGTCACTTGATTGTTCATGCGCAAGGTTGCTTTTGCCCTTGTTCATTGTTTTCAGACGTGCTTGGAATCACTTGCTTGCTATTCTACGTGCTTGTTTATCTACTTGGCTATTAAAAATGATCAAATCTGGTATAACCTTCAAAATTTGGACAGTACAATTTGCAAACAATCCAAAATTGAAAACCTTAAATTTTGCAAAAATTGACGTAAAGTTCTTTCTGGAGTCAAAAGTCATTTCAAGAAGTCAAAAGTCGTATGACTTTTTGTCAAATGTCATTTCAGTAAAGCCCATATGTCGTATGATTAAGAACCCAGTGTCGTACGAGTTTTCAAACTAGCAAAATTCAAGAAGCCAAAAATCTGTTAGCAACTGTCGTACGAGTTTTGTCAACTGTCATTTCATATCTACCCAACTGTCGTATGAGTTTCGCAACTGTCATTTCATTTATACCCAACTGTCGTACGAGTCTGCAGAGTGTCATTTGGAAAAATTTGAGAAAGTTGTCAGAAATTGTCAAATTGCAAGATATCCAATGTTTCCAGCCTAGATCCAGAATCTGTCAAAAATATCATTGTGTCAGGAATAGAGCAGTAGCTATTGAGCATTCTACCATTTTCTGAGTTTGATCTTTTGAATCTGATCTAGTCTTCTGTTTGATCAATTTGAGTCCTTTTTATCTCGTGTCAAAACCTTGTCATAACTATCAATCTTCAATCAATCTTCAAAAATAGACTAAGTGTTGAGAACTCGTGTCCGCTATCTTTTGGGTGATCTATCCCATACATCCAGGGCACAGTTTCCTTCACCCACATCTCATCAGATCTTCAAAACTATCATAATCTTGACAAGGTTGCGTCATCCGATTTTCTCGAATCAAATTGTTCTTCAGTTGTCTTCATCCTTTTCTTCTATTTCATTCAAAGTTAATGGTGGAGACCAGAGCTTCTTCACACAAGAAATCAGAAGAAACATCTCAGCACTTACTTTTGACCAATACCCCAGGTCCAACTCTTGAACAACTCATCAAGTCAGGTATCTACGAAGATGACGGTCTCGGTAACTTTCGATTAAAAACTGGTTACATACCTCCTCTATCAACTCACAGAGGTAATCAACAAACTCCTCCTCAATCTATTACAGGGAGCCCAAAGACTCCTACCATGTCTCAAGCAAGGGCAAACCATGATTCTCCAAGAGGAGGATCCCAGGGACACCATTCTCAACATAATGCTGACCAAGAACCTACCCCCTCTGAAATCCATCGATGTCAGAATGACGATGAATTCAAGAGAATGATGAGCCATTTCTTGAAAGTGGATAGAGAGGCATACTTTTTACAATTAGCCCAGGAAGAGGCTAAGCTTCCTCCCAACTTTAACATTGATGATATAATCACACATGAGGAAGAAACTCCACTCACAGCTATGACAAAACAGATGCACGCTATACAAGTTTAATTTAACAATCTTAAGAAGGAGAAGGAACCCAAGGAGTTCTCCATGGAGGCCCTATGTCCTTTCCCGTTTGACAAAAACTTGTATATGCCACCATTCCCAAAAAGAGTGGAGATACCAAAGTATGACAAATATGATGGACACTCTGATCCTCAAGATCATGTCAGAGAGTTCTGTACGCAATCCATGGAATTCATGCATGAACCGACTTATCTAATGCGTCTTTTTCCTAGATCTTTGGGAGGAGCATCCATTCAGTGGTTTTCAAGATTACCTTCTATGATCAAAACTTTTGAGGAATTGATTAAATTGTTTTATCAACAATATTCCTACAATATTCAACATCCGATTACCATGATCGATATCTGTAACCTCAAGCAATATCTAGGGGAATCATTCCTAACTTTTCTCAAGAGGTGGCGAAAGAAGTTTTCTTTATATGCTAGACCAATTCCCGAAATGGAGAAACTTGAAATCTTTATCAATAACCTTGTTCCAGAGCTCAACTATCCATTACAAATGCAAGATCATGTATCTTTCGATAAAATGGTGGATAATGCAATCAAGATTGAGAAAGTACTTGTCAAGAAAGGAGAAATCACACTTCAAAAGGACAAGTCTGAAGCGGGATCTAGCTCAAAAGATAAAAACAAGAGCTGGAATAGAAACAAAGGTATCGTCTCTGACGGTGTTGTTGACACTATCCACACCCCATCAAAGGCACCGGCCTACAATCTCACCCTTGCCACCAAAGCCATTGAAGCTTCAGAGCAAAAATCTGCTGAACCATCTCCAAAGAAGCCATTCAAACGATGGGATAATAAATGAAAGTTTACTCCTCTGGGAGAATCTTTGGAATCTGCTCTGAGGACCCTGATAGCTGATAACATGATCTCTTTACCACCAATCCAAAAACCTGATCCGGATCCAAAACCATATTGGTGGAAAGATAATGAATTCTGTGCTTTCCATCGGACTAAAGGCCACAGAACTAATGGATGCTTCCATTTGAAGCATACCATTCAAGACTTGATAGATCAAGGGGACATCACAATTGATAATCCTACCAGCAATAATGATCACACAACATTTACAGAACCTTTTCCACAACATGGCAAGGGAGTTTCCACTTCTCAGCCTAACATGGGGGCAAAAGTCAACTATGCCTACCCTGGAAACGATGTTGTCATCAATATGGTGGAACCATGCCTCTCTGAGAGCTGTAATGTCATCACGATTGTACGAAGAGATAGAAATCATTCCTCAGCTAATGCAGTTACCAGATCACAAGCTCAGACGCATCTGAAAGGACAAACACCAAATTCATCTGATGTCCTTAAGATACCTTTCAATCTCACATCTGCTTCTAAACAGAAGGTTGCCTCAAAATCTTCCAATCCAAAGGATACCAGACCTACATCTTACAGCATCATACAACAACTCCAGCATACCAATGCCAAAATCTCTATGTTTGAGTTACTTCGAATATCTCCAGCTCACAGAGATATCCTAGACAAAGCTTTGCTCGACTCTAATGTTCCTGATGATCTAGATCTAGACAGGTTCCAGAGTATGGTTGGTCATCTAACATCTCCGCAATATATCTCCTTTTCAGAAGAGGATGAAAACTCCCTAAGTCACCCACATAATCAGCCCTTGCACATAGAAGTCTTGATCCAGAACCGTCGAGTCAAACGTGTGTTGATAGATGGGGGCGCAGGCCTCAACATTTGTTCTTACAGCTTAATCACACAGTTGGGATTCTCAGAGATGGCTATTGATCCTCGAAAGAAGATCACCATAAAAGCCTATGATGAACAAGAAAGAGCTTCTAAAGGCACCATTGTCTTGCCCATCCGAGTGGGTCCAGTCATCAAAGATACCACATGTTAGGTGCTCGATCTACCATTAGCTTACAATATCCTTCTAGGGAGACCTTGGATACATGAAATGCAAGCTATTCCTTCGACATACCATCAATGCTTGAAATTTCCCTATGAAGGAGTGGAGGTTACTATCCCAGCTGATCTGAGTACAACTTGCAATACATTGAAGGAAAGTGCCGATAAACTTGTTCCCAATAACAGAGAATCTTCCATTAAGCAACAAAATGTGGCTTCCACATCTAAGATGGATGACATTGCTAAAGAGATCAATATCAAAGAAAATGGGATGGGAGAATACACTATAGAGCCAGTCTTGTCTCTGACATCTCTCCCAATCTCACCTAAGTCGTATGGCCAATCCTTGAAGCAGTCTAAATCAGAACCTAAGGAACCTATGGAAGCATACAAAAGACATTTTGTGGTGGAGCAAGTATCCAAACAAGAATTTGAAGAGGATGAAGCTGTGTTGGCATGGCTATATAAAGAGGATTCTGAATCTAAAATTGTTCAACCTAGTGAATCTATAGCACCTACAGTCCCTTCTAATTCATATGGTCCAGGAAACAAATTGATAGCCAAGATGGGATATTCCAGTCAAGGACCTCTAGGAATTAGGGGAAAGGGTCTTGTGACCCCCATTTCACACATTGGTCGAGCCAAAAAAGATACTGGTGGCATAGGGTTTAAGAAGAAACCCTATCATCTCAAAGGTGGTTGTTCTCATGTCATAGAACAAATTGCACCAGGAGAACCCCTTCTTAAGAAAGGAGAAATAGAACCCTCGGATGATGATTCAGATAGCTCTGAGCTTATCCCCTATGAAAAATTGCCTAAAGAGATCAAAGATCTTCTTGATGATATAGATGATCCTATCAGAAGAATTAATGTAGTAGAAACACAAGAACCTACTGTAGCTCGAGAGATGGTTGTACCACAAGAACCAGCCAATCTCGAAGGCAATCAAACTGATCAAGAAGCAGGGGGTAGTTATTCTGACACTGATTCCCATGAATATGAATTCAAGTCAGAGACTGAGGGTAATCCTTCTTGGGGTATTCATCCTGATTTCACGCATTTTCTAAGATTTCCTGGAGATTCTGAATCAGAAGATGAGTCAAATGATTATGAATGGGGTGCCATTCCAGAAGAAGATGAGCTTATAACAGAGAAATCTATTGATGTTATTCACCAATATGTCTCTCAACCCAACGTAAGTCTAGAGCGAAACAATGGAATTAACGTGTCTGATCCACCTATGGCTAAAGAGGACTCCCATGATGACATTGAGCCTATTCATGAATTGAACATTTTGAGCTGTAATATCACCTTTGAACTTGAGCGTCAGGTTAGGACCAATGATGACATATCCACATCCGTGAACACCATATCCCAAGCCTTTCCCGCTTTGACTATCCAACGCCATGATCTTATCGACCAAACTTCCACAAACCCAAACCATGGTATGTATACCTTCCCAAATGACTATGCCCTTGCCTGCTACCTCAATGCAGTTGAGCCTATGAATACTTCCATCAGTGAACCAAGCGTCAGCATGACTGAGTCGGACATCAAATATCTTAGTCAGAAAAATAAGAGTAAAAAGAAAAAGAAAAAGAGTTCTGAGGGTGAAAACCACTTTGTGGCAGTCTCAGAACCGACAAAAGTAAAAAGAAAAGACGTATCTGAAGGTGAAAACCTCTCTGAGGCACCTAAGGATGAGATATTTGATGTCCTTCTGAGTCATTTACAGGATAGATCTCCAGTTCTGATTGAGCCAACTCAATCCATCAATTTGGGTACAACAGAGGAACCACAATTGGTACATGTAGCACAATCTCTATCAGACGAAGAGAAACAAAACTTCACTACCTTCTTATCAGAGAAAAAGATCAACTTTGCATGGAAATATTCAGATATGCCAGGATTGGATCCCAATCTCATTATGCACCATCTATCTATTGCTCCCGGAGTAAAACCAATCAAACAAAAATTGAGAAAGATGCATCCTCATGTTGCACTCTTAGTCAAAGCAGAACTAGAAAAACTCCTAAAAGCTGGATTCATCCGTGTCATAGACTATGCTGAGTGGATTTCCAACATTGTACCTATTTCAAAACCAGATGGTTCAATCAGAGTGTGCACAGACTTTAGAGATGTGAATAGAGCATGCCCTAAGGATGACTTTCCACTACCTAACATTGATATGATAGTGGACATGACTGCGGGCTATGAAATGTATTCCTTAATGGATGGATTTTTTGGATACAACCAAATCAAAATTGCTCTAGAAGATCAAGAGAAAACAGCTTTCACATGTGCGTGGGGAACTTTCTGTTGGAATGTTATGCCATTCGGACTCAAAAATGCTGGAGCTACATATCAAAGAGCAATGACATCTATTTTTCATGATATGATGCATAGAACAATGGAGGATTACGTAGATGATACCTTGGCAAAATCCATGATTAGAACTAAACATCTAACAGACTTGAGCATGATCCTCGACAGAATGGAAAAATTTAGTCTTAGACTAAATCCTAAAAAGTGTGCTTTTGGCGTCACTTCTGGAAAGCTCCTAGGATACATCGTCTCCAAGAAAGGCATTGAAGTTGATCCAGCTAAGGTCAAGGCTATAATAGAGATGCAACCTCCCACAAATATCAGTCAAATGAGGACGTTGCAAGGTAGAGTTCAATCTATCAGAAGATTCATATCATAGCTAGCGGACATCTCACAGCCTTTTACAAAAACATTGCATAAAGGTGTGACCTTTGCATGGAATGACGAATGCGAGAACAACTTTAAACATATCAAGAAGTATCTATCAAATCCGCCTATATTGATGCCTCCTATTCATGGGAAGCCATTAATATTATATGTCTCCGCAACAGATACATCACTGGGGGCATTATTAGCACAGCATGATGAGAACAAGAAAGAAAGAGCCATCTACTATATCAGCCGAACTTTAGTGGCCTATGAGAAGAACTACTCAATGATCGAGAAGGCATGTCTAGCTGTGATCTTTGCATCACAAAAATTGAGACACTACATGTTAGCTCATACCACTCATTTGGTAGCTAAAATTGATCCACTGAAATGTCTCCTAAGCAAAGCTGCCCTCACAGGTAGATTAGCTAAATGGGTCATGCTCTTGAGCGAATTTGACATTGAATATGTTGAAAGAAAAGCTATCAAAGGACAGGTCATCGCTGATCAATTAGCTGAAGCACCACTATTTGATGATACACCCATGCAAATGGAGTTTCCCGATTCCTCTATCATGCACCTCTCTTCTAGAGCATGGCAGTTATTCTTTGATGGCTCCTACACATAGAATGGATCCGGAGTAGGCATATTGTTCATTACTCCTCAAGGATACTCGATACCCAAAGCATTCAGATTAAAGTTTCCTTGCACAAATAATATTGTTGAATATGAGGCACTTCTCAATGGTATGAAAATGGCAATACAGTGGAGAGTTACAGAGATGCACATTCATGGAGACTCACAACTGGTCATCCACCAGGTCAATGATGTGTACCAAACCAAAGATGAAAAGCTCATTCCTTACAAGAGAATGGTCGATGATTTAAAGAAATACTTCATCTCTATCATATTTGAGCAAATACCCAGAACGGAGAATAAGGCTGCTGATGCAATGGCAACATTATCTACTCTTTTACAACAGCTTGAACATGAACTATGCTATGAGTTCCTGGTGGAAGCCCTATCCTATCCTGCATATGACTCCCCTAAAACCCGCATGATCTGCACTGTTGTAGGTTATGACTCATCTCGCTACAAAAATTTATTCTCCTATCTCCACGACCAAATCATCCCTGACTCCTTTAACCATTTTGAGAAACGAAACCTTATCCGATCCGCATCCTGATATGTCATCATTGGTAATGATCTGTACAAATGAGGTCTAGATGGTACACTGCTTAGATGTTTAGAACGGGAAGAGTCTCAACATGCATTAGAGGAAGTCCACGAGGGTATATGTGGGTCACACTCGAATGGATTAAAGTTAGCTCGAAAACTTATTAGGGCTGGGTATTATTGGCCTGAAATGGAAAAAGAAGCTATTAAATTTGCTAAAAACTGTCAACAGTGTCAAGTACATGGCAACTTGATTCATGCTCCAGGGAGGGATCTGATTCCCTTTACTACACAATGGCCTTTTCAACAATGGGCATTTGATCTCATAGGTGCTATCCATCCGCACTCTTCTAATGGACATACCCATATAATCACAGCTATAGATTATTTTACAAAATGGGTAGAAGCAGTTCCTCTAACACAAGCAACGGGGAAACAGATCTCTATGTTCATCCTGAACTACATTATTTGCAGATATGGGATCCCTCACTCTATAATCATAGATAACGGGGGACAATTCAAAAACAAGGACCTAGATGACTTATGTGCCAAGTTCAAAATTACTCAACATTGGTCATCTATCTACTATCCTCAAGGGAACGGACAAGCTGAGGCTTCAAACAAAAATCTCCTGAAGATCTTGCACAGAACAGTGAATAAAACAAGAAGAGACTGGCATCTGATGATCAATCCAGCTCTCTGGGCATACAGAACTAGTATCAGAATGCCTACAGGGGCTACACCTTTCGCTTTAGTTTATGGGTCTGAAGCGGTCCTGCCTATTGAGGTTGAAATCCCATCACTCAGAATCAAAATGCATGGACTTGTCACTGATGAAGACTACAGAGTGTCGAGGTTACAAGAACTTGAACTACTAGATGAGCGCAGACAAGCAGCGTATGATCATCTCAGAGTGTATCAGAAAAGAATGTCTAGAGGCTACAACAAGAAAGTCAGACATAGAGAATTTCAGGTTGGCGATCTAGTGTTGAGAGAAAATCCTAAAAATCAATCACATCGAGAACGCAAGGGGAAGTTCAAACCCAATTGGCTGGGTCCCTTTGTTATCACTGCTACTTTTGGCTCTGGTGCCTATCAACTCTCAACCACTGAAGGAGAACAGCTCCGAGAACCAATCAACGTTCTCCATCTGAAGAAATTCTACGCTTAAGGCATTCAGTGCTTGGTAAATGTCCTGAAAAAAATCTTAAAAATCAGAAAAAGTCCTGAAAAAATGAACATCTTGGTGAAAACCTAGCAATAGGCGCCTTGATGATTCACAAAAAAAAAATCAAAAGTACAAAAAAATTGAAAAATATCAAAAGTAAAAAAAAATTGAAAAATATCAAAAGTACAAAAAAAATTGAAAAAATGAAAAATACATAAAAATGAAAAAAGAAAGAAAAAGTGCCTTGGTGAAAACCTGGAAACAGGCGCCTTGGTAGCAAAAATAGAATCTCTACCAAGATGGTGAAAACCTAGCAAACAGGCGCCACTTGTTCCAAAATGCTCCATCTATCAGCACAATCTTGGTCTTTCCCAGCTTTCAGTCTTGCTTTAGTTTGTACATATCTCCCGGTTTGTTTCTGCATTTCTTGGTTTCAATAAGTCGGTCTGTACACCAATCAGCTCAAGTGTTTGTATCCTATCAATGTTCAAACTTGGGGGCAATCAATATCATATCTTATAGTCTCCAATGTATCTTAGACGTATCCTATCTAGCCAGAGTCCTTTGAAGCTTCATGTGAGTCAGTCAGTCAGTCTTGTCTCCAGAAAGGATTTTGCATTATAACAACGCAATCAAACATCAAACTCAAACTGAAAACAATCTGTGCTTTTCATGCTTTTATCTCCTTGTATGCTTACTGATTCGCATTGAGATTTTTGCATATTGTGTCCCTTCGAGCTCTTCGATGATGTCCTTTATAGGATTTAGAGAGTGATGACTGGGGGCATAATCTTTTCTTTGTCTTCTGCTTGTATGTGAAAATCTAACATCTTTGGAAATTCTGGATTGAAATGGTGTCCGGCTATAAGAGCCTCTATCTCGAATTGGATGGCCATGCGTACCTCAACCATTGATACCCAGACAATTCAAGGAAGTTTGATCTAACTATTATCTTTTTGAGTAAGTTCTTTCTCCTACTGTGGAATGCAATCTTGCCTAAGGATGTGAACGATACAGGGTCACTACGGGTAATTCACATTGGATTTAGAATGATCTCTTGACTGTTTGATGTGTTTGTAATGCAAGGCGTACTCAGGTCATCACAACGTTTATGTTTTGATGCTTGTACAAATTGCTATATCAAAATGGACATGATATTCAGGTCACCCTGGCGCTTGTGCCTTGGTGCTTATATCTAATCCGACATTTCGAAAACAAAATCAATATTCATATATCCATGGTTGTTGACCAGTGGGTGTTGTATTGATTCTTGCGCATACAAATTGATATTCATATGTCTATGGTTTCATGGCTAGTGGGCATTGTATTGATTTATCCGATTACCTAAAAGTTCAATGATGATAACAAATCGACATATGATCAGTGACTAGGTCCTAGGTCTTAGGTTGCATTTCATTTTGCATGCCTCGTTGCATTTTACAAATTTGTATGATCTCACCATGACTAGATGAACTTCAAAGCTTAAATGGTTCTTCAATCACATCTTCAAATCTAACAAGAGCTGAACCTAACTCGAAGGTCTCTTAACGGAATCGCAAGCAATAATCCTCCTGGGTCAACCATCTTTTTGACATAAGACTGAGTACTTGTCTTCATCAACCTGCAAAACATATCATGTGTATCGTTGCATTTACATATCATATCATAAACATTTATTGCATTACATTTACATCCATTGCATAAACATACATATTTCCATAATCACTACATCTACATAACATTCATACATATGAAAGAAATTATCGAATTACATTGATACATACATTCTACACTACTCATAGCATTCACATCACATGATATCATCATACGTAACAAAAATGACAAGTACACATGATGTCACAACCAAAAATATCGATCTCATCTATATATCAAAAATCTCAAATAGTCAGGGGTGCACTACTGGCACAAGGTACAAATGAATGAGCTCCATAGAGCTATCAGACACAACGATGTATCAGTAAGAAAGTAACAAAAGATCAAGAGAAGTCAACTGTCAGCATGCTCCTCTACATCTGGTGGAGGAGGAGGAGGTGCATCTGGTATCACCTCTGCTCTCGGTGCCCTAGCTCCCTCTGATGCTGCCATATACTGAGAATAGGTCGGCACTCTCTGTGCAGCAGGGACTACTGCATAGTACGCAGATACATAATATGAGGCCCGCGCTGTCTGATGAATCACCTCTGCCTGTAATCTCTGTATCTCGGCGCGCTGCTCTGTACACTGTCTATCTGCCTCTAGATGCCTCTCCTCTAATCTGGCCTACTCTATCTTCAGGTCCCGGACCTGAACTATAAGCCGTCTGATAATCTCAGCCGAAGTAAGAGGAACCTCAGGCTCTGCATTAGCTGCTGGCATATCTGTGTCCTGTGCTAGCTGTGCTGGCTGATCTGCATGTGAAGGAATGCTCATCCTGTGCGCCTTACGACGTCTAACCTCAGCACCCAAATCAAATGTGTCATCCACACTGGTCCCACCTGGAAACTGCTCAGCTCCTAGAACATCATCTACATATCCTACTCCACCCAGTGTGCCACTCTCACCTCGGCTCCGTCTCTATGTGCCGGAAGATGTGCCCGCTGTAGATGTAGGAGGACGTGGAGGCCTCGCATGTCCTGGTGCTCTCTGTAAAGGAGTCATAGCTCTCTGTCTCGGAGGAGTAGGCTGTACCACCTGTGGTCTCGGTCCTGCTCTCATAGGAGCCCCTGTAACATCCATCGCCTCCTCCATGGAGGGTATCAGCTCTGTCGGATCAGAAAATTAGTGTACCCGGTGATCAGCAAGCCATGCCACATATGCATCTGTCACCCCGACATCAATAACCTGTGGAAGGTAGTCCCAATCCCTACCAATAATCTGGCTATACTCCTCAGCACATACAGAATAACTCAGCCGTGGTGCCCATCCGAGCCCTATCTCACGCACAATGCGGGCATAAGCAGTATAATCCTGCGGGACATCCTGAATGCATCCATACTGACGCCAGACTCTGGTAATCAAAAATCTCTCCAAGACGGTGGAGGTCCGTCCTATCAATATCCTGCTCTGAAAAACAAATGACAATTGCTCTCTCGCAGTAGGCCAGGCCTCTATCTATACATATGGTCTCCAGATCACAAAGGTCATGTCATCCAAGCATCGGCAGAAATACTCGGTGTGACCCATGCGAACCTAAGTAACGTAGCCAACATACGTATATATAATTGGCTCCTGTGGCTGTCGCTGACTCTAAAACATTGGTCTCAAAACTGGGATATGCTCCCAAGCCCATATCTACAGTACCACCGCTCCTGAAGCAAATGTCTTGCAGTCCTGATACACGACCTCGTGCATCTCGGAATACAAGTGCGCCAACAGACACTAACCCTAGGCAAGCTCAGTCGGTGTAGCCATCAAGAGTGCTACCATAGGTGCCCATCCCATCAAGAAGCCGTTCTGCTGACGGCCAGGCATAATCAACTCTCCGATCATCCCCGCAATGATACACTCTAGATGATGTGTCTGACATATCTCTGCACTAGTGTCTCCCAAGATATAGACCCAGTCAGCTGTGTCTCATCACCGAACAGTCATCTGAACGCATGCAGTCCCCTCGATCCTCCACTAACATACTCGGGATGTCGCGGAGCATGGAACAGAATGCGAAGAATCCTATAAACATCCTCAGGGGTCACAGTGATCTCCCCAGTCAGAAGGTGGAAAGTCTGGGTCTCAGAGTGAAATCTCTCAATCAGGGCAGTCAATAAACCATGATTTACCCTAATATCGGGTAAATGAATCAGGTACTCAAATCCACAGGCAGCGAGATGAACCCTCATCGGGTCTGGCAAGGCAACACATAATCTCTAGGTGGCCAGATACGAATGGCGAACATGTACGTCAGAATATGTAACCTAAATCATAATGCAACAGGCTGTTTTGTCAGAAATTTAGTTCGAAATAAGGCCAAAATATCAGAATGACACAGTTTTCAAAGTTTCAGAAGGTAGAGCAAAGTGTCCGCAATCAGGCAAAAAGATCAGAAAAGTTTCATTTTTGACCTAAAACTGAGTTTTTCACATGCTATTTTTCAAATGACATTCCAGACTGGCATGAAATGTCGTACGACATTCCACAACATACCAAACGACATTTCATAGTCGTACGACATCGCACTTTGATTCATACGAGTTTCAAGGGACCCGATGAAATGTCGTACGACATAAGGGTCCCTATCATACGACACTTGGGCATGCACGAAATGACATTCTACATTTAAATGAAATGTCGTACGAGTCTGGATTGGGACTCGTACGAGTTTCTACAGATGCGAAAATTAGAAACTAAAAACGCGTATGAAAAAAATTAAAAATGCTATAGAACATCAAAAACATGCATTTTCGGGGGGGGAACAGAGGTCCACCTACCGGATGTCCATACTGTCGAGATCTGTCATGTCTCCGGCTGCGCTCAAAATGGTGCGAACTCACAGGTACCTTCAGTTCTCGCTGGTCTGCCATTTTCTCGCTATGAGGGCTCCACAGAATCTCTAAAGTCAAAGGGTTGAAATGAATTGAAAATAACCCTTCCGGCCTTTATATAGCTCTTGACCTAATTTTTAAAAGTGCTCCGTTTTCCATGAAAATTGCACCCCTGGCTAATTTCGACGTTCTGAATTCATTTTCGGGATCAAAATTGAAATCTGAGATCGTTTATTATGTCAAAATCGCGATTTAAAATTTTTGGACCCAGGACGGTCTACTGCTTGCATAATCAACCTTCAATCATCACAAAAATCCAGTATTCAACTTAACTGATTATCTTACATCAAACTATCAAAATTTCAACTTGGTCAACCATGGTCAACTCATGGTCAAACCTAGTCAAACTTGGTCTTTTGGGACCTTCCAACGATGCAGAATGCATTCTCGGATGTAAATAACCACTTCTCAAATCAATTAACATGCTTCTAAACTATAACGCTGACTTTTCTTGTCAAATTTCAATTTTAATCCCGAAGGGGGCATGGTATTGCACATCATTCAAAGTCTGTAAATCTTAAATTCTATCGATCAAGTCTATCAATATCTTTCATCAGTGATCAAGACAACAATCACGTCTAGTCACTGATTCATCAAAAGTCCTCATCGCTCGGGGCAAATCTATCATCACTTGGGGCATATCAGATTCATCGATCCATATCAATCTGGTATTCTCCTAATCTTGTAAACTGTATTAGTTTTTGCAACCATCAGATCATAGTGTTCTTTCCTTGGTTCTTCGGCAACTGAAGGATTCGGATGTGATACCTGCTAGTTCTGCTAAGACAATCGAGTCTAGAACGGGTCACTCACTTCTTATCAATCCTAAGGTTCAGAATCAGGTGTTTTGACACTTTTTCGCAATCATAGGTTCATTTGCTGCTACAGTGAACATTATCTCTGGTCATTCAAGACCTCCTATCTCAATATCTTTCAATCGGTTTCTATCCTAAGATCGGTTTATCTTTCACATCAGTTTCATATCTTTATCAAACACAGACTATCTTTGAACCACTGCGCTTTGCACAGTAATTCAAAGAGGGGCAAAATGTAATACCCCAAAAATGGGCTATAAGTTCATTAACCTCCTACATCGACAAATCGAACAAAATCGACATCAAAGTCCTAACCTAAGGCACATCTAACATCATCGAATCATAATTGATTATCTTAAATTCTGCATCGGGGAATATTCCTAGTAATATTCCTAATTATCTTAATTATCTTTAATTTAATGATTATTTGGCGATAAATCACATTTATCCTAAGTTTGATTAATTGAATATTTTCATATTTAATTAATTAGATTTAATATTTGCCACTTAATTGTGTAATTAAATTTAATTCTATCTATTATTAATTGTATTATTTAATTTTGACAATAAATCAAAATTCCTATCTTTAATTGATTAAATTCTTATTTAATTAATTAAAACATGTTGTCATTATTTAATAATATAATTTTTAATAAAAGTTTGGTAAAATAGTTAATTAACCCATAAATTAATTGTTTTATTTCAAAAATCAGTTGAGTTGAGGATAAATCACTTTATTTATTTATTTAATTCTTAATTATTATGCATATTCAAAAGAAACAGTTAAACTCCAAATCAGAAAATCAATGCAAGTTATTGACTTTTTGGAACTCAACATCCTTTTGGGAGTTCAAAAAGCTGATCTAAACTCTAATTTGAGTTAAAAAGCTATTTTTGCATGATTTTGAGAATTAACTATCTTTCATGATCAGATAACTCAAAAATCAAGCTGAGTTTATTTGAGTGATTTATGGCTTTTTCCCATGCACCTCCAAAGCCCTGGATTTCTATAAATTAAAGGCTTCAGCTCTTCACCAATCATCTCATGTTTTTGCACAATCACGCTGGAGAATTGGAATCGAAGAATCAAAGCTCTTGCGAATCGACATCTTTGTGAGATCAATCTTATTTTTGCATTCATATTTCATATCATTGTTAGATTAGCATAGCATATCAATTTTTATATAGATTAATTTCATATCAGTTTTTCATTCATTCTTATTGCATAGAAAAATCCAAAAAAATAGCTTAATTGCATTTATTTCATATCCATCTTTTGCATTCAAATCCTTCATTTAGGTGTCGTCTAGGTCACTGATCTCGATTACAATCTGAGAACATTAATCTCGCACCTATTAGAAGGCAGTAAATCGCTTGGTTAGATAGCTTTCAATTTTGCACGATTTTGATTTTTGCTAACCTCTAATGTTTTACTGAGTGTTGTGTCTATAGATCAGGTACAATTTTCACACACACAATATCCTAAGGCTGATATGAATGTATTTTCTAAACACTATGACTAAAGTTGTTTCTGAAGTCAATTTGCAATGTCCTGTATTTTTTATATGAATGGTTTAGTTTAAACAAAAGAGCATTGTATTCAGGTCATTCATAAAGGTTTACTTAAATAACCATGATAACAATTTAATATCACAAACTTCCAATTAAAAAATGTATCAGACTTAACTTTAGTCAATACAAAGTGAGAAGGATATGTAATAACCCAACTTGGTTTAATCTTCGTATGTTGAAATACCAGGACTATTCTGATCTATGGGTACCCAAATGTTGGCAAGATTTCTTTTATTAATAAGATTACTAGGGTGGATGTGGATGTGCAACCTTATGCTTTTACTACTAAGTCTTTGTTTGTTAGGCATACTGATTATAAGTACTTGAGGTGTCAGGTTATTGATACCCCTGGTATTTTGGACCACCCCTTGGAGGACAGGAACACCATCGAGATACTCAATATTATTGCCTTGGCTCATTTGAAGGCGGTTGTTTTGTTTTTCCTTGATGTTTTGTACTTAATTATATTGTGTAATAGGCAACCCTATTTCACAACATAAAACCTTTGTTTGCCAATAAGCCTCTTATTATAGTTTGTAATAAGATTGATTTGAAACCACTAGAGACACTACCAAAGGAGGATGTGAAATTGGTTGTGGAGATGAGAT
Source organism: Chamaecyparis obtusa (assembly GCA_027943335.1). Taxonomy (NCBI): domain Eukaryota; kingdom Viridiplantae; phylum Streptophyta; class Pinopsida; order Cupressales; family Cupressaceae; genus Chamaecyparis; species Chamaecyparis obtusa. Next base: position 97,177 of record BSBK01012173.1, on the reverse strand, counting down.
CTGAGGCTCGGAAAAATATGGGTGGGTTCTTTGGGAATCAGGAGGGGGGTGGGGGATGATGGTGCACTACTCTCTATGAGTGCTTTGAAGGAAGAAGGGGTGATTGCGGTGAAGAATGTGGTATGTGAAGGTTGTTGGAGTAGAGAGTTGAAGAAGATCAATAGTTGTCTCAATAGGATTCATGTTGCCATGAAGCTGGAGAAGGATATTGAGAATACAAATGGTAGGGCTGGAGTTTACTCTACAAGATTGAAGAAGCGGTATATTTTAGCAAATGAAGAGTGGAAAGAAGATGATATTCCTGAGATCATGGATGAACATTGTAGACTTTATTGATCAAGATATCTTACATAGGCTTGAAGAACTAGAGAGGGAAGAAGGGCTTAAGCTGGCAGTTGAGGGTGACGAGGATGATGAGATGGGGGAAGTGGAGTTGAATCCTGATGAAAAGGAAGCTCTAGCTATAATTAGGAAGAAGAAGAAGATGCTTATCATTGAACATAGATTGAAGAAGATTACTGCATAGAGCAGACCTATCGTACCAAGGAAGTTTGACAAGAACAAGGAATATGGCTTAAACAAAATGGGAAGACATCTTTCTAGCCTAGGCTTGGATCCTTCGACAATTAGCTTGATAATAAATGAAGCATATGAGAGCTGAGCAATTAGCTTCCCAAGAAAATCCCATAAATGAACTATGTGTACCCCAATTCCTGTGCCCTCTGTGCGTACCCAAAGGATATATTTGAAACAACAAGGGTAGGGCTTAAAGATAAGCCTTACCCTTGTTGTTTCAAATATATCCTTTGGGTACGCACATAGGGCATAGGAATTGGGGTACACATAGTTCATTTATGGGATTTTTCTTAAGAAGCTAATTGCTCATCTATCATCTACTTCATTATTATGAAGCTAATTGCCGAAGGATCTAGGCCTAGGCTATAAATATGTCTTCCCAAACACATACAAACATACACATAAACATGACAACTGAGAAACATAAATGTAGATATCACAACAGCTGAGAAACATAAATGTAGGCACCATGGTCATAATTTTTTGGAGACAACATAATTGAGTGGTATACCTAGATGATGCTTTGGCATCGTCTGGGTATACCACTCAATTATGTTGTCTCCAAAGAATTGTGACCATGGTGCCTACATTTAAGTTTCTTAGTTGTTGTGTCCTAGGACCCCTTATGACCCTTTACAACCCTTTATGATCCCTAAGAATACACATCTTAGAGGTCTTAAAATGTTGTAAGGGGTCATAAGAGGCTCCTAGGAGGGGCCAAATGAGCTTCCACCTTCACGTGGTTGGCCCTGTTAAGTAGAGAATGTAAAACTATTCTCGAAACAAAGAGAAGCTCAATAATTTAAGGTCTCAGTCCACGGAGATGCTAAAAAAATAATGGGAATCAATGATGGAGAGTTTTTAGATATTTAGAAGATGTATATGCAGTGGAGGCCAAAAGGGATTTTTGTGGAGATTTTCTAGATGTGGAGATTTTCTAGAGAGGGTTTCCAAATTGAGTACTAGTACAGAGATGATGATTCAGTAACCTACGTCTATAAAACCTTCATAAATATCTCTTTTTTGGCCTCCACTCATACCTCTTCTTAGAATCTAGAAACATTGGATATTGTTTCTCATCCATACACGAAATGTGCTAGTGATCATATAAAATTATTTTTGTGAGACTGGGATCAATTATGAGAAGGTAAACAACAAGATAATATTATTGTATCTTTCATTTCTTTTATCCATTCATATTTTCTACCTTCTCTTATATTGGATACTGTGCAGTGTACATAAAGGCAAGGCAGTGATTATTCTCGACGATCAACAGGTATAAGTCTTCCAGGCCTTACCCAGTAGCTAGGAATAAAGATAGTAGAACTCAAGAAACCATCATAGTTGGTCTCTATCTTTGGTCCATATACTAATAAAATGTTTCACATTTTGTTAGCTCATCAAATGCAATGATTTGAAAAATCTAATGGATGATATTTTCATGTATAACGTACATTATTTTAGTTTGATGTTGAACGAATTTATCTACTTTGTGCACTTGAAGACATCGAGCACAGCCATAAAGAAGCATCCCCTTCCATGGCTTGAGTAATGTAGGCCATGGGAGGAGATGCTTCTTTATTGCTATGCTCATAGTCTACAAGTACGCGGAGTCGATAAATTCATGCAACATCAACTTAAATAATATGTGTTATCATGAAAATATTCTATTAATTTTTTTCAAATCCCCTCATTTGATCAGCTAATGAAAGGTAAAACATTTTGTTAGTACATGGACCAAAAATGGAGACCAACTATGATGGTCTCTTGAGCTTTGTTATCTTTAATGTGGGTATCCATCACTTTTTTGATGGAATGTATATTTATTTCGAAAGCAGTGCTATACGTCTGATGGGTTTCCTATCGGAGGTCACTGCCTATCCGTCACTCATCTGATGGTTATATGATCAGACCGAGTCCCTTTTCAACAGATGTTGGTGATAGGAATGCTATGTCTCCAACGAGTCAACCTGTCAAAAATTCATTGTATATCCGTCGCAAATCTAATAGATTCTCTGACATATAGTTGTCGGAGTTCCGATAGATATACCATAGTAAATCCCATATTGAAGTTCCTATTAATGAGGCAAGTTCTGATGAGAAAGAATGCTAGAATTATGATGGTTATCACTCTTATCACAATTTGCAACATAAAAATGCCGACATACATATCTATCAAAATGCTAAAAAATAGGTTTTGCAAATCTGACAGATAGCCGTCGAAAAATGGCCTCAAATGTACTAGTTCTTGTTTGTCCATTTCAATCATAGTTGGTGAAGATGTTTCACAACTGTTCATCATGATATCAAGAGTATCCCTATCCTTGGCTATAATCTCCTTAATATTCTTTATATGAATGCAGGGATTTATGCAGTAACTATAAAGCTTTCTGCCTTGAGCTACACAACTCTTAGCCTTAAGAGTAGTGGCCTTGAGAATGTTTAAGTCCCATGAAATGGACTGATAGACTTCTCTCAACTTCTTCCCCATAAATCTCTTTTCTGTCTTATCTTCTACAACTTTTAGTAATGAGTCAAAATGACTGTCAAAACTATCCAGTACCATACCTAGATTTTCAGCTTCATCCTTTTCTTGAAATATAGTAGGTGTGGGAAGTAGTTTGTTTACTGTTTCAACAGCCCTAGCCATTACCTTTACTCTTTTGTCACCTTTTTTCACTGAACTTTCTTTAGCCTTAGAGAAGGCCATGAAGGATAGCCTCATAAGCTCATCCTCATCCATGTTGTCTACATCAATGCTTACCAGTTTGGCCATGCTTGCCAACAATAAGGTAAAAGAGGTGTCAAGTTCTGGTTTTTGCTCTATTATGACCTCAACTACTTTTCCTATTTTAGTCTCTTCTTCCTTCCTTCCCTGTGATTTCTCTTCTTGTTTCTCCTCTATTTTCTCTTCGTCTACATGTTCTTGGACTTCAACTTCCATTGCATTGTCCAAATTATCCAAAAATGGATCATTCACATCATTCAAAGTGTCAAGGGTCACAGGCACACCAGAGACAAAGAAATCTGGTTGCATGCTAGCTTTCTTACTTCCTTCTACTGCCTTAGAACTTTCTCCTAGTCCTAGAGATGTGGGCTTGGTGACTTTAGGAGGTGAGGTTTTCTTCGGTATATCAATCATTAGGATTTTATCTAATTCCTTTTGTGTGTCTTCAATTAATTCATCATATTTCCTCACCATGATTTTTACCAGTCCGGCCTTTGTTCTCAATAGATTTTTTAATGCATTTATTATCCTCTCCCTTGTATCAAGACAACATGCAACATGTCCTCAATAGCTTTGTTTCTTATGTTTTCATCTTATGATTATGCCAACTGCTTCCCGATTTCCAGTTTGTTATATGGTTCTTTAGGGATACTCCCTTCAATCTCTAACAAATTTTTCTTAAAAACTAAGAGATACTCAATGATAGTATCTTCAATGAGTGACTAATTTTCAGAGTCATATCTCTCATAGTACCTATCCATTGTCATTAGGTTTCCATCTTTAATCACTATTTTCTGTAGTGACTTAAGATGAGGTTTCCACATAGTTCATGGATCTTTCAATGCTACTTTTTCCTCTTCTTTCTTAGGACCCTTTTCCTATTTCTTCTTCCTTTTCACTTCTACTTCTTTCTCCTTAGGACTGTCCTACTTGGTAGACCTTGTAGTTCTTCTGGAAATGATCATAGGCACAACTTCTTGTACTACCTCCTCTCGTGAAACTGATAAGTTTACAATACCAATAGTAGGAGTTACTATATTTTCTACTTCTGAAGGAACATAAGTGTCAATGGCCATGCTTGAAGATGCTTCCATCTTATTTATCATGTTTATCAACTACCTTTTAGTGATTCCTACCTTCACAATGATATCTTCAACAATTTTGCTGACTTTCCTTTTCCTTGTTACCTTCTCTTGCTCTTCTCTGACTTTTTCATACTTCTCCCTATATGTTCCCCATCTTTCTTGGGTAGGGTCTATTTTTGTTGCCAGTACATGCTCTACCTAGATGGTTAGAATCTCAACACTTACTTCATATCCCCTAGGGTAACACCATTTCATTTTGGGTTCTACTACCTCAAAGCAAACACAATCAGTTTCAACCATGAAACATATGGTGTCCTCATACTTTTCAACTATGTTTTTTGGTATCCTATACCTTTCTTTCATATGCCTCTATAATATCTTTGTCATGGTAAATACTTCACCATCAACCCAATTCTTATCTTGTCTTCGATAGTACTCTAAAATCTGAATTCCACTGGGTACATTATCCTGCCATACCCTAGGATGCATGCCAGGAAACTTATGAATAATATGAATATACATGTGAACTAACAAGGACCCAAACCTAAATGCTTTAGTCCTATCTTTCTTTATCACTTTTACATTATCAAGGAACTATTGTGCAAGTACTTCACAGAGGTTATACTTCTTATTTTCCTTGACCATCTTGTAGGCCATCATGACAACACCAGTTGATATAGACTTTGATCTGCTACTATGAAACAACTTATAACCCAACAACATTGCTACCAACCTAACATCTTGCTGAAAGATGTCATTAACTGTCATTGCCCTCTTGTCCCACTTGGAATGGGTTAGGGTTTTTGCTAGTTTCCTTAAATTATTTTATGATATAGGTAGGGCTCCTTCATTCTCAAGGCCTTTAATTTCATGGATAATCTATGCAGAAATCTTTACTGGTTGTTCTCCAATCTAGATAAACTGATCATGAACTCTGCTAAGAATGATCTTAAACCATTCAATTTCTGTGAATCCTGTGAGTAGGGTTAGCTTGATGATGGATTGATCTTGTAGGTGTTTGAACTCTTCAAATATGGATCCATCTTCTTCTATCATGTTATCCAACTCATTATAAATGTTTATATCCCCAATGATCTCATACTTGCAGTGTATGTATGCACTAATATCTTCTACATACAATACACCTACGGGGGTTTGTGAAAATGCTCCCTCCGGATCATCCTCACAAGATTTGAAAGGATGTCTCTTGAATTTATACCTAGGTCTATCCACAACATTATAAACCATTGGTGCATCCATAACTTCTTTATGAGATTAGGTCTAAATACCTTAAACATGCTTGAATCTAGAACTTGCTTCGCGTGATCACACAATCACTCTGCTAGATGACTGATAATCTTCTCAACTCTGCTCACCTTAATCATTGATCAATAAACGGTGTAGAAATGAGGTTTTTCAAGTCCTTTTATCCATCACAAGTTGAGTATATGAATTAAACACAAGTAGCTCAATCTCACATGTTGTTCTATCAACACAAAACTCGTGAACACACAAAAAGAATCTCCAAGTGTTGCACTCTCATACACACACTCCAAAGTATCTGCACAACCCATACCTAAGCCCACATGAGCTTACTTCACATATACAGGGGCTGGATATATTCTATTCTCTACATCCAATGCTCCCCTTAAGGCCATGCAACCTTCTAGGTCGATGCCTCAAAAAACTCATCATGCGAAGACACAATGTCATCAACTGTCTCTCCTTGAATTGATGCCTTGTTTAAAAATTTCACCTTCCATATCTTGCATCCTCCTTGCTCTCTAATTTCTTGAAATGATCCTCAAACTCATTCATGTATTCACTAAGACTCTTACCACTATCACCAACATTCTTTCTTATAACCACAGGAGGTGGTCCTCTTGGTTCACTAGATCTTGTTTATGCCTAGACTAATCTGGTTTTCTACAATATATTTTTTGTGTCCATATTCATAATAGTTAAAACAATATCTGGTAAAGGGATTAGAGTTACCTCTACTTCTGCAATCTCTTTTAATGTGGCCAACTTTGTTTCATTCAAAGCATCTACCTCTGAAAGGTCTGGTCTGATCTCTAGGTCTCTCAAAAGTAGGTCTTTCAGTCTTTGATTCATGTGTTTCTTCATGTGTTTTAGAACTTTCTACTTCATTGAATCCAACTCTAGTCATATCTCCTTTAGGCTTTTGTCTTGCTCTTTGTTCATCAATCTTGTCACTACTCATGTGCAACTTCTCAATGTGTAATTTGGCTTGAGTGATTTCACCTTTAATGATCTAATTATATTTCTCCAGTTCCTGATATTTATCTTTGTACTAGTCAAGTTCTGTCTTCATTTGTCCTATCTTCTCATTTGTTGCTTTCAGTGATTCTTAAACTTTGTTCCTAGCATCCTTTTCATGTTGAATCTCTTTTATCATCAAAAGATTGATCTCTTCTTTTTCTTGCTCTAGCCTCTTCACTTGATCTGATGTATCATTGTCTGAATCTTCTTGGATCTTGTCCATATGATCTTGTTTCTAATTTCCTGAAGCTTCCAGTTATTCCTTTAGTTTTCTAATGAACCCTTTTGATCTTCTTAATTTGAATTTTAGTATACCATTGTTAGGCTTTTCTTTGTCCAGATCTTCAAGCGCTGCTTCAAAGTTCTCTTGAAAACTTTCTAAATCCATTCTAATCTCCCTTAAGTTTTTAGGATTTTTCTCTAAGGGCCAATAGCTCTGATACCAATTGTTAGGATTAGGTAATACTGAGAGGGGTGGTGAATCAGTATCACTGAACTTTAATTTAAACTTCAACCAATTATAGATAAAGAAAAACAATGCTGAAATGAAAAGAACATATAAGCACAACACATAACTCATGACACCATGATTTGTTCTCGAGGAAACCTTGTTAAGGGAAACACCCTAGTGGGGATGATACCCACAACTATGCACTAAAATATTGTATCCCTATTAGGAGATCTAGCCCTGTTAGGAGCTAATGATTACATAGTACATTTCCTTGTTAAAGGATTACAAAACCCTATTAGGGGTATATAGAACACCTAGTTAAAGGTGGTGAGAAAATTTCTCTTACAATCAAAACTTGTTACAAAGAGTTCTCCAAATGTGAACAATACAAGCACTTATCTTGCTTGGGTAGTTCCAATTATAGCTCTTCTTCTTACTGATCTTTCATCTGATCTATGCTCTCATATTTGCAACCTTGCTTCATGCTCATAACAATAATCCACATCACTTTTAGAAAAGCACTCTATACTTATACAAAAACTTCTATCCAGTCGGCTTCACAAATACCATACAAAACATAGTAATTAATTATGTAAAGAGTAAGTATGAACTCGGTGATCATATATTACCAAAGAGTTGTTAATATACTCCATTCACCTGACTTAGCACGTTACCATACCAAATAACCTTACTGGAATCACCTCAATTGCTCATATGCCCTATTATACTAATTTTAATATCTTCTCATACCTTCTGAACACTATATCTTACTTATATGATCACCAAAAAATATGTGTTCTTAACTTAAGCATGTACATATTCTAAAATACCTTTTGTTAACTTTACAAGCCATAATACCTTGTAAATCTTCATTGCAAACCAAAACTGTAACATTGTACCTTGTTACCCTGATTCTGGACTTAGTCATTTTTATGGTTGTGACTCCAGTAATAAATCTCTTATTATGCGATCACTTTAGCATAAGTGTTTCCATAAATGACAACCCTCAAGTGATCCCTAGTGCCCCAAAACATCACTTGCCAACACTTATATGTTTGAATATAATTCAAATTCTAAATGTAATAAACCTTAAATGAATGCAATGACCTAATGATGTGAAATGAATGAACTTAAAGCAATGCAATGATACAATAATACAATCTAATGCAATGATAACCTTATGATGTAAATTCAATCTAATGCAATGTTAAAATGGCGATCAATGTAACTAAGATGATGAAATTTATAATAAATGCAAACTAATGCAATGATATTTAAAATGAATGCACTTTACAAGATAACTTATAATGAATGCAAATTATATGATGACATAAAATGAATGCACCTTAATCTAAATTTGATTTTGATTTTTTGATTTCCAAAAAATTCTATCACATAAGGTATTGATGAACTTTTCAATTTTAGTTTACTCCACCCCCTCTTTTTCTTTTTCCAAATCAGTTTTTGAGCTAAGAAAGCAATCAACTTAAATGCATTTAATCTAATATGGATGTAGTTAGCTGTCACTATTCACAATTTAGGAGCTTATTTTCACATTGAGCAATTTTGAGACCTAAAATTGGTACAATCATCACTAGTTCAACCATGATGATATGCATACCTTTTCCCTTTCCATGTTGCATTCCTAATCTTGGTACAATTGTCACTGATTGAATTCAATCATGAAAGTATGAACACCGCTTTCATCAGATTCAATGTTGCAAGTGGATTTTGGTATTATGATATTGAACATCAAAATATCCAAGGTATCCTTTTGCGTAAACAAATAGAGATCTCAATTTCGCCATATGTACATGTCCTCGATGATTCTTTGATGATCATGTCCTTAGACAGATGATACATATTTTAAGACCTTGATCTTAAGACACTCATTCAGAAACCAATAAAATATCATGCTTTCATCATTGCTTATCTGGTTCAAGAGTTCATTGATTTGCTAGAAAGACATGATTTCATCAATCAAGTAATCATTTAGAAAAAAATTGTCATGTTTTTCAAATCCATATTTCAAGTATAGTTCCATCCATTTCATATTTTTAATCCTGATAAAGGTAAGGTCTTTGTGAGATCTTGGATCAAAAGTTGACATTGTTTGATTTGAAGTTTGGATTAGGATTTGATTGTTTAAGTGTTTCACTTGCGTTTTGATGAATTGATTTGTGTCAAATGATATTTGATTTGATGTATCCTTCTTGTTTTTAATATAGATTTTCCCCCAGTTTGATGTTGTTGTGTTGTTGGACTTGGACACTTTTCATCCCTATGATGAAAGCTTTAGGTATTCACAAATGCAATTCTGGGGTTTTATTATGCAATATATACAAATGTTGGTGAATGCAATATCTACAAGGATGACGAATAGGCATGAGACTTGACTTGACTTTCAATGGCGCTTGTTTACCAGGTTTTCACTGATTGAATTGATTTTCTCTTTTTTCTCTTTTCAAGCTTTTCTCCCTTTTTGCTACCAAGTTGCCTATTTGCTAGGTTTTCACCAAGGCACTTTTTATCTTTTTATCTTTTTTCCTTTTTTTGTATTTTTGTATTTTTTGTTTTTTGTTTTGTTTTGGTATTTATCATCAAGGTGCCTATTTGCTAGGTTTTCACCAAGACAACATCTTTTTTAGGATCATTTTTTAATATTTTTAGATTTCTTCATGCTCAATTTTCCATTGCTTTTGATATTTTCTTCTTTTCTATTTTTTAATGTTTTTATTTTTTTTCAGGATCACTTTTGACTATATACAATAAATAAGATTCTTCCTCATTTGATTTATTTTTTATTAATATTTATTTTAATTACTATATTATATATTATCATTATTAATTAATATAAATAATTTTTATTAAATTAATTATTATTTATATTAATTAATGTTAATAATATTAATTAATATATATAATATTTATTAATTATTATTTAAAAATATAAAAAAAGGAAAAAAGATAAAAAGTGCCTTGGTGAAAACCTAGCAAATAGGAACCTTGGTAGCAAAAAGGGAGAAAAGCTTGAAAAGAGAAAAAAGAGAAAATCAATTCAATCAGTGAAAACCTGGTAAACAGGCACCATTGAAAGTCAAGTCAAGTCTCATGCCTATTCGTCATCCTTGTAGATATTGCATTTACCAACATTTGTATATATTGCATAATAAAACCCCAGAATTACATTTGCAAATACCTAAAGCTTTCATCATAGGGATGAAAAGTGTCCAAGTCCAACAACACAATGACATCAAACTGGGGGAAAATCTATATTAAAAACAAGAAGGATACATCAAATCAAATATCATTTGACACAAATCAATTCATCAAAACACAAGTGAAACAGGGGGCCGTAGGGGACCCACCTCCATGTCCTCCCTACCATGGCAGGGGACCTGCCGTAGTAGGTACTTGTTGCGCACGGCAAGCAGGGCCTGCTACGACAGTCCCTCTGCCGTGCGGTGGTGGCCCCGCGTGGGGACCCACCGCCCAGTCCTCTGGGACTTAAAAGAAATTGCGTGAGGCGAGGGGGGGGGGTAAAAACCCCCTCAATAAAATTTATTTTTTATTTTTTATTAATATTTATTTTAATTACTATATTATATATTATCATTATTAATTAATATAAATAATTTTTATTAAATTAATTATTATTTATATTAATTAATGTTAATAATATTAATTAATATATATAATATTTATTAATTATTATTTAATAATTATTTTATTTCATTGTTATTAATAATTATATTAATTAGATGATAATAATTAATATAATAATTATTTAATGTTAAAATTAATTATTCTATGATTTAGTAATTATATTAATTAGAAATGAGTAATTAATATAATTATTAACATTTAATAATTTATTTATTCTTTTATGACGATATTTAATAATTCTATTAATTATTAAATACTAATAATTAATATAATTATTATTTGTAAAAATTATGTTGTCATTTAATTTTATAAAGGGATGACAGTATGCTTCCAAGGGATGTGTATTATGGGATAATTTATAGAAAATTATAAGATAAATTGTAACTTAATCTTATGAACAATAAAATTTGTTTAGCTAATTTATAGTTAGTTAGTTTCCCTTGTTATATTATCATAATTCTTTAATAATTGAATCTTAATGACTCATTGTAGTATAGCATTGGCATTAGGCTCTATTATTCAGTATTAGAATAGCTAAAATTATAAGTTGGTTACTAACATGAATGATCTTAAATGTTAAGCTAACTTTGGTTGCAACTTCGCCTTCTAGATACAATCCCTTGATAAAACTAATTCAACTAGTAACCTAAATCACTAACATTGTAAAGAAAAGTTGATTCAAACTCTTTTACGAACTTTTGTTTTGCAACAATCAAGTTGACCCTCACCCTCTCGGTTTCAAACTTTCATCTTAGTCAACGATTAACCTAGTAAATCTTAAACTTACATTCCTTTCAAAAAAAAAAATTGGTGTGATTTTGAGTGAAAAATTATGGGCATGACAAGTTCCATCCATTTCATATTTTTAATCTTGATAAAGGTAAGGTCTTTGTGAGATCTTGGATCAAGAGTTGACACTGTTTGATTTGAAGTTTGGATTAGGATTTGATTGTTGAAGTGTTTCACTTGTGTTTTGATGAATTGATTTGTGTCAAATGATATTTGAATTGATGTATCCTTCTTGTTTTTAATATAGATTTTCCCCCAATTTGATGTCGTTGCGTTGTTGGACTTGGACACTTTTCATCCCTATGATGAAAGCTTTAGGTATTCGCAAATGCAATTCTGGGGTTTTATTATGCAATATATACAAATGTTGGTGAATGCAATATCTACAAGGATGATGAATAGGCATGAGACTTGACTTGACTTTCAATGGCACCTGTTTACCAAGTTTTCACTGATTGAATTGATTTTTCTTTTTTCTCTTTTCAAGCTTTTCTCCCTTTTTGCTACCAAGGTGCCTATTTGCTAGGTTTTCACCAAGGCACTTTTTATCTTTTTTCCTTTTTTTTTATTTTTTTATTTTTCATTTTTTGTTTTGTTTTGGTATTTATCATCAAGGTGCCTATTTGCTAGGTTTTCACCAAGACAACATCTTTTTTAGGATCATTTTTGAATGTTTTTGGATTTCTTCATGCTCAATTTTCCATTGCTTTTGATATTTTCTTCTTTTCTATTTTTTAATGTTTTTAATTTTTTTTAGGATCACTTTTGACTATATACAATAAATAGGATTCTTCCTCATTTGATTTTATGATACTCTTTCTCTTTATACCCTTTTATCTGCTTCATGTGTAAAACCTTTTCAAGTGTATACTATTGATGGGTTCTTGTAACTCTTCTCCATCATAATCAACTAGTTTGTATGTTCTTGTTCCAAAAGAAGAAGTAATCACAAAAGGTCCTAACTATTTTACTTCCCATTTCTCTTTCTGCTTGATTTTTAGGGTTTTCTCGCAACACTAGATCACCTATTTGGAATGTCCTTGGTTTGATGTGCTTGTTATAATTCCTTGACATTCGATTCTGATACACTTTTAGATGTTCAAAGGCATGTTGTTGTCTTTCATCAGGCAACTCCAATTCTTGTAGTCTAGCAACCCTATAGTCTTCCTCACTTAGCAATCCATGTAGTGAAACTCTTAAGGATGGGATTTCTATCTCCAAAGGCAAAACTGCTTTAGCTCCATAGACTAATGAGAATGGTGTAGCTCCGGTTGGTGTTTTGATACTTGTCCTATATGCCCATAGAGTAGGGTTTATTTGAATATGTCAATCTCTACATGAATTGTCCATTGTCCTCTTCAATGTTTTTAAGATTTTCTTATTTATAGCCTTCTCTTGTCCATTACCTTGCGGGTAATATATTGAATATGAATGATGTACCACATGGAATTTTGCACATAATTATTTCAAGTCCTTGTTCTTGAAATGTTTAGCATTATCAGTTATGATGGCTTGAGGGACACCATACCTACAAATTATGTGGTTCAATATGAACATGGAAATTTGCTTTCCTATGGTAGTGGATAATGGCACAACTTCTACCCATTTGGTAAAGTATTTAGTTGCCATAGTAATGAACTTATGACCATTTGATGATGGTGGGTAAATCATCCCTATCAAATCCAGCCCCCATTGATAAAAGGGCCAAGGTGTAGTCATTAGATGTAGTTCTTGAGATGGCACGTGAATCAGGTTCCCATGGTATTGACATTTCTAACAAGTCTTCATGAAGTGACATGTATCTTTTTCCATAGAAGGCCAATAATATCCTATCCTAAGAAGTTTCTTTGCTAAGGTTGACCCATTTGAATGTGACCCACAAATTCCTTCATGGATTTCTTGTAGGGCTAAAATTGATTCCTCCTTCTCTAAACACCTTAAAAGCATTTCATCTAGAATTTTACAATACAATGTGTCAGATACAAGGGTTTAACGAGAGGTTTGTCTTATGAATTTTCTCTTTTGGTTTCGGGTTTGGTCCATGGGTAAAGTTTGGTCTTTTAGGTACGTATAAATGGATCCATACCAAGGTGATTCATCTCCCAATAATAGGTAAATGGTGTGGGGATGGGAAGGGTCAAATATGGGTTGTCCCACTTCTTCTACCAATAACTCATATCTTGCACTTTTGTCCAACATTTGGAGAAGTGAAGCTAATGTAGCCATAGCATATGCTTCTTTGTTCTTGTCCCTTGGCACTTGTTCAAATGTGATTAATGTAAAGTACTTCTTGAGATCTTCTATCATGTTTTTATGGGGTATTAAATTATGATCTTTGGTTTGATACTCATCATTTATCTAATTAATGACCAATTGAGAATCTTCATATATCTACAATTTTGTCACCTTCCATTTCAAGGCCAATTTGATGCTAATGACTAGTGCCTCATACTCAGCTATATTATTTGTACATGGAAATAATAGCTTGTATGATTTAAGGATCATTGATCCTTGAGGAGTAATTAATAATATTGTTGATCTTGATCCATGTTGGGTATAAGAGCCATCAAAGTATAATTTCCATGTTTTTGCTTCAACATTGATTATCTCTGAATTTGGAAATTCTATCTGAATCGAATGTTCATCTTCTAACGGTGCCTCTGCTAGTTGGTATGCTATCACTTGGCCTTTGAGTGCCTTTTTATCCACATATTCTATATCAAAATCTCTCAACACCATGACCCATTTGGCCAATCTTCCCATCAAGACCATTTTGCTTAGGAGGTACTTTAATGGATCAATTTTTGATATGAATCTGATCTTGTGAGATAGCATATAATTGTTAGAGTAATAAAGTGTTTACTGATTAATTAAATCATTTCTAATTTAATTACTAAGTCACTTATTACCTCTTTCTACTTAAGCTAAACTTTAGTCATATAATAATTAATTGGTTTATTAATTATTATTGTGCAACCTAGGTTTTACCCTTTTAGGGTTTCAGATCTCCTTTTATAAGGATTAATCTACTTTGTATTCATAACATATTATTCATTATTGAATTTCAACTTTTATTTTTGCACATCAAGAATGTCTCATCTTTCATGGATCCATGTGGCAGGCCTCTCTAGATTCTTGCTTCTCTCTCTTTCTGTGACAGGTGTTTGCATGTAAGTGTTCTTGGGAGCTGTGGGTTGTTTACTCATCAACTCCAATAGTAATGTCATAGTTTTGGGGAAACAAAAACTACCACCAAACATGCTCTTTCTATAAATGTGTAATTCAACTCATATTTTACCAAAGTTATGCTTATGTAATAGATGAATTTTTCTTTTCCATTTTCATCCTCTTGAGCCAAGAGTGCCCCTAAGGCATGTTCTGTTGTTGAAATGTACAAAATCAAGGGCTTTCCTCTGATTGGTGGCATCAAAGTGTTGGACTACAAATGATTTGGAATCTTATTGAAGAATCTATGATTAAAGATCACTGAGGAGTTACTGATTAGATATGTAATGTGATTAAATCAGTATTATGTTGTCATTGATGTCAACTAGTTTGACATCACTTATCTTGTAAGTTACTATACCGAGACATCTGAAGAAAGGTGAAAGAGATGAAGAATAGAGAAATCTACATGGAGAAAGATGTACATGATAGATGAGGATAAGGAACACATTGAGTAACTTGTTGATGAGTCTATGACTTGATGATATTGACTTTATGATGTTGCATTCATCTATGATGAAGTATAGAGCTAAAAGACACAAAGCAGTGTTGTCAGTAAATGAAGCATTTTTAGTATACACCGATGGAGTATAGTGTATATCAATCGCAGTATTAACCGAGCAGTGTTCATCGATGCATTTCTTTGTTAACCGAGTGGAACAAAATGAACTAAATGATTAGTTTAGCCGATAAGATTGATGAGCTATAAAGTACCTCAATTTTAGTGATAACAGATAATGTTTGTTATAAAGATCGATGGCTAAAAAAATTAAAGGAAGATCTAACAGAGCAGATTGAAACGTGTTAATGACATGTTAGCCGAGAAAGTTTGAAGAAAAAAAATCTATGAATGTGGTTAAGCGACAAAATCTGATGGTGGAGAAGAAAATGATTTACCCGTCTATATAAGAGAATAGAATTTCATTATGAAAAATGTCAGAATAAGAGAAACTACAGGAATATCACATGAATAAGGTCTTCATGCATTCTGATCATACTGGTTAAGTAAGAACTGAGCTGTAGAATAATTATCGAGCTACAAAGAGCAATTACCGACGGACAGTAAGTTGATACAGTATTGAATCTGAAGTGAAATATTGGTCAACAGGATTTGTTAGGACTGAATATTGATCTGTAATCTACAATTGAAGTTGTATTAAGTCAGGTCATTTATTGTTACATATTTAACCATTGTATACAGTCAAAATCTCTTAATCGAGTGGACTCTGAAAGTCTTATGATGTATCATTCATAAAATGAACATTGTTATCCTGTCAACCCCATAGTGAATGCTAGTTGGATGATAACTTCTAGTCTAAAATCCTCTAACAAGGTCACACCTGACAGTGTGTTTGTAAACCTTTAATAGGGTTGGGTCTTAATTGACCTCACTTCAGAAGAGTGAACAATTTTGGGTTGCTGGTCCTAGGTGGTTTTTCCCTTTACAAGGTTTCCACATTAAATCTCTTGTGTTATGTGTTGATTGTGATATTTATTTGTTATCATACTTTGCATGTTACATGTTAGATTTGATCGGTAGCTATTATAGTATTAGACTAGTAATTGGTAAAAGCACAGACAATGAAAGTAGTTAGTGTTTATCGAGGAGCAAAAATTGTTTTGAATTATACATTTTGTTTTGGGACACTGGATAACTGATTCACCCCCCTCTCAGTTATTTTAACAATTGGTATCAGAGCTGTGGTTGCTTAGAATAGAGTTTTAAGGACTTAAGCACAAAGGTCTCAAGATGTATAAGAGGGAAGTACCAAAGATGAACAAAGAGAACTTCATAGTATGGCAAAGCCAGATGAAGCTGCACATATTTGGAATTGGGAACTCTGCACTAGATCTGATGGAGGATGGCTACATACAACTGCCCATTGGTCCCTTAACTCTTGATCAACTGAAGGACATGCATGAACATAATATCACTATGATGGAACTTGCTACTACCTGTACCGATGCTAAATTTGAAGACATCAAGGGTTGTGATACTACTAAGAAGATGTGGGACAAGTTAAATCTGATATACAGTGGAGATCTGAATGTCAAAAGAGCCCGAGTTGAAAGCCTAAGAGGCAGATTTGATGATATGAGAATGAAAGAAGGTGAGAACATTGTATAATACTCAAATAGACTAAAAGAGCTGGTACATGCTATTAGAGCATCTGATGGAGTGATTGATGATGAAACAGTGATAAACAAGATTCTCAGAACTTTGCTACTAGTTTATGCAATTAGGTTCTTTGCAATTCATGAAACAAGAGCTACATCCAACCTTACTCTTGACACTTTGATTGGTAAACTTACAACCTTTGAATTAAACAACTTTGATAACAATGTTGTTCCTTCTGTTGAATCAGCTTTCATGTCTTCTTTGAAGATTGGAAAGTCTAGCAAGAATAATAAGAATTATGATAGTGATAGCAATATCGATGATGAACTTGATGAGCTCGAAGCTCTTATGGCCAGAAGATTGCCCAAAGGAAAAGGAAGGTATAGAGGTAAGCTACCTTTGGCATGTTTTAATTGTAAAGAAGTCGGTCACATCGCTACTAGATGTCCTCAGAAGAAAGATGATGATAGATCCAAAGACTGATATGAAGGAAGCTATGGGAGAAGAGTCAACAGAGGCTACCGACATAACAACAGAGACAACCGAGATGATAAAGGCAAAAAGGTATGTTACATAGCTAAAGATATTGAAACTAAATTTGATTTTGATGATGATATAGAAGTTGTATTTGTTGCTATGAAAGATGACTCAGAGGAAGAAGAGAAACATGAAGAGAGCACTGATCTCTAAAGTAAGCATAAATGATACATGGATCATAGACAGTGGCTATACACATCATATGACCGGTGATGTAGAAAATTTTGATCATCTTGTTGAATATAATGGAGGATCTGTGAGAATGGGAATTGATGCACCTTGTATGGTAAGAGGTAAAGGTTCACTGATGATCAATGACAGAATACAATGTGAAAATGCATACTGGGTAGATGGATTGAATTATAATTTATTAAGTGTGGCTTAGCTAAATAATTCAGGCCATCGACTGGCTTTTGAGAGAAAAAAGGTAAGAATTTATGATGATGGAGGAAGACTTGTCAGAACTGGTACACAATCCAGAGGTAATCTATTCTATCTTGATATGGATCAGTCTTCTTGTTTGTTAATAAAAGATGAAGATGCTTGGTTGTGGCACAAAAGGTTATGCCATGTGAACTTTGACAACACGATCAAGATTAGTAAAAAGAAAAGAGTTAGAGGATTGCCTAACTTGACAAAACCTGATCATGCCATATGCCATGAATGTCAGAAAGGTAAGATGACTAAGTCTAGTTTTAAAAGTAAAGACTACTCAACAAAAAAGATACTTGAGTTGGTTCATACTGACCTATGTGGTTCTATGAGAACTCAGAGCTGTTCTGGCGATAGATATTTTATTCTTTTTGTTGATGACTATACTAGACTGATGACTGTTATGTTCCTGAAAGAGAAATCTGAAGCCTTTAAAATGTTTAAGTGGTATAAAGCTAAGGTAGAGAAAGAGACTGGAAAAAAAATAAAATGCTTAAGATCTGATAGAGGAGGTGAATTTATCTCTGATGAATTTACTAATTTTTGTAATGAGCATGGAATTAAAAGACAGGTCTCTACACCGAGGACACCTCAGCAAAATGGCATTGCTGAAAGAAGGAACAAGTCTATAATTGATTGTGCTAGAACATTGATGATACAGAAGAATGTTGCTCAGACATATTGGAGGGAAGCTATCAGTACAGCTATGTATGTTCTTAACCGAGTACAACTAAAGAAGGATACCAACCGAACACCTTATGAGCTATGGTTTGGACACAAACCTACTGTAAGTTATTTTAGGATTTTTGGAAGTAAATGCTTTATTTTGAAAGATGAGAGAAATGGCATATTTGATTCTAAAGGAGATGAAGGGATATTTCTGGGATATTCCTCTATAAGTAAAGCATATAAATGTTTGAATAAGGTTACAAATAAGATAGTTGAAAGTACTAAAGTTCGTGTTGGTGAGTTTGATGACAAGAACACAGAGGAAAGAACAAAGGAATTGTAAGACTACAGTAGATTCACTTACATTGAATATCTAGAACATCTACCGACGCTGCAAGCTGTGACAATCGGTCAGTAGGGAAACAATATAGGACAATAAGCAACACAAACTAATGGACAAGATGGAGCTACCGAGTAAGGAAATGACCCTGAGCAAGATGAGCAAGAAAGGAGAAATCAAGTTCTGGCTAGTTTTGTTAGAAGACATCATCTTGAGACACAAATCATTGGAGACAGACATGCTGGAATGCAAACTAGAAGCAAAACAAGACAAGGTATATGTCTAGTTTGTGAATTTGAACCAAAAAATGTGAAAGTTGCATTAGAGAATGAAGAATGGGTTAATGCAATGAAGGAGGAAATAGAGAAAATAGAGAAGAAAAAAACCTAGTCCTTAGTACCCCAACCTAAAGATAAGAATGTTATCGGTACTAAGTGGATATTTAGGAATAAATTAAATGAAAATGGTGAAGTCACAAGAAATAAAGCTAGATTGGTATGCAAGGGATATGCACAGGAAGAAGGCATTGACTGTGGTGAAACATTTGCACCTATTGCTAGATTGGAAGGAGTTAGAATGCTACTTGCATATGCTGCACACAAGAAATTCAAAGTCTATCAAATGGATGTAAAGTCAACATTTCTGAATGGTATACTTGAAGAAGAGGTCTACATCGAACAACCTGAAGGATTTGTTGATCCTAAAAATAAAGAAATGGTATGTAGATTACATAAAGCTTTGTATGGCTTGAAGCAAGCACCTAGAGTATGGTATGAAAGACTACATACTTACTTGTTAAGTATTAGATTTGTTAGAATAAGTGAAAACAACAATCTGTATATGAAAGGTGATACTGATGATACTATTATCATTGCCAAAATATTTTTTGATGATATTATTTTTGGAGGTTCATATCTTGTATGCAAGACATTTGCTGATGAAATGCAAAAGGAATTTGAAATGTCTATGTTCAGAGAGATTAAGTTCTTTCTTGGACTACAAGTGATTCAGCAGAGTGATGGAATATTCATCACACAATCTAAATACATAAAGGAAGTACTAAAGACATTTGGCATGGAAGATGCTAAACCTATGGGAACACCGATGGCTACTAGATGCAAATTGACAAAGGAGGATGAAATTACAGAGGTAAACCAGACACTTTACCGATCCATGATTGGTAAGCTAATGTACGTAGTTCACAGTAGACCAGATATAACATATGCTGTGGGAATTGTTGCAATATTTTTTGGTAATCCTAGAGAATCACACATGATAGCTACAAAAAGGATCTTAAGATACCTGAAGAAAATAGAGAATTATGGATTATGGTATCCTAAGGAAGGGAAGTTTGTGTACACACTAAAATATGCACTTCTATGAACCATTACTTGCAAGGTTGCTCAAGGATGAGGCCTCACAAAGCGGCTCATAGCTCTCTATGCATGGAGTTGCAAAGGACTATGAATTTTGCTCTCAGCTAGAGCTACAAGAAAGTGACCTTGCTAGTCAACCATACAATGAGAGATTCAAGTGAAGACAAGGGCAACAATGCCAATATCTCCAAGAATCTAATATGAACTGCAATGCAATGCAACTAAGATGAAGATGCAAATGTGCAAGCTATGCTATGAAAATGGAAGTACAAACTAAGCTATGAAGGGAAATAACAATGGATTACAATACCTCCTATTTAAACTAGATGAATTAATCTAAAGCATAAAGGAAATCTAAACTAAGAATGCCATGAAAATGAAGCTACTATGCAAGAAATGAAATCTAACTATGAAGCAAGAAAGCCATGATAATGCAAGAATGAAGACAAGAGGATAGAGTGTTGATGAAGATCTAAGATGAATGCCAACAATGCTCCAAATCTTCAAACCCTAGATGCAAGAATGTCTCCAAAAGCTCCAAGATGACCTAAAAAACCTGTAGCATAACAATAGCATAAAATATGGATATGCAAATGAAGGAGAGAGCTCTCCTTTTATAAGAAATGCAAAGGAATGGACCATGGAGATTAAGAGGCAAAAAATCTTAATCAGCGGTGGAGCTTGAAAGAGGAGCAATCCATGTGCACAAACATCCTCCAATGAGAGTGAAGTGTTGACTTTTGAGCCTCATGTGAGACAAAAAGTGCTTTTTCCCTTTTTATAAAATAGGAATAATGTTTTATTTGTGCAACTTAGGATAAGAGGAAAGTGGGGCTTTTTTTTTTATTTAATTGAAAGGGGAGGAAATATTCCTTTTAATTAAATAAAGACTTAGGATAAATGGTTAGCCCAAGGATAAAAATCCAATATATGATCGAAATTAGGATTTGATCAAGAAATTGATAATGTTGAAAATATTGATTATTGATAAAAATGATTCAGGATTGATAAATTGAATAAATGGGGCCCAAAGTCTAGGCGACCATTTTTGGGTGCATACAGTTTGAACTGAAAGTTTACACCGATGTTGATTGGGCTGGAAATGTGGATGATAGAAAAAGCACCACCGGAGGAGCATTTTTCTTTGGTGAATGACTTGTAACCCGGACAAGTAAAAAGCAGGCTTGTATTTCTTAGTCTACAGCTGAAGCAGAGTATGTTGTTGCTTCTACTAACTATTCAAACATTGCATATATCAAACAAGTGTTGGAAGGGATGAATGAGGTAATCACTGACATGGTGATTATATATTGTGACAACACTAGTGCTATTAATATTTCAAAGAATCCTATGAAGCACTCTAAGACAAAGCATATATCTATTAAGTATCATTACTTAAGTGAAAAAGTGCAAGAGAAGCAAGTGAAGTTAGAATTTGTCACATCTAAAGAACAACTTGCAGATATTTTTACAAAGCCTCTACTGAAGGACACATTTGAATACTTGAGGACTAGACTTGGGGTTTGTCCCCTGTCTATCGGTCACTAAGGTGATCTGGTTTTTGCATCAACCTACTTTTATTAGAAGATCATTCATGTTGATGCAGCATAGTTCACACTTTGAATCATGTTCAAGGTTGTGATTAAGTTTGGATAACTTGAACCGATTGGAATATCAGTATACATAGATACAGAGGATGATAGAATTGTTTGTTTATTTGTTTCTTTGGCATTGTTGTCAAAGGGAGAGATAAATAATATGAAAAGGGACAAGCACCGATGAGAACTATCTAAGGGAGAGACAATCTGAATGAGATAGAGTATCGAAGATCAGTTACAAAGAACAGAAGAAGGAATAGGAGAACTAATAGGAGAACTGAAAAGAGAACAACTACAGAATGGTAAAGCTGTACTATCTAATGTTGTTTAGTAACATAGTGATTAAACATATTAAGTCTATTTGACTTACAACATTTTGTCCACAAATTTGTAGAATATATGTTTGGTATGTGTATGGTACATTTCATATTACTTGAGTTGCCATCAATGCCAAAGGGAGAGATTGTTGGACTACAACTGATTTGGAATCTGATTGAAGAATCTATGATTAAAGATCACTGAGGAGTTGCTGATTAGATATGTAATATGATTAAATCAGTATTATGCTATCATTGATGTCAACTAGTTTGACATCACTTATCTTGTAAGTTACTATACCGAGACATTTGAAGAAAGGTGAAAGAGATGAAGAACAGAGAAATCTACATGGGGAAAGATGTACATGACAAATGAGGATAAGGAACACATTGAGTAACTTGTTGATGAGTCTATGACTTGATGATATTGACTTTATGATGTTGCATTCATCTATGATGAAGTATAGAGCTGAAAGACACAAAGCAGTGTTGTCGGTAAATGAAGCATTTTTAGTATACACTGACAGAGTATAGTGTATATTGATCACAGTATTAACTAAGCAGTGTTCACTGACACGTTTCTTTGTTAACCGAGTGGAACATAATGAACTAAATGATTATTTTAGCTGATAAGATTGATGAGTTGTAAAGTACCTCGATTTCAGTGATAATAGATAATGTTTGTTATAAAGATCGACGACTAACAAAATTAAAGGAAGATCTAATGAAGCAGATTGAAATGTGTTAATGACACGTCAGTTGAGAAAGTTTGAAGTGGCAAAATCTATGAATGTGGTTAAGCGGCAAAATCTGATGGTGGAGAAGAAAATGATTTACCCGTCTATATAAGAGAATAGAATTTCATTATGAAAAATGCCGGAAGAAGAGAAACTGTAGGAATATCATGTGAACAAGGTTTTCATGCATTCTAATCATACTGGTTAAGTAAGAACTAAACTGCAGAACAATTACCGAGCTATAGAGAGTAATTACCGACGGACAGTAAGTTGATATAGTATTGAATCTGAAGTGAAATATTGGTTAGAAGGATTTGTTAGGACTGAATATTGATCTGTAATATGCAATTGAAGTTGTATTAAGTTAGGTCATTTATTGTTACATATTTAACCATTATATACAGTCAAAATCTCTTAACTGAGTGGACTCTGAAAGTCTTATGATGTATCATTCATAGAATGAACATTGTTATCCTATCAACCCCATAGTGAATGCTGGTTGGAAGATAACTTTTAGTCTAAAATCCTCTAACAAGGTCACACCTGACAATGTGTTTGTAAACCTTTAACAGGGTTAGGTCTTAGTCGACCTCACTTCAGAAGAGTGAACAATTTTGGGTTGCCGGTCCCAGGTGGTTTTTCCCTTTACAAGGTTTCCATGTTAAATCTCTTGTGTTATGTGTTGATTGTGATATTTATTTGTTATCATAATTTTCATGTTACATGTTAGATTTGATCACTAATTGTTATAGTATTAGATTGGTAATCGGTAAAAACACAGACAGTGAAAGTAGTTAGTGTTTACTGAGGAGCAGAAATTGAAGAAATTGTTTTAAATTATACATTTTGTTTTGGGACACTAGATAATTGATTCACCCCCCTCTCAATTATTCTAACACAAAGTAGGTGGATTCATTAGGTAGTTTTTAATTAATGTGAATGCTTCTTCACACTTCTCATCCCATCTAAATACTATGTCCTTGTGAAGGAGTTGAGTAAAAGAATGACATTTCTCTACCAATTGTGATATTAACCTTTTGATTGATTGAATCCTCCCTTGGAGTGATCTCATTTGGCTTATATTTTTAGGCACCCCCATTTCCATTATTTCTTTTACTTTTGTGGGGTCTACCTATATTCCTTTAGTCGAAACTATGTATCGTAGCACTTTTCCTGATTGTACCCCAAATGCACATTTCTTGGGATTGAGTCTAACTTTGAATTGCTCCAACCTTATGAATATCTTTTGCAGAATAGGTAGATGTTCTTCCCTTGAATGAGATTTTGCAAGTATGTCATCCACATAATCCTCTAGGAATTTATGCATCATATCATGAAATATAGTAGTCATGGCTCGTTGATATGTTGCTCCTGCATTTTTAAGACCAAAGGGCATAACATTCTAACAAAATGTACCCCGTGCACATGTGAATGTTGTTTTATGTTGATCTTTAGGTACTATTTTAATCTGATTGTAGCCACTAAATCCTTCTGTGAGAGAGAACATTGAGTGACCCACTGTTAAATCCACTATGGCATCTATACTTGGTAATGGAAAATCATCCTTCAAACATGCGAGGTTGAGATCTTTGAAGTCCATACAAATTCTAATAGACTTGTATGCTTTTAAAATGGGCACAATATTTGATATCCATTCAACATAGTTGATGGCTCTTATGAATCCCACTTTTAGTAACTTTTCCAATTCCACTTTGTCAAGAAGTGCTATGTGTGGGTGCATTTTCCTCAATTTCTGTTTAACTAGTCTGACTCTTTATTTGATGTTTAAATGATGCATTATCAAGTTTGGATCTAGTCCCGACATATCATCATATGACCATGCAAAATTTATTTGTCTTTCCTTGAAGAATTTTATGAAATCCTCTTTTTCTTCACTTGATGAGGATGCTACTAGGTGTATAATCCTTTGTTCTGACTCTACCCAATGTTGACTTTCTTCATTGGTTATATCAAAATAGGTGACCTTTCCTCATAGTGTTCGGGCAAATTATCCAACCTCTCTTCCTTAGGTGCCTCTATTGGGTTTTCACCTTCAAAAACATTCTTTATTTCTTTCTCTTTTTTATCTAATGCTTCCACATTGTGGTTTTCAACATTAGATTCTTTCATTTTTAAATTTTTTTTCACTTTTATCTAAACAAAGAGATTGGATACTTCCCTTCATCCCTTCTTCTTGATATTCATTGGTAGAAGAAGGTTCAACTACATTTAGGTATTGGGACACCGATTTGTCATTCAAGAATGTGGGAAGGATAATCGGTTCAATGGAATCTATTCAATGAGTTCTAGATAGACAAGGGATCAATGTTTCAGTTTGGCTCAATACGATTTAAGGACATGACCTAATTGGAAGGTTCAAACATTATATCTCTTAAATCTATAACATGTGCCTCTTCTAGGTGTTCTAGAGAACTCAAGTCAAAATCCTCCTCACTTGAATCCTCTCGGGTTTCTAATGGGTAAAAATCTCTTGGATTAAACCTATCGCTAGATCCTTCTATAGTAGGTATCCACGATGGAACATAAGGCTCTCCTACCCATTGAGTTTCTTCAGCTTCTTGATTTGGCATATTTTCTAGAACCTTTTGATTAGAACTTGATGCTTGATTATGATTCAATCCTGAAGCTATTTCTTGTTCTCTTCCTTTGTTGGGAGCATAAGTGTGAATTATATCCACCTCTATATCTTGGAAAGGCTCACTTGATAATGAGTCCCACTCCCAATTGTTTGAATCTTCATCGCTTTGTGAACCTAGTTGCATAATTTGGTCATAAATCATGGGGTGTCTCTTTCGAGTGTACCCTTGTTCAAGATAAACCAATTCATATTTTTTCTTGCTATCCCTCCAAGACATTTAAATGGGCTCAATTAATCCTTTATTTCTTGTACCCAAAGGTCCTTGTCCTTTATATCCCATTTTTTGCATTATTTGAAAACCTTTTCCATATTTATGAGTAGCGATACTAATATTTTGAATTCATATCTCATGGGCACTTGACTCGTCATCTTTATATAGCTATTTTAAGATTTCATTATCCTCTTCATCCATAGATGAAAAAGTACCATCCCTTACAAAGTGGTCATTGTATTTATGGGGT
This sequence comes from Chamaecyparis obtusa, assembly GCA_027943335.1. Classification (NCBI taxonomy): domain Eukaryota; kingdom Viridiplantae; phylum Streptophyta; class Pinopsida; order Cupressales; family Cupressaceae; genus Chamaecyparis; species Chamaecyparis obtusa. The sequence goes on along the minus strand of BSBK01012173.1, from coordinate 71,129 downwards.
GTATGTAGGCTAGAGGCTTTTCCACAGGACTTCAGAGATAAGGGTAGATCCATCATAGATAAAGAGTATTCACCCACACATTTTTGTTTGATTTTGTATCATTTCTCAAAACTCTTCATCGTGCTATCCATTTTTTGATAATGGGTTTCCTTAGTGTGTAATTGGATAGATTTTGTTTATTCTTCTTTTTCTTCATGAGTACCTTCCTCACTAACTTTCTCCTTTCCCTTAGTTGATGTAGCTAAGTTAGTGGGAATTTGATGATTTTCAACAACAACATATTCTTTCTCTACCTTTTATTTCCCTTTTAAGGATGGAAGATCCTTTGAGCTTTGTCCTTGTTCTATCCTTATTGACATAGATCCTTATGCATTATGGGGGACCAATGAATCAGTTATAGGTTTAAGGTTATTACAATATTGGAATGGATTCAAATCCCCACTTACCATGACTTCTTGTCCCATATAAGGAAATTTTAAGCATTGATGGTACGTTGAGGGTACTACTTGCATTTCATGTATCCATGACCTTCCTAATAAGATATTATAGGTTAATTTCAGATCTAGGACTTGACAAATGGTTTCTTTTTGCATTGGGACAAATCTAATGGGGGAGTACTATTATTCCTTTGGAAAATCTTTCTTCATCATTGTAAGCTTTAATAGTTATTTTTCTCCTAGGGTTAATAGCTTCCTCATAATATCCCAAGGCTTTAACAAGGTTTAATGTGTAGATGTTTAGGCCAACTCTTCCATCAATGAAGACTCTCTTAACCCTATGCTTATGGATTAACACCTCAATATACAATGGAAAGTTTTGTGGATGATTCAAGGACATATCATCTTGCTCAAAAAAGGATAAAAAATGGGGTGCAACAAGGTGTCCTTCCATATTTTGGAACTTGTCCGCATCCAAATTCAAAGGTACATTGGTTTCAACAAGGGCCTTTTCCAAAATCTCCTTGTGAGTAGGTAAAAGTTTGAGTAACTCTAAAATGGAAATTTGTGCAGGGTTTTTTTGAAGTTGATCTACCAAATTGTATTGTTTTGAAGAAGGGGATGTTTGATTAGGTAGGATGATTCTAGGGGCACCTCCTGATAGAGTGATTTTTGATGCTTGCCCCCTAGTCACAACATTAGATGTTGCTTCCTTTTGTTTTTCCTTTACCACAATCACATTGATTTCATTCTCGCAACCACTTAGGGAATTTATGGTATTATCATAAGTATGGGAAAAATTTACCTTTTCATTACCCCTATTGTTATTGTGGTTAGCATTTGATGTTTCCCCCTTTTCATGATTTAAGAAAGGATTCTTGAAAGTTGTGTGATCCTCATTATTTTGAGGTCCTTCCACCTTTATGGTACCATCATCAATTAAGTCTTAGACTAAATGTTTTAACTTCATGCATTCGTTAGTCTTATGTCCTTTGTTATGATGATATTCATAATGATGCGAGTCATTCCACCATGTTATTTTGACTTGAGGCTCGTATGGCCTTGATTCAAGTAGAAAAATGATTGTGTTGGCCACAAAATTTCTCAAAGAATTTTCCAATGGTTCACCTAGGAATGTGAATTTCCTTCTTTGGAATGCAGGAAAGAAAGGTTTAGGCTTATTGATATTTGAATTGTTGAAAGGGTTGTTGTTGGTGTTGTTGTTGTTGTGATTGTTGTTACTATTAGAAGGAGTTTTGGTCATTTGATTAACATTATATGTTTGATTTGACCCACTTGATAAATTAAAAGGAGTAGCCTTTAAGCTGTGTGCTTCCACAACTCCATCATTTACAAGATTCTTATTGGTGTTTTTCAACAATAATCTTGGTTTATCATTGTTGTTATTAGCTCCTTTGTTATTACTATAATTATTTAAGTTATGGTTGTTGTTAGTGTTGGTATAGCCTTTATTGTCGTTGAATAATTTAATTTCACCTCTTTTTACCAACACTTCAATTTTTATCCCATTTTCAATAATCTTTTCAAATGTAGGGGGACATTGAAGTTAGAGTCTATAGTTCATCTCCATGTTTAGGTTATTCATGAAGATCTCCATATTTTCTTTTTAAGGTATACTTCATGGGTATCGTGCAAAAACCATTCTCCATCTTTGGAGAAACCCTAGAAAAGACTCACCATCTCTTTGTTTTGTATCACATAAATTGATCATGGTGATCTCGTGCTCTATGTTATAGGAATAATGTGTCATGAATTTAGAAGCTAGTTCTTTAAACATTTTGATTCCTTGGGGCAATTTGGAAAACCATTCCATGGCTTGGCCTCCTAAGCTTCTCAAAAATAGCCTCATTAAATAGGTAGTATTGTGCATGAATTCTATACTTAAGACACAAAATTCTCTTAGATGGTCTCGAGGGTCTAAATTACCCATGTATTTATCATATTTAGCAAAGAACACATTAAGCAGGAAAGGTGCAATAACCAAACTCCTATCAAATGGAAATGGGCATAAAGCCTCGATAGAAAAGGGCTTTGGTTTGACCGCTTTCTTCATAATATCAATTTGTGCTTGAAACATTTTGAGTTGTTTATTCATAGCACCTAAAGGATTTTCCTCTTCCTCATCTTTCTTAAGTGTTGCAATATCATAATCATGAGGAAGTTTGACCCCTGATTGGGCTAAGTTAAGGAAATATCTTTCCTTATTTTTCTCTAAAATTTTCTCCATCATTTCAAGGAATTCAGGTCTTGGGCCGCCCTATTGGCTCTTTCTTTGGTTGTCTCTTTTGGCCATTGGTCCATTTGGTTAGTGGTTCCTTGGTTTTTTGCACCTTGTTCCTCATTGTTTCCCCATGAAGATAGTCATAAAATATCACGTTTCGATCCATTGGATTGACTCTTTCTTCAAATAGGTTTGGGAGACTATCCTCTTGTTCTTGAGTTTTAATGAAAGCAGTTTGAAATATGAATTTGGGGACCTCTTGTGTTGTGCAAGTGTAATCTTCTTGAAAGGATAGTTTTAATTTGTGTGATCGTGTGAAAATTAGCATCAACAAAGGTTCGAATCGAAATTGTTTTCCCCCAAACTTGGTGATTGTTCTTTTTAAGAAGATATTAAAATATAAGATGATTCTTCAAATGGATGTTGCTCACGTGTTATATGTATATTAAAACAAAGCAAACATAAGTACACCTTCCTTTTAACCCTCTACACACAAAGTGTTTGAATCTTTGAATGCTATCACAAGTTTTCAATAATAAGTAACTCCAAGCAATCTACCTAGTTGTCAAATCGGTTCGTAAGCATGTCTTTAACAAGGTAGGATTTCTAAGTTAACAAGGTACTATTAAAGATTATGTTCAAAAGAGATATCAATTTTCATCCCCCAAAAATAAGGGGCTTCCCACCACCGGTATGTCAGAGTTTTGCGCAATCTCGAAGGACTACTCGAGGAAGTTCGATACTTAATATCCTTTTTGTCATTCAACCCATTAAGGATGAAAGCATTTTATTTTATAGTGGGTTTGATTATTGCAGCAAAGGCAATTATATCCCACTTTGGGTTGTCCCTCTCACCAGCCTTGTTAAGGCAATTTCTTGGGAGGCAAGCCCACTATAGTTCTAACATGTTCATATAGAGCGAAAAATGAAATGAAGAGATAGGTTTGGGAGTTTGATTCACCAAAAGGTGAAGAGAAAATCCCTACTATTCTTTCACTTCCAAGCACAATTAACAATGTTCAATTTAACCAAACCCACTAACTAATGGGAATCAAGTATTTCTACTTTCTTCCACAAACAAGGGGTTTTAAAATTTAGTGCTTATTCATTACCTAGCCTTTCTTTTAATCAAGAAACTTGGTAGTTTTGGTATTTTGATTCACTTGAAAAGTGAAGAGCATAGGCCTATTACCAAATTTCCCAAACAATAATAGGTTGTCTAATTACTAGATTCAAAGTGAAAATGCCACAATTTAAACAAAAATTCACCAAAGTTTCAAGACATACCTTATTTCGAAGCTAGCTAAGGCTAGGGGAATTTTAATTGAGATTTTCATGTTTTCAACTCACCTAGTGGTGATTGTTCTAGCTCCTTTGCCTCTTCTTTGAAATAGTTAGTCAACACAACCAAGAAAAATGAAGAAAAACAAGTAAAAATAGAATCTAAGTCTTATTTTTCAATTTTAACTAAAAATGATCAAGGCATAAAAATCCAATTCAAGGAAACAAACTTTGATTTATAAGCATTGACAACTTGTAAATAATGTTCATATTCCTTACCTTCTTGCTTGGAATCCTCTAAAACGTGATTTATATGTGCTATGTTCTCCTTGTTGATCCTCCTTGCTATTGCTTTATTCTCACTATTTTTTTTGCTCTCTGGATTTTTTACCTTTTTATGACCTGCCATCAGAAAAACATAGGAAATTCATTCCCGACTGTCAGATATATCAATTTTAAAAAATAATCAAAAGAGTTGCAAAAATTATTAAATGCATTGCTTAAAGCCTAGAATGCACTGTAGAAAATATCAAATGCATAGAAACAAAAATTGAATGCGTTGTTTAATTAGGCAAATGTACATAACAGAAACTTGGAATGTGTTGTAGGATGGATTGAATGCGCTCCAGAGTCAGGGTGAATGGGCTGAAAGAAATAAAGAAAAAAGTTATTGGATGCACTGCTTCTCCATGCAAAGGCACAACTATTTATCTTGAACACGTTGTTTCAGGCATTGGATGCACTGCAGAACTGCTTAGATGCGCTGCTGGAAGTCTTAAATGCGCTGCTTTACCTGCAAAATAGAGTAAAAAATAAGAAAATGATAGAAATCTAACAAATTCTCTTAAATTTAAATGATTGAGGCCTAATGCCCCACGGTAGGTGCCATTTTGTGTACTGTGGAAAGTACCTTCATAGGGTTACTTCATCAATAAATGAACAAATAACTAAATTAAACCACAAAATTAGTGAGCTATTTAATTGCAAATAAAGACAATGAGCACTCTATGGCTCTCTATGTAGATATGCTAATGATAAGCTCTCAACAAGCCTCCATTAGTGACAGCTCTAAAATGAGAAATGATGAAGTTATTTAAGCTAATTAAGTGTATTCCAAAGAAAACTATGCTCAATTTAAGCTTAAAATGTCTTTCTAGCTAAAATTCTCAATAAGTTTGATGCAATTCTCAGATTTGTGGATTTATTTCTCTTAATTTTGGTCTTGCTTTTATATATTTTGGCAAGCATAGGAGGTGGAGCCAATTTGATCATGGTTGTGTTAAGGTTAAGTCCATGGTTTGTCCTCAAAGCTTGGGACAAAGAGACAAAATGAGTGGTCAAGATGCTCTCACCTTATGTGTGATGGAGATTTGATTTGAGCTTGATCCATGTGAGTCCAAATCTTAAGTCTCATTGGTTGGTGAGGGAAAACAAGGATTTAATAATTGAATTTAATTGATTTGTTTAGCCATGTGCACCTCTTGAATAGGTTGATTTGATTTAAATTGAACTATACAATTAATTAGATTAATTACACCATTAATTGATTTATTTGATTTAAATTGATTTAATAGCTTTTGATTTTCAATTGAATTGATCTTGACAATTTTTAGGTGATTACACCTATTATTTAAATGAATATCATAATGTTCTAATTTAAAATATTTTTAGTCTTATTTTATAAAATTGTTAGTTGAACATTAAAAGAAAGAAATTTCAACTTATGTTATTATAGATGTACCTAGTTTGGTGTATTATTGTATTATTAAAATTAAATCTATTTATTTATTATTATATAAATTATTTTTAAAAGTTATATAATGTAAATTATTAAATATTTTTTAAGTATTATTATATTAATAATTTAGATATATTTTTCATAATAAAAATATCATAATATTATTATATTCTAATAGCATATTTTATATTAAATATTTAATACATATATTTATTATTTAATTATATATAAATTAAAATTTTATATAATACATTAAAATAAACATTCAATATTTTTAAAAAAAGAAATGGCTCTGCTCCGCTCTGCTATTCGCATGCGACCCAAAATTTTGTCTATGCATTTGCTCAATCAACAGATATTTGTTTTCTCTAAAACAAAATATGCCAAGTTTTTTAGTAGGGAAGAAAGGAAGGCTGCATATTCTCAAATCTCCGAACAAGATGATGATTTCTCAGGCTGGAAACACGTTTCAAATCCACGAAGACATGCGTCTAAGGCCTCTGTTGCTCCTTTCTCCCTCTGCTTATCAAACCAATTTTTTGCATTATTATCCTCTTCCCGTAGGTCTCAACCTAGGACTTCTCCTTGGGAGAGGCAAAATGCATCCTCAGTCTCTGATAAAACTGCAAATCACCACCAAGATTCTTACTCGCCTCCGCATCGAAGGATTCAATGCCCTTTGAAGAAGATAGATCCAACACTCGAAAATCACCAAAAGTCTGAAGCACCTTTTGGACTCAAACAAGTGGATTCTGGTAAGCTAAACCCTAATCTCTCCATAGGTGAGGTTTATTCTCCACCGCATAGAAGAAAAATGGAGTTGAATCTAAAAGGTAATAGTAATCTTAACTCAACAAGCATTCAAGATTTGGGAAAATTCTCTTCAACAACTAACCCTAATAAAAAAAAATTAGTCATAAAGAATAGAACGGTAAATAGCATACAAAGAATGTGTGCGAAATTTGGTTTCTTCTGTAGATGGAATGGCATAGGGGCTTTGGTAGAAACTATTGCAGCATGGATTGAATCTAAGCTAATCAACAAGGTACAGACCACTATCCTCCAAGAGAAATTTATTTATATCGATTTCTCCAGTGAGACTTTTAAGACAAAACTTCTGTCTGAGGGATTACGAGAATCTAGGAACAAAGAATTTTCTTCCTTCGACTGGATGCCTATGTTTGACCCATTAAAATTAAAATATTTTCTAATCAATAGAGCAATTTTACTCAATAATCTTCCATTTGAACTCTCAGATATTGATTCCCTTCGGGAGATAGGAAATTACCTAGGGAAATTTGTAGGAGTTGTTAATAATGATATGGTTCATGCAGAAATAATCATTATTGTCAAAATGAAACTTAACATAGCAATCAAATTCCCTTTGCAAATTTGCTGTGATTCAGGGTCAATAACAATTCACCCTAAATTCTATGATGAGGATCTAGAGGAAGATGATTCCACTCTTAGAGTTTCAGAAGGAGTAGCGGTTCCACATCTTAAAGAAGGGGAAATAGATCCCTATTCCCATCCATCTACTCTTATAAACCCTGCTAACATAAACATCAATGAAAAAAAAGGGGATTATGGTTTATCAGTAACTAATAAGGGAGACATGAAAATCCAAGATCAGGTAGTCCTTACCAATGACTTCAATAAGATTAACATAGAATATGATTTTAATACATTATCATCATCTTTAGAGGAAGAAGAAATCTATCCTTACCCCAAATTTTTGAATTCTGTAGAACCCTTTTCGGGGTTATCTTTTAATGAGAAAGGAGGTTTTTGTTTTCTCAATCACTCCCTAGGGCAAGATGAATCTACGAGGAATAAGAATTGTAATCACAAACCAGTATGCATAAATCTGGAGACCTCCAATAAGGACATCACCACCTCAATAAATGAACCTATTTCAACAAAGACCCCTAAAAACATTATCTTGTCCAATCCTAGCCAGCTCAAAAAAACTCTAGCAACAGAAACCCTTTTAATGCAGAAATCAAGAACACCAAGTAATCCCGCTAACTTGGAAAGTAACAAAAAATCAAACTTAAGCAAGGACAACATTGATTTTTCACTATTTTTTGATGATGAAACTAGTGATATAGATGAGTCTAACAGACAAAATAATATTCTCATCAAAGAAATTATGAATATTGATTCTTCGATTACACTTTTAGAAATTATTAGAAATATAGTAGCATCACCAATGCTAATTCCTCCCTCCCTTGACACTTACAGAAGGTTTAAAACAAATAATCATTATACCAAGAATATTCCATAGGGTGAGGATAAGAACAAATTTCAAACCTTACCTTTAAAACTTGACTCTGAGCTCTCAAATGATCACGAATCTTTGAACATTAATAGGATGGAAATTGAGGGAACACAGAGTGTAGCCTCAAAGAGTATCCCAGAGATAATGTTGGATAGGAATTTTTAGAATTCTAAGACAAAGGAAAAGACACTGAGAGATGATCACACAAATAATCCTATTCTTAGTAACTTCACAAGCATGGCTGGGGTTAATATTAATTCATCTCCGTATTCTAGTGATACCCCTAATAAAGACCTGTCAAACAATGAAGAGAACCCAGAGGCTGATGATGAAAAAATTAGGGAAGAAGTAAATATAATAGCAAATTATATAGGGGAAACAGTAACTAAAGATTTAATGGAACAATTTTTAGATAAAATCTGTGATCCAAAAGAAGTAGAATGTCAGAAAGAGCTCATAGGTGATGGAATCAACATAAATAGTACCACCATGGAAGGATCTGTAGAAGAGCTATTAATAAATCTAGAGGAAATAGAATCACAAGAGCAGGAATCTCTAAGTATTGCTCAACTTAAGGAAAGTGGGAAAACCTTGGATTGTGCAAAAAAAGAAAGGAAAAGAGGAAGAAAGCCCAATATATAATTAAGAAGCTTGGCAGGGGAAGCTTTAGGACAGGTCAAAATCACATCTATTCTGAATGTAGGGAAGGGGAAGAGCCTTCCCAAGGAGCCATAACTGTCCTTTCATGGAATGTTAGGGGCATGAATGCCCCTAACAAGAAATGTCTGATCAGACATTGTATCAAAATTCATAAACCAGAGATCATGTTAATACAAGAGACTAAGCTAGATCACATAGAATTAGAAAATTTCAAAAAGAAATTAGGATTGAGGGAAATGGAAGTCTCACTATCTAAGGGAGCATCTGGTGTCCTAGCCATCATTTGGGATCTTAGGAGTACATCAATTAACATTACAGAAAAAGGCAATGTTGGATGAGTGGAACAGTCAGAAACTTTAGACTTAATCTGACCTTTAATCTGATAAATGTATATGGACCCATTAAAAATAAAGATAAACTTTTAGTCTGGAAAGAGATTGAATCATATCTTGAATAGACAAAGGACACACTTTGTTTTCTAGGAGGCAATTTCAATGTGATCACAAAAATTTCTGAGAAGAAAGGAGGAGCGAATTCCCTTCCACCTGCTTCAAAAGACTTTACACATTGGAGGGATAAGAAATCTCTCCTTGAAATTCCAACAGAGGAAAAATCTTCACTTGGAACAATAGAAGATTAGGTTTTTGCAACATAGCATAGAAATTAGATAGATTCTTTCTTAAAGGTAGTTTGATAAATTTTTATATTTCACTAGCAGCTAACATCCTTTCGTTATCTGGTTCGGATCACTATCCGATACTTCTCGGCATCTTAACACCATCTAAGCCAAAAAAGTGTGCCTTCAAATTCAAACAAGCATGGTTAAGGGATCCAGACATCCTAACACTGATTGAATCTTGGTCATCAGAGCCCAAGATATCAGGCTCTAAAATGTTTAGATTAGTAAACAAACTAAAGTGGATTAAGAGGAAATTGTTAGAATGGAACACATCTAAGTTTGACAACATCTTTGAAAAAAAACTAGAGCTAGAATTAGAATTGGGAGAAGTTAATTCTCAAGTTATCAAGGATAGAATAAATGATGATTTGTATCATGGGGAGAAGAATTTACTGAAGGAATATGAAGAGATACTGGCAAGAGAAGAAATTTTCTGGAAACAAAAATCAAGAGAAACTTGGTTAGAAGCAGGAGATAGAAATACTAAATTCTTTCATAATAATACCAAATAAAGAAGAAACACTAATAGGATTTCTTGTATTATTAATGATAAGGGTGATACCATAGAAAATTCCAAAGGTATAGTGGAGGAATCAGTAAACTACTTTGAAAACATTCTAAATAATAGAGAATCATCGAATCTAGGATGTCAAGCCGAACTTATGAAAAATATCCCTAAAGTCATATCTAAACAACAAAACCAAATCTTAAATGGTAAATTCACCATGGATGAGATTCATCGTGCCTTAATGCAAATGAATCTAGACAAATCTCTAGGACTAGATGGCTTCTCGACTATTTTTTTCGAAAAGTGTTGGCACTTTATTGGAAAGGAGGTTACGAATGCCCTAGAAGGGGTTAGGAACTCAAGAAAAATACTTAAAGAAGTAAAAAACACCTTTTTTGCTCTCATCTCCAAAAAAGAGAAACCTTCTAGCCTCAATGATTTTATACCAATAGCACTATGTAATACATTTTATAAACTGCTCACTAAAACACTGGCCCTTAGACTTCAGAAACTTTTCCCCTTAATCATCAATGAAGAACATACAAGTTTTGTCCCTGGGAGATCCATCTTTGATGGGGTAATCATAGCTCAAGAAGCAATACATTTGATCCTAAAATTAAGAACCCAAGTATTCTTATTAAATTGGACATAAAAAAAGCATATGACAAAGTAGATTGGAGATTTCTATGTTAATGCATGGAAGCGTTTTGCTAAAAGCTGGATAAACCTAATTTTTGAATGCATTTCCACCCCTATGATCTTGGTTTTAGTGAATGGGACCCCGGAAGGTTTTTTTGGCATCTCCAGAGGCCTTTAAAAAGGGGATCCCATTTCCCCATTTCTATTCATAATCATGGCGGAAGCTCTAGGTAGAGCAATTTCAAAAGAAAAGGAATGTGGGGCAATTGAAGGTATTTCCATCACCAGTGACTTAGACCCTACCACTCACCAACATTTTGTTGATGATACTCTTCTATACGGAGCCAGTAATAGAATGGAGGCAAATGCCTTTAAGGGGGTCATGATGACTTATTCATTGGCTTTAGGACAAGAAATTAATCCGAAAAAATCAGACATCTTCTTCTTCAATACTGATTTAGCAACTGAAAGAGATATCTACAAGATCCTCAATTTTAAACAGGGTAAGCTTCCTTGTAAATATCTAGGCCTTCCCTTAGTTAAGGACAATAGAGCTATGAACATATGGGATCCCATCATTGACAAGATAAGAAACAAAATAAGCTCTTGGAGAGGGAGATGGTTGTCCTCTGCTAGTAGAACCACCATGGTAAGGTCAGTTTTGGAAGCCATGCCAACCTATCATCTATCATGTATGCACCTTCCTTCAAATAAAAGATCAGAAATTACCAAGCACCTAAGAACATTTTTCTGGCAGGGAAGCAATGAAAATAAGAAAATTCCCTTAATGTCATGGGATAATATTTGCAAACCAAAAGAGGAAGGTGGGGTGGGTCTTAAAAATTTAGGGGACCAAGGTAGTGCCCTAGGAGCCAAACTACTATGGAGTCTCTTTAAAAATCTAGAAGCTAAATGGGCTAAGATTCTCATCCACAAATATTTGAAAGACCACTCCACCATTAACATCTTTAGAGAATCTAATCCTCCTAAAGGATCGAGAATATGAGATTTTATGATGAAATGTAGGCATATCATTATGGGAAAATTAACGTGGTGTTCAGGGTCGGGGCAAGATATTTTGTTTTGGGACGATTCATGGGGAGGTTATGAAATTATATCCAAAAATTTGAATAATCCTTCCCTCACTAATCTATTAAAGGAGAAGAATGACATCTTTCTCAAAGACTACATAACTTTCAATGGGGATAATTGGGTCTGGAAATCCTTAAAGAATTTTAGGATTTCATCTTCGGCGGAAGCAACAATCATGGATATTCTAGAAAATAGAAATATTTCTTTAAACAACTTGAAAGATTCACTAGTTTGGGATGGATCTAAGTCCAGAGAATACAATACTAAGGATGGGTATAAGCTCATTGTCCAGAATCATAAGAGACCCAAAACTACTTTACCTATCCACCTTTGTTGGGGCAAGGAGTATTCTCCGAAAGTTGAATTCTTCTCATGGCTAGCAATGAACTATAGACTCTTAACTTCGGATAGATTTAAGAAACTTGACTTGTATGGTCCCATTAGATGTCCTCTTTGTGAAAAGAGTGAAGAAGATATTGACCATCTTTTCATTAACTGTCCTTTTACAAATCAGTGCTGGGATTGGTTGCTAGGAAACTTGGGATGGTCTGCAGCCTTTCCTCATTCCCTAAGCGCAATGCTACAAGCATGGCCAATCATCAAACAAAGAAGTTTATATGCCAACCTATGGATGATTTCACCCTCTATTTTAATATGGGAAATTTGGAAAGAATGAAATAGAAGAATTTTCAAGGAAGAAAAACTAGAATGGAAACAACTGTGCAATAAAATAGAAGCCGCAATCATAGAAAATATGAATTGTAGGACAACCAAAAACCTAAAAACTAATCTCAATATGAGTCATTGGGATGGTAGGGAAAAATGGGTGGGCCTAGCCCTCCCTCCTTTTATAGGTTTTAATTCACAAAACAAGACATCAAAGAGAGACGAATGCAAATGGAAACCTCCAAGGGATGGCTAGTACAAGCTTAACTTCGATGGGGCATCCAGGGGCAACCCAGGGACTGCAGGCATTGGATGTTACATTCATAATCAAGCTGGAGAAGAATTAGCAATAATTGCAGCACCTATTGGAATTGAAACAAATAATTGGGTGGAACTTTTCGCTTTAATCAAAGGCCTTCAAAAATGTGCCTCATTGGGATTAAAGCAATTAGAAATAGAAGGGGATTCGAAAATCATCATTAATGCACTAAGGAAAGGTGAAACTCCTAACTGGAAATTAAACTCCCTTCTCTCCCAAGCTGTGACTCTATGTGAAACTTTTCAAGAAGTCTCAATCAATCATATTTATCAGGAAGGGAATAAGAGAGCAAATGAATTAGCTAATTTAGGGGCAAATGGGATTGCTATGTCATAACAATAACTTCCACTCTTAGGCTAGAATTTCTAGTCCCAATAACCTTCTTTAAGATCTTGAAAACATAGTTTAATTTAAGGTGGATGAAATCATTAATTCTTAACTAGGATCAACATGAATTAAGAGGACATCAGGGTACAGACTTCAATGGCATAGCCAGAGAATCCTTTAAGGAGGTAGCATCATAACTAATTAAAATTTCACCTTCAATGAAAAGGCATTTTCAAATTTAACCTTGACAGAGCCTTGGGAGGTAACCCTGGGATTGCCGGTATTGGCTGTAGCATTCATTGAGGATGGGTAGGTAATTGTTACTAGAGCAAAGCCCATAGGGATAGAAACAAATAATTGGGCAACACTCTCTTAATTGTACCAAAGTCTAAACAAATATCCATCCATGAACTACCATACCTTGAAATAGAAGGGGACTTTGCATTAATAATTTATATACTAAGGATAGGGACAATTCCCAATTGGAGAATGAATACACCTATAGCACAAACTTTAACCCTATGTAAAACTTTTAATGAAATCTCCATCAATCACATTTATTTAGGAGGGTTCAGGAGAGTAGATGAATTGGCTATCTTAGGGACAGATATAGCCTATCCTTCTTAAGAAAACCTCCCAAAACTCACTTCTTGGATCTATTCATTAGAATCCTAAGATTGGTTACCTAGGAAATTGTTTCTTAATTATCTCTTTAGTTCGATAGAAACCCTCATGGACTTAGTAGGATTATTGCTTCTCAAGTTTAAGCCTCATTGTAGTTCTTTACAGGGGCTAAACCTTTTTAAAAATATTTTTCCCTTCTAGCTTTAGCATCTTCCCTATTAACTCACAATTATCCCTTTAGAGTTAAAATCTTGTGAGCCTAAGTAAAGATTGAATTTTATGTAGAATAATCTCATTTCATTAGTTAGAAGCAATAAAGTGATTTCACCCACGTACAAACATACTCAACTAGGTGTCACCATCTTAGGTAATGATCCCCCTATAATTATTATATTCAATTATGCTCTCATCACCTTTCTTAGCTCTAAGAACCAAGCACTATCTCCTAACTTAGATAAAAATGTGCAACAATTGTCTCTATGTAGAAAAGTACACATTAATGATGATTTATAATGAATCCTAATCTCACATGTTCCCTACCTTCACTTCATAATTAAGCTGAACTCACCAAGAGCATTTATTGGCTCTCTAGGGCTTAAAAGAGGAAATAGAATTGTTGTTTCTTCAACAACAAGATTAAATAGGGATAGCTTCACTCTGAGTCTCTGAGCAACAATGGAGACCAGGATAATCACCTTCCACACAAAGGAGAATCATCAAATGGCATTTTGAGGGACTGTGAGGCCAGAAGATGAAACATAATCTTGAAGCCTTTATTAGACACGATTCGTAGGGCTCTGATTAAAGGACTCAGTGATGATAATTTCAACAATGATTTTATAGTATGGGTGAATGGGCATTTGATTGGACTCTTCATAACATTAGCGACATTCAATGGAATTGTTAAAGAGAGAGTCATTAGAGTGGCCAAAGAAATCTTTAAGGATGAATTTCTAGTAGGCTTGGAGAAAGCAGTTCATGACATTGATAAAGATCTCACCATTCCTTTTCCGGAATTGTATATGAAGTTGGATATGGAGGCCCTTCCTTCTATCCCCAACTTCTAGTGGCTTCCAATTCTTTTCTTCAAGGATGGAGCTAAGTTTGACTAGGTATGGCCCTCAATGAGGAAAAATCTGGACTTCCTCATCGACACAGTGCTCAAGGAGGAAGTAGACCTTGATGAAGTCCTCGATTATTGGCGGGTGGAAGGGTTTGAAGTCCTAGTGGAAATGGATGAGGATTCATCAAGAAACATCAAGATTATAGCTCCTTTAGTTAAGAGATCCTCAAGGGATTACAAGGAAAAATAGGAGGAAATCATCATCTTGCAAAAGAAGGATGCCTCCTGGTGCTGCAATATCATTTGTAAAGACTAGAAGGAAAGTAAGACTTAAGAATATAGATGATAGTATTTCTTTTTGAACTTTCAAAAATAGGAACTTTTAAGTATGTAATTATGTTATTCTGGCACAATACTAGTTTAAAGTAAGGAAGACAATATCGTACACCCTATGTTTTATATTTTCAAATGTTTATTCTAATTCTAGCATAGTACTTATTATATTCTCGTAGGTTAGTCCCTAGATCTTTATTTTATCCCATGGGTCTAGTCTTTAATTTTGCATTTCAGGAGCCGTATAAGGTCACCTAATCCTCTACTACTGAAGTTTTAACTATCCATAAGGAAGAAACCCTATAATCTATCTAAGTGATTCTTTACTATTAAGATAAAGCACCACAAGAATAAGCAAAGGCTAACCCTTTACTAGTTTAATCAAAGGCTTCTCTTTAATTAGAACACTAATTCCAACTAAAACTGAAACATGCTCGGGAACCTTAATAAACTTTGTAGTTCCTCATTACTTAATCTTTGAAAGGATAAACATGTTATTTAGCAGGTCAGTTCTAAGCTTCCTGATCAATAAATCAAAACTTAAGAAAAACTTATTGAAAGAAGACTATGCTATCTCTTAAAATAAGTAAGCTTCTCAATGAATATGTTAGTCTCTTAGAATATTAAGCAATTCTCATCAATGGTCATATAAAATAATAATTGATGATTTTTATTCAACTATTTAGATATGTTAGATACTCTAACCCTAGTATAGGAAGGGCAATGGATGCATATGGTCTGCCTACAGATAATAAATATGTACTCACCATTCATTTTTTTAATCCTAGAACCAGTATTATATTATCTTCCATGAGGGACTCAAATGAATATCTTATAAGAATAAATAGATGAGAAACTATTTGAAACAATCTGGCTTCCCTCTATAACCCAGACTGTTTTAAAAACCCAACCATGCTTGGTAACAAGGATTTCAATTCTTAATCTTAGGAAAACCATCCCTAGGATATTTAGGACTTCTGGGACCTCTTTAAGATAGAAAAGCGGGGGAATTACTAATATCCCGCTGATGGAGTTCTGGGTCACTTAAGTATTAAGGATCTCACCTTATAATTTCATAATGTATCCTTAGCATCAGCCAGGTTTATTCTCAAAAGAGCTTCACCGGGGAGGATGTTTCTCCTTTCCCCTGAACATACCTGGTTTGGATGATGAACAAACCATAGGAAGATTTCGTAGACTTTCTCTAGTACCTTTTCTTCAATGACATAAGCTAAATATTTACTTGCAAATTTTTTTTAACTCACCAACACGCTTAAGATTAGAAGATCAATGCCCAAAGGTAATTCTATCTCCCCTGTTTTGGCTTGTCCCTCAACTGGCTTTGCCATATATAGGATTGCATTGTTAAGTTAGATTTTACTCTTCCTTATTTTTTGAGTATCCTTTACATTCATACATAATTTGGTCTAAATTGACATATGCTCACTAATTAGTATATAGATCTTTCCAACAAGACATTATCATAAATTATTCCTTGTATTGAGTATTTGGCTGAATAACTAGGCTTCTTCAAGTTCTGGTATAAGTTAGGCAGGGAAAAAATGGATAAGTCTAAAACTTTGTCATATTGCATCTAAAGAACCACTTCCCAGAACTTTTCATAAATAGGCACATATATTGGTAAGCAATATCATAGTTTAGCATAAAAAACTATAGCTTAGTTATTTCAGAATTATAAATATACATTAATACAAAATGTTTTTTGAAATATATTTAGATAATCATTATAGGTTTTATTCGGGTCTTTGTCATAAAAAATAGGTCAAACTTTAGTGGATTGGACTATCATTCTAGGAAAATATTAAATCAAATATCAGTGGAGGTTAGCGCGGAGTATTTAGGTAAAATCATCCTTAGGAGATAAAAGAGGTAATGAAGAGTTTTCTGTCACTATTCTGCCAATGTTTCATTTTCACTTTTGACAAACATTACCAAAAAACTTGATATATAAAGGTGAGGTTCTCCCATTCACCACAACATCTCCTCAAGCAAATGGCAACACCAATAAAATTGAGATGGTCAAACAAGCAAACAACCTTTGAAGGGACAATTTCGTTCAAAAGAGTCAAGAAAATTCTATTGATTAAATACAATATTATAGTAAGGGCAGTCTCGGTTATCCCAAGTGAGGAATTTTTAGGAAACACTAACAGACATAGGGTCAACTTAGATATTCCAGCTATGTTTATAGCCTCAGCTCTACAAGTGGACCCTGATGTAAAAGCTATTGGAAATCTTTGTAGAAGAGTCTTCAAGAAAAAGTATTTAGTGGATTTAAACAAAGTGCTTAATAGTATTCGAATGGATTTATCCATTCCCAGACCCAAAGATTATAAAAGAAGAATTGTCAACCAGGACTATGTCTCTACATTTCCTATTCTAGAGATTGAAGATTGGGATCAGTATTTAGAAGAAACCCTGTCTGTAAGAAGGAACTTGGATTTCCTTCTATATTTCACCCATGTTAGATCTCCTTCAGATGGGAGCTAGATGATTGAATTTATCACGGATGATGACATTAGGTTGAAGCTGGTGAAGGAAGATAAAGCATCGATGGTGCCATCAGAGTCCTCAAACGGATCCTCAATTAGTCATCCTACCATAAAGGACTTCAAAGGATCCTTCTCAATACACTGCATATTATTTCTGGATATATATCCTTTGTAGTTGACCCTTCGTACTCTAGTTCATTTGTTGCTTCATTCCTCTTTTTGTTACTGTAATAAATATTAAGGCTGAACTTCAATGTTGAAAATAGTCCCCGTCAGTTCAAGCCTACACTTAAGAGGGAAACCAATTTTTTTTTGAAAGATGTTCCTATCTAAATATAAGCTTTAAATGGATTTATCTGTGCCCATTCAAGCATTAGCTTATAGATCAAGGCCTGTAGCAGAATAATTTGGTGAAGATGGATACAAAGAATAAATAAGTTAGTATGTAGCAATCTAGTGCAAATCTCTTGTCAAAGCTTAACCTGCTCTTTTAAGCCAAATGGCTCCTCCAACAGAGGTTTTCTATTTTGAGGAAGATAGTTGTAACTTATTTCATTTTTACATTAAGATCATAATTGACCAAAGTTAATAAAGAGGATGTTTTAGGGAATCAATATATACAATCACAGATATTAAAAAATATGCAAAACAATCATAGGCACTAAGGTGTTTTACATTAAAAATACCACGAGGTGTTTATGGATTTATCATCTCTGAGCAATAAAAAGCTAACTACTGATATTTCATAATAGATCTGCCAAGGGTAATCTATGAAGCAAGTGTATGTCTTATCAATAATTTCAGATGAAGGTTGAATTGGTTAATAAGTTGTATTGATTCGGTATTGAATTGGACATATATATAGAAATATATAGTAAGTACAGATATTTATATATATGTATCTGCAAGTATATATATATAATTAAATCCTATTTTGTCCAATTAAGGTATCCTTTTCTACTTGTCTGATTTGATTCATTAGCATGGTCATTTTGTGTCTTATAAAGGAACATTGTATGATGGAAGGCTTATTCACAAGTATTCACTAGTACATTTGAGACCTTTTTCTGATAGCTAATTGTCTAAATTCAGATAGTATACTGTCGATTAAGAGACACCACTTGGTGTCCCAATTTTGCAGTCAGAAACATTGATGGTTACAATAGGCATTGTACATGCGATGTCTATAGTTATCGCAAAAGAGGGTTTCAACACAATGAATATACCCATCGGGTCTACTTGTAGTCATCCTACATTCAACAGATCTCCATTGGACGTGGTTAGTTACTGACAGAAATGATGTACCTATGACGGGTAACCGTCATAATGTTCCGATGCCTAACTGTCATTGGAAGATTGTATACTGACGAAAATGCTATTGGTGTGACGGTTATCCATTGGGCATTTTTGACATATTATCGTCACTTCTATAGTGCCGTCATAATTGTGATGGAAATCAGATTTTTTTAAAAAAAATATATATATATTTGTCGATCAAGTTTGAATCAATTGGTGTTCTTGTAGATTTGGTTGTCATTTGGAGATGACTTTACAGTAGATTTGGTAGCGGCTCGTACATTATTGAGTCGAGTCTAGAGACTTGGATTTGTAGATCACTATGGTGTTTGTGATGACTTGGGAGAAGTCTTCTTCTAGGTGAACCGAGCTGAGAGACTTGGATTACAGAAAGTGGGTCATTTGATGCGACTTATGAGACATTGAATGCCTCTTCACAGTGGGTTCACAGTGTGGTCTGTGGTGTTTCTTTGTGACTTGGTTCTTGGTAGCCATTAAGATGAATCGATATGACTTGATCTTGGGTCAAGACTTATTGAGGTGAGCTGAAGTGATCATTGCTCCTTGAAGTGATTGATGTTTTCGATAGATAGTCATCGCTTTTAGTTTTTTCATCAATTATTCTTTGGTTTTCATCGTAATTATTGTACACACTAAAATGGTGCACTTCTATGAACCATTACATGCAAGGTTGCTCAAGAATGAGGCCTCACAAAGCGGCTCATAGCTCTCTATGCATGGAGTTGCAAGGGACTATGATGTGTTTGCTCTCAGCTAGAGCTACAAGCTTGTGACCTTGCTAGTCAACCACACAATGAGAGATTCAAGTGAAGACAAGGGCAACAATGCCAATATCTCCAAGAATCCAAATATGCAATGCAATGCAAATCTAAATGAGGATGCAATCTAAGCTATGAAAGGAAAGTACAATGCAACTAATCTATGAAAGGAAATAGCAAGTATTACCAAGCCTTCCTATTTAAGCTATGTGAGTTACTCTATTGCATAAAAGGAAATCTATACTAAGAATGCCATTATCATGCAACTAAGAAAGCAAATATGCAACTAAATGATGAAAGCAACAAGTCTTCAATGTCTTTAAAAGCTCCAAATGCACCTAAAACCTGCAGCATAACATTAGCATAAAAACATGGTCTATGCAAATGAAGGAGAGAGCTCTCCTTTTATAAGAAATGAGGTGAAATGGACCATGGAGATTAAGAGGCAACAAGTCTTAATCAGTGGTGGAGCTTGAAAGAGGAGCAATCCATGTGCACAAGTATCCTCCAATAGGAAAATAAGAGTTGACTTTATGTCCATATGAGACAAAAAGTGCTTTTTCCCTTTTTATAAAATATGAATAATGTTTTATTTGTGCAACTTAGGATAAGAGGAAAAGTGGGGGCTTTTTATTTATTAAAAGGGGAGGAAATATTTCTTTTAATTAAATAAAGACTTAGGATAAATGGTTAGCCCAAGGATAAAAATCCAATATATGATCGAAATTAAGACTTGATCAAGGAATTGATAATGTTGAAAAATATTGATTATTGATAAAACTGATTCAAGATTGATAAATCAAATAAATGGGGCCCAAAGTCTAGGCGACCATTTTTGGGTGCATACAATTGTGACGACACACTATTTTTTAAAAAGAAATATATATTTGTCGTACATTGATTGAGATCTTAAATTATTGAGCTTCTCTTTGTTTCGATAATAATTTAACATTCTCTACTTAACAGGGCCAACTACATGAAGGTGGAAGCTCATCTAGCCCCTCCTAGGATCCTCTTATGACCCTTTATGACACTTAAGACCTCTAAGATGTATTCTTAGGGATCATAAAGGGTCATAAAGGGTCATAAGGGGTCTTGGGACACAACAACTGAGAAACATAAATGTACCCATCATGGTCACAATTGTTTGGAGACACAACATAATTGAATGCTATACCCAGACAATGCAACACAACCACTACTTCTGCAATTCCAAGTTGACATTGCGGGATCCAAAAACCAAAGATAAGGAATCTATATATGGTTTTTGGATCCCATAGTGTCAACTTAGAACTGCAAGAGTAGTGGTTGTGTTGTATTTTCTGGGTATAACATTTAATTATGCTGTGTCTCCAAACAATTGGGACCATGATGCCTACATTTATGTTTCTCAACTATTGTGATATCTACATTTATGTTTTGTAGTTGTCATGTTTATTTGCATGTTCTTTGTGTTTGGCTTCTCTCCCTCACATCGAAAATAATATTTTCTCACTCTGAATTGAGAATGTGCATGCAACACAAGTAGAATAAGCACGGATAGCAGGTGGAGCCGAGAAGACCCAACACATTTACATTTTTTTCTCCTTTGTTTCTTGTACACCATCTCTATTTGCAAGTTTCTTCATGGATGGCCTCCACTATCTTCCCCACTACAACTGTAACCACTATTCATTCTCCTGCAGTCATTACTATCTTCTCTATTGATCAGACCTCCATTGCAATTTCTCTGATGAAAATTTCCAAATTCAATGTTTGGTATTCCTTCATCTCCCCTCAACTGCATCACTTATGTGTATGGCTTCTCTCCCTCGCATCGAAAATAAGTTTTTTCCCACTCTGAATCAAGAATGCGTGTGCAACACAAGCAAAATATGAATGGATAGTAGGTGGAGTTGAAAAAACATAATACGTTTACATTATTTTAATAGGTCAAAATTAAAATTTTTGCAATGGTCTATAACTTAAAATACATAATTAAAGACCTCTATAAAAAATGCAACCCTGTTGTGTTTTTCAGCTCCACTTGATATCCTATTTATATGAATTGAGATTGCATATTGAACTAGGTGTCTCCTTCCGCATTGCCTGAAACCAAGAGATTGTCACAGTTAACATTTAAATGGTGCTTCTCATCATCACAACTAATCCACCTTAAACAATTGATTAACCATTCTAGACAAGATGATGATTTAAGTATTGTGTTTTAGAAAAGAACCCATTGAACATTCTAATACTAATTTCTCCCAAAATATGAAATCCACTAAAATTTAGTGAAAACCCCTCCAACATTACAACAATGTATAAAAGGAAACTCAGTGTCTAAACATGGAACTAAGCTCAAACACGTGTAAATAAACATCAGTCATTATCAAATAAGTTGCATAAATGAGAATCATTTTTTTTGGCTTTCTCTTTTTTTCTTCTTCCTTATATTATTACAGAGGTGTATCCATGTCCAGAGCGTCATTTATTCTTGGCCATGCACGTGATCTCACTGTCCTTTGCAAAGGTGGGTCCTCTGTAATAACAAATAAAAGGCTTCAATTAAAACATATTATCATAATTGGGGTTAATTTAAAATATATTCATTATTGTTACAAGCATTTCAATACATTAAAAAACATAAATGTGACGCTCTTTACCTTGTCCAACCACATTATCTTGCCCAGCGGCTTGAACCTCAACATGCTCATCAGGAACTACGTCCTCTACATCCCCTGCAACTGCAATACAAAATGTTTTATTAATCCCAACACATTATAATTAAATTTTTATTACTACGCCAATTCAGTTTAACATGTTTGCTTGTATTAAATATTCATTAATCAAAATTTGAATAGAAAATGTATACCTTGAGTACTATAATTCACATTAGAATCGATGCCTCCATCGTGCTCGGTCAGTGCAATATCAATATCGGTAGGCTGCATTCCAATGTAAATAATTAGTGTATTTATCGACAATATATACATATAAATACAAGACAAATACTGAGAAATGTTAATAATTTAGTTTACTACATATAAATATATTCACTTTAAAGTTTTAAACAAATATATAATCAGTGTTTCTTTACTTAAAACAAATATATTCACTTTATGTTGGAACTTAACATCAAATACGGTAATTGGTAAAGTTTTCAACTTGAAATAAAAATCAATTGGCTTATTTACTTGATCAATAGATCCAACAAAAGAACCTTGTGCACTCATTGCTCGGTATCATTCAGCCACAACTTTATAGCCTTGTTTGTAGCCTATTTTTTTGTCCTCTTTTGTAATCGGTTTTTTGAACTCCAAGGCCTGCATTTTTTATTGGTATCATAAATTTTTATTGTAGTGAATTTCATCAAAACTAAATTGATTGCAATTTAATTATAAATATTTGCATACGATTTTTCATTTACTAATACTTACAACTCGTGCAACAAGTTTTGAATATCCACCCGAGCCAAGCCTGTGTTGCCCGTACTTTTGTTTTCTTGTTGTTGTTGCCTTTGTTGTGTTAGGCAACTTATGTGATGTTTGAAGTATGTTAGATCACATAAGTACAAATAGTAAATAGTACATAATTTCATTATTAACATTATCACGTACCTTCTTTCCTCGGGTGATACTACTCGTCCACTATGTCTTGCACTTCTCTCAAGTGCATCCTTTTTAAGATCCTCCCACTCATGAATAGGAATATAGGGAGGCTGCTCATAATAAGGGTTGTGTTCTATCTGGCTCCTATAGTTTTCCCTAATATACTTCAAAATAGTGCCCACTTTGTCAAGGAGTCTAAGTCTATGAAAGACTTCGGGTCCAAAAAGTGTTGTCATAGAGTCAATTAGGTTATTCTTTAACCCTTTATCTTGTACTGACCACCTTTTAAGAAAAAAAACTATTAGATTCATAAATGAAGTGAAGCTACCTTTTAATATACTTGAAGAAAGGGATGAAACAAAATCTAATCTTGCAATGAAATCAAAATATGATACCATGTGCGTAAGGTCAACCCGAAAATGCGCAAACATTCATCATTAAGTTTTTCATAAAATAGATTATTCCCTACAAGATAATTACAAGATTATTATAATTAGTTATTGCAAGGGACCACACAAGGGGTTAGTGCATTACGTTATGAGTATTATATTGTATAGTAAAAGAAAGGACCAGTCTTTAAAGTACTTGGAAGCTGGGCTACTCTCAAGGGAATTCCATCTTCATTGCTCACGAGCAATTGATCACAGTGTATTATTCCTGTAGATTTAACACGAGTACATCCAATAATTGCATCATCACCTCCTACATAAAATGAATTCAATATTAAAAAATGCCCCCTAAGAAAGAATATATAGTTCAAGTGAAATAAACACATGATAAATAAGAGAGAAAAAGAGGAGTCTACTTACCAATAGTAGGTGTACTTGCTGATATTTTAGGTGAAACTACCTCTATGGATATGATCCTCATTCCAGGCACCGTACTCAACATAGGTTCAATAGCAGGTGCTGAACAAAAATATTGTTAGAGCATAAAAAAATATGGATAACCATGGACAAGATGGAGGATAAAACATGAGATGTACCATCCGAAGTATTTGCATCTAAGGTAATGCCCTTTAATCTATTTAGCATCCCCTGTAAAGAGAACACATATATATTTTAGTTAATGACATAAATAAAATAGTATACTATAAAAATCATTATTGAACTTTTGTTATAATTAAAAAATACATTAATACTTACTCTATAGTTCTGAACACGGCCAATTAACATATCCACTGCCCTTTGTATTTCAGGAGTGTGAGGTTGAATATTTGTCATTTGAGCTAACTCTTTTGATATTACATGAAGGACCCTTTCCAGTGCAACCACAAGATCAACCTCTAATAAAAAATCAACATCGAATGGATCATGCTCATTCTACGGGTCCTCATGGACTACTTGTTCCTTTCCCTTTCTCTGATTAACACTCGTTTGTGAGAACAATATTATTAGCCCTTTATTTAAAAGCAATCCAAAATAGTAGAACAACAAAATATATGCATTAACATAACAAAAATACGCATTAACATTTTTCTTGTATGTGCATTTGTACAACAACAATGAGTTTTACATGTCGGGAAGAAGAAGTCCCATGAGAACTATCACTGTCGTGCATATTGTGTGGCTATTGATCCATACTATAGCTTTGTGTTTAAAAAAAAATCATTCAGACATGTTAAAACACATGTTCTTATTCTAAGTTACGTTGAATAATAGACAATTATCAAAATGTGTACCACCTTGTCCATGATAGTGATGGGGTTTTTTGTATCTATGCAATTCAAATTGTAATCGGTAAGCAACTCCTCAGCTCCACGTATTGATTTGATCACACATAAAAATATGTGATTTCCCTCGTGCACCTCAAATATGCAATTGGGTTGCTTCTTAGTTAACGCAGGTCATGTACTGTTTATAAAACCTGCAATAGTCCCTGATGCTTTTGGTCTTCCGTCAATGTATATAGCTACTTTTTTACTTTGTTCACTAACTTTTTGTTGTATATAATTTGCCGCGAGTGCATACCTACACATACTTTTTTTTATATTTAACAATCTGCATCCAACTACTGTAATCATAACAAGGTCTGACATACTCCATCAATTCAACAACTTTGTTGTAAGAGACCTTTATGACATCCATGGAAAATAAGCCCAAACCATGTAATGAAGATGGTGCTATGTGATATATCCTCTCTTTAACACAAAAATCAGTGTTTATTGGAGGAAGTTCATTGGGGACCCATTGTTTCTGTAGATGTTTGTACCTAAACAATAGCTCAGAGTCGCCTTTGCTCTCATCATCATAAGAACACGACCCCCCTTGAGCAAGGAAAAATTTCATGTTTTTATTGAATTTCTTTTTGATCTTTTGACCTCAAGTTGATCTCATTGAATTACACATACTAAATGTCTCACTTTTTTTTCCATTCCTAGATTTTCCTCGCTCGAGGAAGACAATTCTAAAAAATACCTTTTCGCTAGTACCTACACCTCATGCAATGAGAAAGACAGGTGGCAATGATAGAGATATTTTACATATGGTAAAAGACATTAATCTCTATGGGGTGTATTGACTTGTACCTGACAATCCATGAGACTGTGTGAGATACCTGACATAAGATAATAGTTATATAATCAGACAAACATAGTTCACTCCATAGTTTTTATTATATCTTGTGAAGGACATTATTCATTGTTAAAATTATCTATTTATCCAACAATATTTTGAATATCTTAGCATTGCATATAACTAAACATCTCAGCATTGCATGAGACACCACTATTGTGGCATTTCATCAAATAGTTCTCGTGCCTTTCCACTAGTGTTTTTATTACATCTTGTGAAGGACTTTATACATTGTTAAAATTATCTATTTATACTTTCAGAATTAGCTCACTCCATTGCAAGGAACAAAGAGAATCCCCTATGATTTAACATCATTGAGATGCCTCCTTTCATTAGCTTCATGTCACCTTCTCATAACTTCTCATAGCTTCCTATGTGTTTCATCCTTCATTTATACACTTACTTCCTAAGGGGTATTCTTGAGTTCAAACACATTGAGATGCTGCAACTGAATTATAAATCATGAATTCACTATAAATTTAATTCACTATAAATCATGAATTCGCTATAAAATTAATGTATTGCTCTAGATTTCATATGGACATTTTTTCAAATGGTTGGCATGTATGTTTATTCAAATGGAGTTATATCATTTGGAATGGATATATGATCGATTGATATTGAATTCTATGTCAAGATTTACAACATTAAATTGATCATTGTTAGAAGAATCAGACACAAGAAGAATATGAGTATAGCCAATTTTCAAAAGAATATGAATGAATGAAAGCATACATAAGTGGATGAACATAAATAATGAAGGTACCTGATATTGCTTGAAGTAATGAAGTGTTGACCCTAGGTTCAATCTAGTATGCTCATGTATGATCCAAAAACTGCAAGGAAAAAAAGGATGGGGCTAGATCCAAAGGATCTAAGCAATGTCTGACACCCTATTATTTATCCTCATCTATAATTATGCATGTGCATAGTTAAGCCATACACTTCTAAAAGGAACTATGCTACATAACATGTGCACTCAGGAACATGTGCATTGTATAGGCACTGGAATCTAAATGAAGCCCTACATTTATGTCTCTGTAAACACCTAGTAAATCACTGTTGTGGTTGCATTTATGTCTCTATGAACACTTGGTGAATCACTATTGTGATTGCATCATCCAAATAGTGCAATAACAACACCAAATGTTGTTGTTCCATATGGTGTTGCTATGGCATCATTTCCAAATGATGCATCCACAATAGTAACCCACCATGCCCATCAACACAAGGAAGACATGATCAAGCATAAGCAATGGAGGGGACATTATCAAGGTCAAATTTCATTCCTTGAAATTTTATATTTGTACAGTTATAAAATTTCATGCCTTGAAATTTTATAACATAGTTCCTTAGCATTTGATCTTCATATTGCAACCATGACTTGAGGTAGGCATTCAAGATTTGTCTTCTCATTAACTCAATTTCATTTTGATGAAATTTGTTGATTTAATTGTGACACCAGCTTGGTTATAACAAAAAGAAAAAGAAAAAGAAAGTGTCATTTATAATTTTTGTGAATTTGAAGAGCTGTCATGAAGATGACACTACACTTTTGTGTGGCGCGAAGAGGGCATTCGAGTTTAGCTCATGGGCTACAAGCTAGGGCATCATGCATTGTTTATGAGCTCACTGTTTGAGCACCTCATGTCCCTATTTGATTGGCCGGTGCTCTGTTTGTTATATTGAGTTTACATCATATATTTAGTCTTAATAAATATCTTATAAAACAACATAAAACTAACCCAAAATACTTTGTCTTAATAAAATCTTAATAAAACAATATATTTAGTCTTAATAAAATTTATAAAACAACATATATTGTGTGAAGTGTTTGATCTATCTTTATTTGTTTTGTTGTTGATATTCACTATATGGTACTCCCCGCTTATGATCATTTAATGAGGAAATGTCTTGATGGCTCGCGGGCTACAAGCTAGGGCATCATACATTGTTCATGAGCTCACTATTTAATACTGGTATTGTTTACATCTTTTCATTTGGAATGCTTGATGACCCGCGAGCTTTGAGAGCTAGGGCATCATTTCTATTACCTTCAAGGCATTGTGTGAAGTGTTTGATCTCTCTTTATTTGTTTTGCCGATGATATTCACTATGTGGTACTTCCCGTTTATGATCATTTCATGAGGAAATGTCTTGATGGTTCACGGGCTACAAGCTAGGGCATCATGCATTATTTATGAGCTCACTATTTGAGCACTGACCAATCAAATAAGGACATGAGGTGCTCAAACAGTGAGCTCATAATGACATAAACAATGCATGATGCCCTAGCAAAACAACAAAACAAATAAAGAGAGATCAAACACTTCACACAATATATGTTGTTCTATAAGATTTTATTAAGACTAAATATATTGTTTTATTCAGATTTTATTAAGACAAAGTATTTTGGGTTAGTTTTATGTTGTTTTATAAGATTTTATTAAGACTAAATATATGATCATACATTAATACACTTACTATTTTGAATTTGAGCTCAGACATCATGCAATGTTATTGCTGTCATTGCATGCTTGTTGCTGTTGTGCACCATATATTGTTTTATACACTGTTTATTTCATTGAGACCATGAGCTTGGCATTTCTAATGTATTTTCTATTATTAGATCAATGCTACCATGTTTTTGAGGCTGTAGATGCATTGAATCACCACTATCATTCTATTTTGATAGCAACAATATAACAAACAAAGCACCAACCAATCAAATAGGGACATCAGTAAGACATTTAATGCATTATTACATCATCATGATGATAAAAATTTCATTGGCTCAAAGCACATAGAATGTGGGTAGATGCATTGAATCACCACTTCCATTCTATTTTGATGAAGAGGAACTATGTTATAAAATTTCAAGGCATGGAATTTAATAACCATACATATATTTTATGAGTATAACTATACAACAAAAGAGCACCCACATGCCTTGGTTTTTATTGGTTTATGAAAGGTTTTGGTTTGCCTTTCCCAATTGAGATGTCATCCTAACATTCAAAAGGACTACAGTGCTGGTGAGGGCACCTAGGTAGGGCTGTTTGGTACCTAGTGTTCCTAAATTTTGGCTTGTAGTCGCCTTAGCCAAGCCACTAGGTTAGGGAGAAGCCTATTTGGTCTCTCTAGGTGTGCTATCTAGTGTTTGTTCTTCTTTGTTCTTTTGAGTCCTTGGTGCATCTTTTGGAGCCTGGTTGCAGCAGTCTTAACCAACTTTGCTAGGTTGCCTGTCATAGGACAGTGTTCTAAAGTTGAACAAATGGCCTCTTTAATGTTTTAGAGGTTTTAAAATGGCCTTTATGACCCTTACTCAATCAAGGATTGAGTGCTTCTCAGGTGTGTGTAGGTGGTTTGTCTATCCACCAAAAGTTGCTTGACAACTTTGAAAGTTGTCATGATAGTTTTTCTTGCAAAAGCATGTAACCGACTCAAGAGATAGCTAGCCTGATCCATGGGCCCTAAAACCAAGGAGGGAGCTATTTAAGTTTTGAAAACCATAATTTGAGGCATAGGGAAGAGTGTAGTATGGAGAGAAAACTTTTGGTTGCAGTTAGACTGTGTAACTAGTTTTCCTTTGACAAAGATATACATTTTTATGTTGACAGAGATAAGAAATGGATTGAATATCCAACTGTAATATTTGCATGTGATGATTGTTAATGTTTTTGAATTCCTAGGATAGTTATTTAGCATTTCATTTCATTTTTGAGTTAGTCTTCATAGTTTTCTTTATTTTGGCCTGTCTCAGGTTACTATTGATAGAGCTTTGAATAATGGAGTGCTAGAGCACTCTCACACCATACAATTTGTACGGGTCTATGAGATTTGTGTCTAGACTCCCTGTAATATATGTTGTACAAAGGAGGGGCCCTAGAAAGTTCAGGATGTATCTATAAACTGATGCCCTAGGCAAGCTATCAGTGTTTGGTTAGGGGTCAGTGTGCTGTTGCAAAGCAGATGGAGTGATTGAGGGCACTCAAAGCCTGGTTCAAATGATGTGGAGGGGAGGTCAGATGCATGATCAAGCATCTCCAATGCTGAGAGAGCTCAGAGAATTGTAGATACAAGGGAAAATACTAAACCCTCACTATTATAGACAGTGAGTTACCAAACCCTTATTTATAGCCCTATTTTCAGTAGGCCCTATATAGATAGTATGGGAAAAGGAGACTGAAATAATCTTAAAGCCCTCCCAAAAGGGTATTCGAATCCATAATTATTTGGATGCTTTTCTCAGAGAAGTTTGGAGTTATTAGCAGAAAAAGGTCAATTGGGCCTACTAAACCTAGTAGCCTTTTTAGGCCAGACAACAGACAAAATTTTTTAGAAGGGACAAAGAGGTTCCTAGAATAATGAACTTTATCATATTCTTGGTGTCATAGGCTGAATGGACAAAGGAGTTTGAAACTTCTTAGAAGGGGACTAGGATATCACCCTTATGACTAGGAGATTAGCCTCTTTGATTCTAGGAGGGCCTAGGACAAAGTTATAGCAAGGTCTATGTAACATCAAGTACCCTAGTTTGCATTATTAGATGATCTTGTTTAATTTGTGTTCATTTCATGCAAAGATACATGTAAAGGAAAATAAATTTTTGCATCTAAAGATTACATGTATATATATGAAAAATAACTTATATATACTATACAAGGAAAATAACTTTCAGAAGAAAATGCAAGAGTACAGACATACTTAAGAGGATGAACATAAATAATAAGGGTGCCAGACATTGCCTGAAGTGATGAATTTTTGACCCGGGTATGAATCTAGTGTGCCCCTATGTGATCCAGAACCTGCAAAGAAAAGAGAGATGGGGGTTAGATAAAAAATATCTAAGCAATGGATGACATCCTATTACTAATCCTCATCTACAATTATGCAGTGGTGATTCAATACATCTACAACCTCAACAACATGGAGACATCGATCCAATAACAGAAAATACGTTACAAATGCCAAGCTCACAGTCTCAATGAAATAAATAGTTTATAAAATAATATATGGTGCACAACAGCAGCAAGCATGTAATGACAACAATAACATTGCATGATGTCGAGCTCAAATTCAAAATAGTAAGTGTATTAATGTATGATCTAATAGAAGCAACCTCATTGATCATTACCTTTCACTCCTCCATCATTATAGAAGAGATAACTACCTACAACTATATTTCATAATCCCTCCTTTGAAGTATATATATATCAAGTATAATTATGAGTTTACATCATATATTTAGTCTTAATAAAATCTTATAAAACAACATAAAACTAACCCAAAATACTTTGTCTTAATAAAATCTTAATAAAACAATATATTTAGTCTTAATAAAATATTATAGAACAAAATATATTGTGTGAAGTGTTTGATCTCTCTTTATTTGTTTTGTTATTTTTCTAGGGCATTATGCATTATTTATGTCATTATGAGTTCACTATTTGAGCACCTCATGTCCTTATTTGATTGGCCGGTGCTCAAACAGTGAGCTCATCAACAATGCATGATACCCTAGCTTGCAGCCCATGAACCATCAAGACATTTCCTCATGAAATGATCATAAACGAGGAGTACCACATAGTGAATATCAACAACAAAACAAATAAAGAGAGATCAAACACTTCACACAATTCCTTGAAGGTAATAGCAACGATGCCCTAGCTCTCAAAGCTCGCGGGTCATCAAGCATTCCAAATGAAAAGATGTAAACAATGCCAATATTAAACAGTGAGCTCATGAACAATGTATGATGCTCTAGCTTGCAACCCGCGAGCCATCAAGACATTTCCTCATGAAATGATCATAAACGGGGAGTACCACATAGCTAGTGAATATCAACATCAAAAAAAATAAAGAGAGATCAAACACTTCACACAATATATGTTATTTTATAAGATTTTATTGAGACTAAAGATATTGTTTTATTAAGATTTTATTAAGACAAAGTATTTTGGGTTAGTTTTATGTTATTTTATAAGATATTTATTAAGACTAAATATATGATGTAAAATCAATATAACAAACAGAGCACTGACCAATCAAATAGGGACATGAGGTGCTCAAACAGTGAGCTCATAAACAATGCATGATGCCCTAGCTTGCAGCCCGCGACAACAAAACAAATAAAGAGAGATCAAACACTTCACACAATGCCTTGAAGGTAATAGCAATGATGTCCTAGCTCTTAAAGCTCACGGGTCATCGAGCATTCCAAATGCTAAGATGTAAACAATGTCATCCAGACATGTGTATTGTGAGCTTTCCTGCAACAAATGGACTTGTGATGATTTTCACAATTTAGTACATGTGTTGCAGGAAAGCTCAAAGTACTGCTTAGGAAAATATGAATGTTCATCACCTGTGCTTATTAGAGTTGATAAGAGAAGGTATATGCACAACAAAAAAAATAAAGAGAGATCAAACTTCACACAATGCCTTGAAGGTAATAGAAATGATCAAACACTTCAAAATAGGGACATCAACCATACACTTCTAAAATGAACTATGCTATAGAACATGGATGTGTGTTAATGTGATTCAAAAGCTATTATGGAAGATTGTTTTATTATTGAGATAAGGATATCTTAATTCTACAAGAATAAATGTTTTGAGAAATATTTGAATTTAATTTTGACAATAACATGAGGAGTTGATATATTTCAAGCTTCAGCAAGACTTCATACCACACAGTGTTCGTAGATTACGTTCAATGCATTATTTACACTTGTATTGGTGGGAAAACTCTTGAAAACGTGCAAAAGAGATTGCATTCAACCATGTTGTTTACATGACACATGTAGTTTAACTCTAGCCTAAATCAACATTGTGTACAAATCTACGAATGGTGCGTGGTACAAAACCTCACTCAAGCTTGAAAATGATAAGCATTATAATGTTGAGGTATGGTGTGGTAAGCACAAGTATAGTTTCTCGTAAGCTGCTATTGGTATAGTTTTTTTTTTCAATAGTTGCAGAATCTAGCTTCTCTTATACTTACATGTATGTATACATTTTGGACTTAGTTTTAATGTCATGTAAATTTGAGTGAAATGGTAATAATATTTAAGAGCAACAAGTATGACATTTTGAACAAGTATGCATATACATTATATAACAAAAGTGATATATTTTAATGGAAACACTTAATGAGAAGGATGCCTATATAATAGGAGGAGTGATATATTTTAATGGCAGCGGACATAGAAATTGTAGTGAAACTCTGTAATTTATTATGGCTCAGTGTTGTATATCCATAGTCAATGTCTATTTAAACTTTAGGATGATACTTATATGATGGCTTAAGTAAATTGTTCTTACCTTGAGACTAGTACACCATGGGATTATCTAGGATGGTTGTTATAATAGCAACTATGTGTCTATGGGATACTTTTATATTTTGTATTAAATGATGATAGATACATATGGGTTTCTTCCTTTTGCAATAGTTTATATTATGATACTTATATCTTGAATTGTCAAATGACCAATGAGTGACAATTTCAAAAGTGTATCATAATTAAAGGCATGTGAATTCATATTGTACTTAATCTGAATGCTACTGTGTAATATTTTTACTTACGATATTAATCTTAATATATCCCTATGAAGATATCCCTATTTTATTATTGATGTCCCTATTTACATATTTCCATCAAATGACCCAAAAACATCAAGAATGGTCCTATATGGTCACTAATAGCCAACTTTCAGAAAAATATGAATGAATGCAAACATACATAAGTGGATGAACATAAATAATGAAGGTACCAGACATTGCCTGAAGTAATGAAGTGTTGACCTGAGGTTCAATCCAGTATGCTCTTGTATGATCCAAATCCTGCAAGGAAGAAAAAGATGGGGTTAGATCCAAAGGATCTAAGCAATGCTTGGCACCATATTATTGATCCTCATCTACAATTATGCATGTGCATAGTCAAGCCATGAATAGACTCAACAACATGGTAGCATTGATCCAATAACGGAAAATACATTACAAATGCCTAGCTCATGGTCTCAATGAAATAAACAGTGTATAAAATAATATATGGTGCACAACAACAACAAGAATGCAATGACAACAATAACATTGCATGATGCCCAAGCTCAAATTCAAAATAGTAAGTGTATTAATGTATGTTTGCATGATGCCATCTATTAAACAATGAGCTCATAAACAATGCCAATATTAAATAGTGAGCTCATGAACAATGTATGATGCCCTAGCTTGCAGCCCGCGAGCCATCAAGACATTTCCTCATGAAATGATCATAAACAGGGAGTACCACATAGTGAATATCAACAACAAAACAAATAAAGAGAGATCAAACACTTCACACAATGCCTTGAAGGTAATAGAAATGATCCTTAGCTCTCAAAGCTCACAGGTCATCAAGCATTCCAAATGAAAAGATGTAAACAATGCCAATATTAAATAGCGAGCTCATGAACAATGTATGATGCCCTAGCTTGCAGCCGGTGAGACATCAAAACATTTCCTCATGAAATGATCATAAGCGGGGAGTACCACATAGTGAATATCAACAACAAAATAAATAAAGAGAGATCAAACACTTCACACAATGCCTTGAAGGTAATAGAAGTGATGCCATAGCTCTCAAAGCTCACGGGTCATCGGGCATTCCAAATGATAAGATGTAAACAATGCAAGTATTAAACAGTGAGCTCATAAACAATGTATGATGTCCTAGCTTGTAGCTCGCGAGCCATCAAGACATTTCCTCGTGAAATAATCACAAACAGGGAGTACCACATAGTGAATATCAACAACAAAACAAATAAAGAGAGATCAAACACTTCACACAATGCCTTGAAGGTCATAGCAATGATGCCCTAGCTCTCAAATCTTGCGGGTCATCGAGCATTCCAAATTCTAATTAAGATGTAAACAATGCTAAGATGTAAACAATGTCACTGAAATTGAGTTAATGAGAAGAAAAAGCTTGAATGCCTACCTCAAGTGCGAGTGCCCTCTTTCCAAATGGTGTTGGCCTCTTCGCGCACGCCAAACTTGAATGCCCTCTTCATGCCACACAGAAATGTAGTGTCGTCTTTGTGGCAGCTCTTTGAATTCACAAATTACAAATGATACTTCCCTTTTCTTCTTTTTTTTGTTTATAACCAAATGGGTGTCACAATTACAATAATATCGTCACTATTACAACACCATTGGGGGCACTTGCAAAAAAAACACAAAAAACATACACAAATTATAGTGGCATCGCAAATTGGTGTCAAAATTTGACCCCAAATGTCGTATTGATTTTTGAATCTTCTATTTTGCTATAGTCATGATTAAGTAACTTTATGTTTAGTTAACATTTCTCTGATATTTCCCACCGACAGGAGATTATTGTTTAAATTTAACAGAACTAATCCATTTGGGATAGTTGTATATTTTTTAGAATGGCCTCAATTACTTAACAAAGAATCATTAGGGCAAGTCAGCATCTGAAAAGTTTAGGATATTAAGGAATATGAACACACTTTTAGACTTTTAAGATAGTTAGGCTCAGTCTAAAGAATCTTTGTAGAGATAGTTGGTAAGGAAGGGCCTCAGGAATCCAACACCTAGCGAAATAAGATTATTAATTTTGGGCAATTATTGTTTAAACAATAGACTACATTCCTTTGGTTACTCCATGTCTTAAACAACCCAGTATAAGAGAATCTGGTTACACCTGTAGCTTTTAGATAGTTTTGCAATGGATGGTGTCGTATTTCTTTCTTCAGCATCAATACTGTAGATAATCTTTTCTTTATTGAATATGGTCTTTGAAATGCTAGCTCCAGATAATATTTCCTTGACAATTGGTTATCTTGAAGTCAAAACATAGTGTATATGCATCGACTTCAGGTAAGCGATTACCAAGTAAATCCTATTTCATCCTAGACTAGTAATTCCTCTAAATAGATTTTTCAAATCTCTTGAAGATTCTTCTAGGAAAGTTTAGAGTTATAGGAGTACTGCCTTTATTATCATTTATCTTTTAGCTACCATTTTTTATATTTGTGTGATTTTTATGGTATTTATTTCCCATAGTCAATATATGATCTAGTTACTCTTAGTTAGCCTGGTAATGATGCCTAGATAGTATGGATAAGGACAATGCTTTTGTATTTATAATGACCTTCCGAGAAGGTATATTTTGGATCAATTTATTTCTTATAAGTATGCTTAACCATAATGTTCTCTCTATCATAGGATAAGAATTACTTAAAATTGGTATCTACAATAATTAACTTTTCTTTTATTTGTAAGTGCGATATGAATCTCTTTAGATATAGCCTAGGCTCAAGATTAGCTAGATTAGCTAGAATGAAAGAATGTTTTATTATAGGATGGGGCAGACACAGGTACTTCTTTCAAGCAAATAAATTCAAATCTTGGGTTCCTCTAAGCAAATTTTTACTTTAAAGTGCTTGCAAAAACTTAGTTTTAGTAACGATATGCTAACAAGGATCTTAGTGAAAATGTAGCCTTTTCAGGATAGAGAGATCAAGGGGCACCCTGCGGAACTATCATTCACAAGGAATTAAGTGTAATGCCATTGGTAAGGAATTGTACAGAGACAAAGGAGCAAAACCTAGAAGGAAGGTACTCCTATCCCGCTAAAAGGGCGTAGCAATATACAGTTTGTGACTCACCTTCAAACATGATTTAGTTAAGATGATAATGAAATTTGTAATATATAACTATCAAGAAAATGTTATGGAAGGGTATGCGCTTCTAAAAGTATAATGTATCAGGATCCGGACTACGATCCCAGGCAAGGCTGGAGGGTTTCTCAACCCTACTCTTCCCTACCAGCGCCTGCATTGAGCGGGACTTTTTTATGTATCTGTTTATCTGCTTAATAAAATTTTGGCCTCGACCTTTTACCCAAAAAAAAAATAGTCAATTCTTTTTTAATATAAAAATTTAACATTTTTATAAAATTGAGTGGCTAAAATAACGCATTGTGGCTAAAAAATGGCAATAAAATTGTTGCATTCATATAATTTTGTTTATAAGACCCCAAACCCATTTAACCAATGAGATAATCAATAAATCATTTTTTCAATCTATAAAGTTTAAAAAAACTACATTTTAACTATAAAAAATATGAATTTTTTAACAAAATAAGATAAATATGGTAGTTCAACAAGTTGTTTTAATAACTAGTTAAAGCCACAAATCCAAAACTCATTAGAATAGTACATAGCCTACACACAAGTACTAATACATAGCCTACTGGCAAGTACTAATACATAGCCTACTGGCAAGTACTAATACATAGCCTACCAACAAGTACTAATAAGTACTTGAGAATGTGACTTGAATTTTAAATTTTGATAATTGTATGATTTATTTGTATCATTGCTAGATGTTTATTTCATTTAATGATGTCTTTAAAATCTCTCACATAGACTTTTAACAAATAGATCTCCTAATTTAATTAAATTTATTTAATAACAACATAATTAATATTAAATATTAAATTTATTTTATTATTAAACAAGATTCATCAATTGATATATTTCTTTAAAAAAATTATAAAAGTAACTCAAAATTTGAACTTTTAGACTTTTTCATTATAAACTACTATCCAATACTTTTTTTCAAAATTATAAAAGATTTTAAATTTTCAAATAGAAAAGAATTTATTTTAACTAATATTTATATCTAAAATACATAAAATGAAATTATATTGTGCACTAAAATATATTTAAAGCATCTAAAATTTTGAGTGTTGTTATATTCTTCTAGATTTGAA
Organism: Chamaecyparis obtusa; assembly: GCA_027943335.1. Taxonomy (NCBI): domain Eukaryota; kingdom Viridiplantae; phylum Streptophyta; class Pinopsida; order Cupressales; family Cupressaceae; genus Chamaecyparis; species Chamaecyparis obtusa. The sequence goes on along the minus strand of BSBK01012173.1, from coordinate 33,706 downwards.
ATTAACTATTTAATATATAAGGTAGTTATAATTAAATGGTAAAAAAATAAAATCTAACTTTTAATTTATAATTAGTATTTAATATCTTCAAGATAATATTTTAAAATTATTTTCAAGGTTAAAACAATAAAATCTAATATTTAATTTATTTACTAATTATATACCATGGATATGCATATATTTAATTTGTTGAAATTTTGAATTTTTATAATATAGATTAGCATAAATAATTTCTTTTTATCAGGTAGATTTACTCTGTACCTATGAAAAAAAGGCAGCTCACGATCGAAGGGCATTCTGCGATCTTAGGGTTTTCTCTATAAATCATCAATGACATATTGCATATGCGAATAGATTTAAGGTTCTAAGTTGTGGCCCTCTCTGTTTTAATAAGGAAAATAGATTGCATAAAAACTCCAAGATTCCTAAATCTGTTGTGATGAAAAATGCAAGAGAATGGCAGCTTGGTAACTAAGTTAAAATATTTGTATTGTATATGATGGCCTTAAGCTACTAATATGTAATTATCTTTTGAATATATTATCAATTTTTTCATTGGTTATTTAAATACAAATTGATGAGGGCCTTCATTAATCAAAGAGAATATATCATTAATTAATGAAGGTCTAACAAATAAGTTTCTTTTCATGCATGAAGGTCTAACCAATGAGAATATATCATTAAAATCCAGCATGAAGGTCTAACCAATGAGAATATATCATTAAAAACGAGCTCGAAAAGAAATTTTATAAAGACGAGTCTAAGAAATCATTTAGTTTGAGGATGCCCAACCAAATTCAACAAATAAGTTGCCTATGGCATTTCATAATTTATAAAATTTTATTCACATGTGGATATTTCGTTTCCTTGCTACAAGCTTACTTGAAATTATGTATGCATTTTTTAATTTGATTGTATGTGATTTTTGATATCAACCGTTTCGAATCACACTCTGTGATCAATCATCAAAAAAAGAAAGAGTGCAAGAATTACTTGAAATTTTTTTATTTAAATAGACTCGCTATCAAATTTCACTAAATAGCGAATGAGGTGATACACAAAGCATTAAACATTTAAACAGACTCACTATCGAATTTCACTAAATAGCGAATCAGATGATACTCAAAGCATTAAACATTTAAATGAATGCAAGAAGCCTTTATAAACCTGCGAATTTCTCTAAAACCGCAAGTCTATCTTTATTTCCGTTACACTTCTGACGGTATTCCTTCAAATCAGAGTATGTAAAAGGCTTGTAACGCCTCGGATTGTCATCGGCCACAAGCTCCACAGGTGCCCAGATTTCCGTCTCTTCTGGAAAACTATTAAAGAAGCCAATTGAAATACGATCTGTACAACCATTGTAAACAACACGATGCGGTATCGCCCGTTACTCCACGCCTGCATGCATTCATCCCTAATTCTTATCAGAGAGTAATACTAAAAGGAGACCATTAAAATGGTGTGCGTAGAGAAAATGTCATACCTTGAAGGAGTCCCCGACATTGATCACAAATGAATGAGGAATTGGTTTGACGTTGAGCCATTCGCCCTCCTCAGATCGAATCTGAAGCCATCCAACCCCAAGCTTGCAAGAATCATCTTTGTGATTTTCTTTTCGAGATTTGATACACACAAAGCGTATGTTGCCATCGTTTCGCTGCAAAAGTTCCCAGCATTATTATGCAAAGAGAAATGAAGTATGATCAAACGGAAAAAGGGGGTTGATTAACATACCAAAAAAATGGGTTTCCTTCTGGCCATATCTTTGCATATTTTTGGGCAATGGAAGCTGGAATTGTCGGATCTGGAAGGGGAAAGGACTCCAAATTTGGACGTCGAAAATAAGGGTGCAATGCATTACCTATTCCCGAGGCTCTCTCTTTGATCTCGGCTGGCAGTGATAATAAATCTCTGCCAACATTCTCAGCCTTTTCAAGAACATCTACTGGAATTCCATGGTTGACAAGTAGGAAAAATCCCCACTCTTTGCACGCCTTTCTCAGTTTGGCGAGCACGGGATGATCTCGAAGCTGGTTCAGATCTTCACCATCCAAGTCTTGCGCAAATCCAGAGATATCAATTACAGGGGGGTCGGTTTGAGATACGGTGGGTTCAACGGGAAAAGGCATTTTGTATTTTGCTGCAATGAAACAGGAAAGATGAGAAGAGTTTACGACTTAATATTGAAGTTTCTCCTTTGAATACCGTCATGCAGAGTGGAATACTTAGACCTCGCTCGGCGTATTGTTAAAAATAATTGCAAACTCTAAAGTGGTCGAATACTTGGACCTCGCTTGGACGTATTGTTAAAAATAATTGCAAACTCCAAAAAATTAATTTAAAAAATATAAACTCTAGAACTTGGAATCCATTGCTGTTATAATAAATATTAGAAAATGAAGATAATAACGAAAGCAATGACGAATTGAAATATATGGATTAAAATAGAGCCTCGTGATTGCTTAAAGAATTAGATATGTTGCGAGAGTCACGTTTACTAAGATAAAAGTAATAATAAATCTTAATTTATATCCTTTGATACATATCTTGGTTTTTGTTTGGTTACTATCTGGGGTTATGAAGGATACTACTTCATCTTCTGATGACAATCACACACCTATATATGATAGATCTACTTCTTACAATTTCTTATTAGAAGTAGGGGGACGTAGAAGTCATTATGTAGTCGTATAAAAGTCCATATGACAAAAACTTTTAAAAGAATAATATCTCTCATCCTAAATGTATGAAAACAAGAATTGGTGAATTGGTATAGGCTAATTCTAATTTTGGTCCAAAATGAGCATTCAACAAATCCACCTGAGGACCTGGAATTAGAATTGAGGCATGGAATTGGAAGTGGGAATTTAATTTTGTGTGTGGAAACCAATTCCCATTTTCTAATTCTAGGTCAATTCCAGCAAACAAACGGGAGATAAAATTAGTTTTTGTCCATTCATTAAAATTTAGGTGAGTTTATTGATAATTTATTATTAAAATTATATTTTCATTGTTGAAAACTATTTTTAGTTGTAAGTATATTTAAGAATGTAGTGATTTTGATTTTGTACTAGTTAATAGAGGTAAAAATACAAAACTTCGGCAAGCTTTTGTCAATAAAATAATTTCTATAAAAAAGGTATCATTTGGAAAGTATTCAATTGAATGGTTTTGGTCGGAACCATGACAAAAATAGCACCAACGTGACATGTACTAATTATACAAGAACATTTCAAGGGAAAATATTTTGCCAAATATGTTTTGATCATAATTGTATAATATTATACGTTTAAAAAAGTAGTCTAGACTATTTCACTCAAAATTGGTTTTCTAACACAAACTTTATTTGAGACCCTACCAAGCCACTGGAAAACAACTAAAGATCTCATTAACCTCCAAAGAGCCTTAATGGATCAACCAAGTTAGTAGCATATTTTCAGATGAAACATGTGCATCACACATTTATTTCATCATCATTCACAACTTATGATATTTTTTTTGGTAATGAGATTTCTCCTATTGAAGTACACTTTCGCTCACTAATTACATCTTAAACCCATGTGCCTATCTGATTCATTCTTAAGTTAATTTAAATCCTTGCACTATTGTATGCATATAATTCTATATAACTATGTGCTTATACAATACCATGAATATATGCCTATGCTTTCAAATATTTCTTATACATACAAATCAATTAATTTAGATATTTTATACTTTGTTTCTAATACGACTTGGATTATCATTCCCTTCATCCTTTGATGACAATCACACACCTATATATGATAGATCTACTTCCTACAATTTTTTATTAGAAGTAGAAGGACGTAGAAATCGTTATGTAGTCGTATAAGAGTCCATATGACAAAAACTTTTAAAAGAATAATATCTCTCATCCTAAATGTATGATTCCCCTCTTAAAATTGTTAATAATCAGAAAATATACTTCTCACAGTTAAAAACTTATATAACATTATATTATATGTTCAAAGGGTCAAGGATTGAGATTCGAAATCGAAGAAAAGAGTACACAGATAAATAGATATATAGACATATAAATACATACATTTATACATATATATTGAGAAGGATGAAACTACAAGGTGGGATGTGTAGAGGCTCACCGCATCATAGGAGAGGACGCCGCAGGTGGATGTGGACCGCACAGAGTAGACCACCACGGATGCTTGCGAAAGACCACCGAGGGAGCGCACTTCAGAGGCAAGCGGATAACCAAGAGCAGGAACCAGTCATTATTTTAGGATATAGGTTTTAAAGTATCTCAAATGGACAAGGACGACAAAAAATGGATGGCCGACGCTTTCACATCGCTATATCTGGGGCACCGAACACGGCAAAAATGAGGGGCCCTCTAATTTGCTGCAAGAACCCGTCGATCGGGAACGGTGGCACAGGAGGATGCCGTAGGGAGGAGGTGATGCAAGAACCGCCACCAGATGCGCAGATTCATGGGTTTTTACCCCACGATCACAAAAGCGTGTTGAGCATTTTGATAGAGCCGACATTGGTGACACGGCACCCGCTCAACTTGCGCAGAATATGATTCCAAATATCTCAAACTTGCTCTCATACCGTGTAGAAATAACTAAGATCCATGAGAGATAATAACAAGCACAATATCAGAAGAGAGCCTAAAGTCGACCATGAATCTATTGGAGATGAAAGTACAAATAGGAAGAGTGATTGTGTCAAATAAGAAGTCGAACCTAACATCCAATGAGCGGTTGCGTGTTGCCTCCCACAAGCCTAGGATGAGGCGTTGAAATGGAATCGACACCTCTCTAGAAGACTCCTAAATCAAAATAACTTATATGAACAAGTGTCAAGTAAGCATAGATGACCAAGTAACCTTATAAGCCTAGGTGTGTGTGTTTTGGAGAGAGAGAGAGAGAGAGGTAAAAAAATGGGAATGAGTTAATTATCTAGCAAAAGATATATATGCGAGGATAAAGAGAGAAGAGATGGGGAAAGTTCATAAAGGGAGAGGAAGAATCTGGGATGGGTGTGTGTGTGTGTGTGTGTGAGAGAGAGAGAGAGAGATTATGACCTAAATAATGGACATAGATGATAAGATAAGGATTGATGGAGAGGAAAAGATGAAGAAATGATAGAAGAGACATACAAAGGGGAGGAGGTGAAAGTTAAGAAAAGATATAGATGAGGCGATAAAGAGAAGTGTCAATATAGATCGTACTCTCTACTCTATGTAGCCTAAGCTCTATTCCATCAATATCAAGAACTTTTAAATCTATACCCTAAACCAGAAACACTAAACCATATATCTTCGCTATTATTACCTAAATTATATAAATGAGAAAGATGTGATATTGTAGAGAAGGGATGTATAGAGAAATGGAGTATAGAACAAAAATACGGAGAGGGTTAAAGAGAGAGGGTAAGAGCGATAGACATTGGATGACTAACATACCTACAGAGGGGAGAGTTAGACATGTGAGGGAGAGATAAGAGTTCGATAAGAGAGAAAGAGGGATAAGTAGGTAGTTAGAGAGGTGGAGTGGCTAGGAAAGAATAAGAGATGAAAGAGATATAAAGGTGAGAGAACTGGAGCCTAGGAAGATATGGGTGAGATATCTAGGGGAAGAGATATAGGTAAGAGAGATATAAGTGAACAAAGAGTTGTATAATGAGATAAGGACATGTAGAAGTAGAGAGGTAAAGATGGATGGAGAGTGAGATCTAGAAATGAGGAGAGAGATGGTTAGAGGAAGATGTAGTCATATAGAGAATGGAGAGAGAGGAAAGAGAAACAATAAGAGAAGTAGGGCATAAGGGTATGGAGTGAAGGTAAGGTAATTAGGGAGAGAGTGTGGATGAGACCTAGAGAAATATTGGCAAGGAAGAAGTGAGGGTAGGGATAGATCGTCGGGCATAGATGATAGAGTGAGATAGATTTAGGTAGAATTGGTGTAAAGGAAGAGTGATAGAGAATAATAGATTTACAGTATAGGGTAGATAATCATAGAGAGATAGAGAAAGCTAGACAATGATAAATTATTGAAGGAAGCTTTCAAATTATTGAAATTTTATACAAACTAAAATTTTATAAGATCTTCTAAATACTAAAATCTAAATTATAACTCCTAGTAATCCTAATTCATTCTCAAACATCCTTCCTATATATGATTGAAATATAACTTAATTCATAAGAAATTTAAAGGACATTATGACTTGTCATCTTGCTTGAAGATTGACTCTAACTTAAAGACAATGACGGGGAGTTACAAATATTTCTTCTAAAAAATGTATAATCAAGTTTTTAGATAATCAATTTAATCCATCCAATTTGATCATTCCATTGATAAAGTGTATTTTCATTTGGTGCTTGCAAATTTGTTTTAATTAACCAATCCTAAGGCTTTCTCATTCCAAAGTCATTTTTTGCTCGTTGAATTCTCATTTTATGTCAAAAAATATTCATCTTGTTTGTCCCACATATTTGTATATTTTCCTGATTTTACTATTGTTCAATATCTTTCCTTCTCCTCAATACTAATATTTAATTTAAAAAATTCATTATTTCATCATTTCTACTCCATAATGAGCATTTTGAAGAAAGCCTCAAAAAATATTTATTAAAATGTTCATTCTTTAATAATTTATGCAATCTTATTTTTACTAACACTTCTTGTGCCCATGCTACTGAAATGTTTATAAACTAGATTTCACCATATCATGACTAACTCTCCTAGTTTTTACTCCAATCATAACCATACATTGACAATCTCATTTCTATCTACAATTCTCAAAATTCTAGAACCAATAGTCTCAAAATATAAATCTCACAATTTGAAATATTGAAGAATAGAGAATTTCGAAAGAAATCTATTCAGAAGGGAATTCTCCATCCTTTAGATAGATGAAATTCTAAGTAAATTGGTATGTACATAACCTCACTGATACAAACACTTTCCTTAGGTAGGGTGATAAAGAAAATATTATTAGTAGAAGCTATGTATTAAGACATAAAAGAATTACTATTTAAACTAAGAAGAATTTAATTATCTAGATTACAATTGTAGGGAATAATATTTTGACTATTACAAATAAAAGAGCTAACTAGTAGAATTAACTATCATGCTATAGAAGCTCACGGGCTCATATTTACATGGAAGTTTAAGAATAGAATGTTGATGTAGGACATTTGAACAATGTGTGTGCATCTTATATAGATACGATATAGAAAAAGGTATAAAATCAAGACATAAATAATTTAACAGAGAGAAACCTAAGAAAGTAACAATAAATAAAGGTATATGATTATAAAAAGGGAATAATGTTCGATAAAAAAGATAAAAATAAGAATAATATGATCCTAGGGAAGGAGATATAAGAATGCCAAGAGATACACTTATTTTTCCATTTGCAAAATCTCCACACAAAGAAAAAGGGAAAAATATTGGGGATGCTTAGATAGTTGCCTTAGTCAAGACCCTACTTTGGAGTTTTCATCTCCACAAGAGCTCGATTGATAGAAAACCAATCATAGATAACTAAGATATAACAAAAAATTGATAGATAATGAAAAAGAATAAGAAAAAAAAATGAAAAATATGATATGATAAAAAGAACATGAGATGAGAGTGTGCTCTGCAACAACATAATTTTTAGTGGTGAATATTTGCCTTTTGGTGAATTCTGGGGAATACGTTTCATGAAATTGGCGAATCGCGTAGGTATAGGCTGGCCCATATTCGCCCAATCTTGATATGGTAACTGTTAAATATTCCTTGGAATCGCCAATTATATTTGTCGTTTAACACTATTGACCATCATATTCACCTATTACTAATCTAACGTGGTTCTTTTAACGGTCTCTTATTCACCAACGATATTAATAATAAATTGCATATAAAATTTAAAATAGGCAAATGGTTTATATTGTTATCTTAACCACGACCTATTTCACCACCCATTAATTATTTATTTTATTGGTCCACGACGTATTTCACCAACCGGTTAATTAATTATGTTATTGGTCCACGATGTATTTCGCCAACCCGTTAATTAATTGTGTTATTGACCGCCAAGTATTTTTAATTTTTCACAAAAAATAGCATTGATCAGGTTGACACTCGGCACATTTTTGCCAAAAGCCTGGGATTTTTTTTAAAAAAAATTGGAAATTTGGAATTTGGAATCATGGATTGATATAAATTCAAATCAAATTTAGGAAACTTAAAAGTAGTCTTATCGTGCGTCGTTACAAATCTTTGGAGCCGGAGGGCCAGATTTACAAATAACAATCTTGCAACAGTAAACAGAGCATTCAACATTTCAGAGAGTCAGAATTCAGAGGAAGCAGGACAAAGGTAAATAATTATTTGTTCACATTTCACAGTATTGCTATTCATTTTAATTCCTAGAGGCTAGAATCCTAGTGACTCATGAGAGGTTCAGGTCATTGGGTGAAGATGTCAGACAAGGGTGACTATCTTGAGATTGAGTATCCTCAGGCTACTACTGTTGAAGGAATTCAAATATCAGGGGAGGTTGAGACTCAGACTTCTCACCATGCTCAGGGCAGTGAAGATATTGGAAAGCTAGACAAGGGTAAGACTCCTCAGGGCAGTGAAGGGCCTGGGAGGCCATCAAAATGCCCAAAACTTAAAGATACTACCATAAAGGCTTTCTTTGGAGTTGACAATGTTTCTGCTCCATCAACATCTACAATTGCGAGTGCAAAAGCCATTCATAGTAGCTCACCAGTATCAGTACCACAAGCTGGGGTTGTCATCAAGTTAAATGAAAATGAAAATGCATCAAATGAGGATAACAGTGGTGGCATGAGAGAGGATGTTCATGTTATAAGGGATACACAGAACCAGTTGGAAGAAAATGCTAGCAGTGAAGATAATAATGATGTTGGTAGGAAGAAAAGAAAAAGGGAAGTAAAAATGGGGCGGGAGTGGGAAATGGAAAGAAATTTTAAGGTTGATTGGGTAGCAAAGTACTGGTTCATTGAACCAATCCTAAGAAATGATGAACAACCAACAGAATGCAGGTGTAAGATTTGTACCTGGAAACTTAAAAGAGAGAAGAAGTTGCAGCTAAAGCTTGACACTATAGAAAAGCATATTGATAAGGTTTATGAAAAACATACCATAGACGGACAAGAAATATCAGTAGTGAGATGGAAATTAGAGGAAGAATGTCTTCATGTTAAGTATGCAATAGAATATGAAGAGCATAACAAGAGAATGTCGGTAATTGCTAGTAGTAAAAATCTAATCAAGGCTGGGTTTAAACTTGCAGCCAATGAAGCGAACCTAGCAAAGATCATTCAGATGAGTGTTGTTTTTCATATTATGTCCAGAGGGAATACTATGAGAGACTTCTCAGAATATGGTAATTTATTATCTTTTTTGAAAGTTCCTCACTATCCTATGTCACATTGGTCAACAAACGTTGGATGGGAAATGACAAACTGTCTTTCTGAGGTGGAAAAGCAAAATTTATAGGAGAAAGTAAAATAGTCCAGATTCATTTCATTATCCATAGATGAAGTTACTACAGTAGATAACACTGCTTGGGTCTGTATGCATGTGTATACAATAAAAGAACATGTCTACCAAGCTCATCTACTCTGCGTTCGTAAAATGAGGGGCAATTCAACAACAAAAAACTTATATTTTGAAGTGAATAATGCTTTGAATGAAGTTGTTGGTATGGATGATTTGACAATTGGAAAGAAGTTAGTTTGTGTTGGAGCTATAGTAATGCAAGGCCAAAGGAATGGTCTCTGTGCAAGATTTCAAACTAGTATTGAACCTTACATGCTTGACATACATTGCACGGCCCATCGAATGAATTTAGCATATAAAATTGTAAGCGATTTTCCTACAATGTCAAAAGTTGAAGATCTAGTTAGCAACATATACTCTTACTTCTGCAGAACTAGTCCTAAATGTTTTGTAGAATGTAAGATTTTCTCAGAGGGAGTAACACTAGGAAACAAGCTTCTCAAGGATGTTGAGACCAAATGGATCTCTTTGCATGGACCAGTAGAAAGAGTTCTAACAGATTATCAATCCTTGATTGGAGTAATATATGAGCAATGCCTCACAATAGACAAAGCTCCTAATTTGTTACATAAGTTAAGTGATATAGAGATTCTGTTAACTTTAGCCAGTCTTCTCCCCATGCTGGATTTAATGAACAAACTTGTTAAGAAAGTCCAAGATAGGACTATGTATATCCATGAGTACTCTGATTTACGTAGAATGACATGCATTACCTTGGATCTAATTTATACTCAGATATGATAACACTTCAAAGCCCAAATTTTTTTAGGTGGCAAATAATTTCAAATTTGAATCATGCTGAGAATTTTTTACAATTCAATGCAAAAAATGATTTATGTGTGTTTGTGAAAGGATATGAAATACCAATGCACCAATCTAAGATGGGCAAGTGAGGCAAACTACTTTCAGTTAAAAGGGCTTATTTTGACAGGTTTGTTAAATCTGTTAGTGAGAATTTGAAGTTAATTTCCTACCAACTTTCAAGTGAGATTCGTGAAAGATTCCCTCGAGAAGAAATTATTGAAGCCATGGGTTGTGTGTTTCCTCATTTTTGGAAAAACATCAGAGATAGACAACTTGATGCTCATATGTTTCATAAAAAAAATGATGAATTGATCAGAGAGTTTTCAAAACATGCTAATTGCAATGGATAACCAATTGATGGAATTATAGATTCAACTAATCTTAAAAAAAACAATGTAGACAATTTGCATCACGTATGAAATTGCAGTTAAAAAACTTGGAGAATCCATTTGAACCTGGTGCAATAACCAGGCTTTGGAAAAGGATAGAGCAGAGTGAAGTTTTGCATGATTCAATATCATAATATTTCAAACTTGTTGATTTATGTCAAAAAATGATATTGGGGTCAGTGTAAGATGAAAGAGTTTTCAGTGCATTGGGGTTTTTTGAAATCAAAGATCAAAAACAAACTAGACAGAAATTTGGAAACTTTCTTGAGGTTGTTTGTAACTCAGTACAATGTTAGAGACTTTCCTTATGATAGGGCATTGGCAATTTGGAATTCCCTACGTGAAAGACGAGGGCTTTTGAACACTAGATCAAATTCAAAACATGGTGGTTCTGAGACAAACGATGGATCTTGGTCCCAGACTCATAATGAAGATGAAGAATGTTTTGATTTTGAATACCCAACTCAGAATGAAGAAGATCAAGAACCTCTTGCTAGTAGTAGTAGTCAATTTCAGGAGCTGGATTCCATGTGGGATATAGAAGAGGCAGACTGCTCACTGACACTGAGTGAAGAGTGAAGTGATTTAGAATTAGCATTCGGTTAATAGGTATTTATAATTTTATACACTGTATACTTATTACTGTACTTGTTGGATAAATTGATAATGGACTTGATTTTGAATATTTATTATTGATAATTTGACTCATATTCAGTTACATGTAATAAGTATTGTTCATGATTTTTGTAATTTGAATTTTGATTTTTGTAATTTGTAATTTGAATTCATGATTTTTGTAATGTAGAATGTTACGAAGTTACGCAAATAGTTCATCTAACCCTGTCTCAACTTCGCTACATGCAAATTAGAGGCCTTTCAAACCCTTCTGAAGTTATGGTCAAACCCTTCTGAAGTTATGGTGACGGACCGATGGTCTTCTTAGTTCTTAACATCTCCAATTCTCCACTCTCATATAACCTTGCGAAGTCCCGCACAAAGCCTTTTGTAACCTCTCAACTATTTAATCTTGTAACTGATTAACCTTTCTAAAGTTACGCCTTTCTGCCATATGCTTCATTGCAGCTTCGTAACCGCCAACACTAATGGCCAACAAACCCCCACGAAGCTCCATAAACCAACTATTCCTGACAAAGTGTCAAATATTAATCCATCCGTTGACACATGTCACAGTCCATTCCTCCGCACTTTCCACGTGACATGCAACTAACTATCACTTTCAACACCATTACACACTGTCACTTTTAACTAACTCTCTCTTTATTTCCAAAGTTACGCACGTTGTTAGTCGGGAGTCCCTCAGAAGTTCAGAACCCATTAGCATCCTAACCACTTAACTGTTGAGAAGTTACGAAACAACCCAATGTTACTTCAAAACATTGTCGATGGTCTGTTAGTAACGCACACATGCTTAAAGGTTCTTTTAAGTGACTTGAAAAAGTAATGATGAAATAGAACCGATCTTAGCCTTTCTAGGGTTTATTGGATTTTTAGAGCATATATCAACTTAGTAGGCTAGCAATTAGGGTTTTAACATTTTGATCAAAAATTTTAAATTTAGGCCTTGGGAAGGAAAATTGCAGGAAATTCTCAAAGCAATTGTGAAAACTAAAAATACTACCAACATGGTCAAAGACTCAAAGCTTCCTAATTTCTTAGAAATTGTCATTTGTCAATTTATTATAATAATATAATTTATTTGTCATAGTTCATATTTCATACTCATTAGTCAATTTATTATTTGTTAATTTCCTAATTTCCTAATACTAAGCATTTACTTAATTACAATTGAGATTCTTGACTTGAGCCAATGAGCTCTTTACAAAATTACACAGGCACAGTGACAAAAAAATTGAAAATTACAAAATATCTATGTATTAAATTTAACTTCCCTGAAATTTATACATCGAAATTTCAAATTTAAGAATCAATGATCATGGTACCAGTAACCAGACTCAGAGGTGAGAGGATAGAGACTTGAAGTCTCAGACTTCTATGATCTATCAAAAAATTACAAAATATCCTTGTATATTTGTATTAACTAAAACTTCCTTGAAATTTATACATCAATGTCAATGATCAATGATCAGAAAATAAAAACTAACATTGGCATTTGGCAAATTAAATAAATTTGGAAACAGTTATTAGAGTGACAGCTGACAACCTGGATTCTTCAGAATCAGTCTTGATTTGCACCAAAGGTGTATCCACATTAGGTGAACCACAAACATAAGATACCCTATTCGAATTAACTGACCTCCCTCTATTGGCTCTTCATCTAATACCAGAACTATCTCAACTACTTCCATCATCCATGTCAATGTGGCAAGACAACGGCTTGAATCTCTCCAATGTTTTCCCACACTACAATTTCCCTCTTTGATGGCCAAGTTACCTCTCTAACTATCTCTAAGTCTTCAAGGCATTTTTTCCACTTGGCATCCATTATGGATCAAGATTCAACAACAAACGTATTCATGTCAATCTCCTGCTTGTACAATTCATCCACAACTTCATAAAAAGTTGAAATGTTAGCATCACCAACAAAATAAGAAGCCACCTTGCTACATTCCAAAATTTGGTTGAAAGAATCAACCCACTCTTGCCATTCCTTCAAGTGTCCCTCTTTGTCCACAATAGAAGGGATATATCCTTCAGACTCTTCAGCAAAAACCTTAAGCTTTTCCTGAATGTTTTGTAACATGCCAATGAAAAATGCATACAAATCCTTTACTAATAACACCATTTCCTTAACATCAATTATTTTGTCAGGTAACTCCATTTTTTTTCCCATTAGTAAAATTAACCTATCAAAGAATTGCAAGAATGGGCCCCAAGTATTAAATAATGGGGTTAGTACATACAAGGCATTAGAACATTGATATTTTGTCCCCTGCAAAGAAATGAAAGTACTATGAAGGATTTGAGACTTCCCTTTTAAAATATTTACTCTGTGCAATAGCACCTTCTTCAAAGTCTCCTTTTCAGCAATTCTAGTATCAGCAGGCTCAGGCTGATCAATGTCCATTATTATCTTTTCTATTGCAAGTTCTAGAGCTAAGCCCCCCTCATGCTCAGTTTGGACCCCTGCATCACAAACCTCTGCAAATGCCCTAGACTGATTTTTTAGAGTATTTATTTCATCTTTTAGCTCCTTCACAGTCTTATCCAGGAAATAATTCTTCTTCAATTCCTCTTCAAACTTTTTTCTAGTCACCATATAATCTCTGAATGTCATGGCTAGCCTGTTCTCCAAGTCCTCAACCACTACTTTATTCATGGAGGATGCATGATGTAGGAGATTTTCTATCTCTGATCCTATAGTGTCCTGCAACCTCCATATTAATTCACTACCCTGTGCTTTGTCTTGGATGTCAACCAATCTGGGCTTACTAGATTCTGGGGCCACACACCATACTGTTAGTTTCTTAGTGTCCATATTGAATCTAGAACCCCTCGTGAGTCCATTAGGGCCAAAAGCTTCATAAGCTACAACTTTATCTTGCCTCTTGATTTGGTCAATTAGGAATGATGACTCCAAGTCCCATACAGGGATCAACAACATGCCACTTCTCTTTACAAGATCTCTTGCCTCCTCCACAGTTAATGTTTCACTGTTGGGATTATAGGCCTGTAATTTTTCAATCATTTCAATAGTTTTTTCCTGTGATTCCCCTAGTTTCAAAGACAGTGTGAATTCATTATGCTTAACTCTAAAGAGAAAACTTTTAAACTCATCGGACTTGATGAATTCATCATCATCTATAAACTCTTTAGCTGCAGCCAATTCTAACTCATCTAGTGCCTTTTCTCCCTCATCTACCATTGATGTCAAAAAATTATGTCTTAAGTCAACAAAGTAATGGCTATTACCTGGTAGGATTTGTAGTGCATTTTGCCTTGCCTTTTGTGGTACATTCATCAACTTTTGTTTCTTTGATGGCCCCTTCTCAAATGTGGATGCCGATGACTCAGCTTGTTCTGTTTCTACCATTAAAACCACATCAGGTTCAACTTCCTCAGGGTTTATTCTATCCTCCTCCTTCTCCTCAGGGATGTCTGGCAATTTAGACATAATATCTTCATAATTCTCTATACACATTTGAATTTTCCCAATGTATTTGAGATCAGGAAAGAAACCGGGGAAGTTAGGGTTTGCCTTTTTTAATTGTTCCTCTACCCTTACAATATATTTCCATTTACAGGTTTTCTCTTCATAGGTAACTTTACTATAAACATTTCTAATAACATCCTCCTCTGCCATAGGCTGATTTAGAGCCAAATTGTGATTCCTCATTTCTCTCAATGCTACTCTAACAAAGTCTTCAAGGTCATACATCCTTGCTTTACTAGAGGGAAATCTCAATTGTCTTAGGAATTCATGGACTTGGTCCACAACATCTTTACCTATAGATAAATCCCCTATTTGGAACCTCCTTGCCAGAAAGGTTCCCTTATGTCTTTTAGGGCCTAAGTGCTCTCTATCCATCATTATAAGCTACCACATGAATTCTACTATTGCCAATCTTTCTGGGACAAATTTTGGCAGTATGTGTGGAGGTTGAGGGCAAGCATACACTCTTATAATAGTAAAATTCTAAAAAAAAAACATATCACCCCAATTGTGCTTAATGTCATTGTCAATATTAAATGCTACGGGTCTAAGAAATTTTATAACAAGTAAAGGAAATCTTTCCCTCACAATACCTAACATGTTCATTACTGGATCCACAAAATCACTATAAAAAATAATGGAATTAGAGAAATGGTAAGTTCTATGCCATAACTTGGTCCACAGCTGAAGCAGAACAATTTCTCCTGCATTCTCGGTCTCATCGATGAACCTTGGGTTGATGCAGCCAATATTGCAATAGAGGATCAGGTGCATCAACATGGAGTAGTGATTGAACTTTAAGCTTTTCAAATCAGTCTTCGCATTCATCAACTTAGTGTGCATTACATTGATTATGTGCTTCACATAATCATACTCCTTGTTGGTGTACAGTTCTTGAACATTTGTAGCCATGACAAAAATGTCAGGAGTCACTGTCGAACCTCCATCTAGTCCAATAACTTTGTGTAGACCATAGATGGTAGTCTAGAAATAAGGAAAGAAAAGCTCAATATCAAATGAATATGCAACCTTCTTCGGTAACAACCTTGCCTCTTTCTTTTCTCTAGGAATATGCCTCCTCATAACCCTTCCATGGTAGTAACTTTTCTGTCTATTAAACAGGCCCTCCTCTTCTGCTAGGTCAATGTCCATGCTCATAGGTCCCTGAAGGTCAAAATCTTGAGTAAAAGTCACTCTATCTAACATGCAGAGTATAGACTTGTCATGCTTGTGGAAAGCTTGTGTCACTGGATTGTATGCTTGAATTAGCACTTTCATGAGGTCTACATCCAAAAATACCTCAGGTACTATCAACTTTCCCAAGTTCCTATCCCATGGGTTTGAAACAAGAGGGCCTCTAATTCTATTGTTATAGAAAAACATGAAGAGCTCATACCCAGTTGTGTTTGGGCAGTCAACATTCCTGCAAAATGCATAAGGGTCCCTCCATTCATAAGCGTTAGCTAATTGCAAATTTGAGGATCCAGGCAATAGTTTCATCCATTCTTCAGCGTATATGTTTGGCCTCTTTGTTCTTGAATGCACAACAACACTCTTTTCTGGTACTGTAACAACATCAGGAGATCCTTGTTCTGCCATTCTTTTAAGTATACTAAACTTAAGTCACTATGTGATGTATTCTTTTATGGATGCTCTGTGAAGTCACTGAAGTGTGAAATGTATTTAATAACTAACAAGTAACAAGAAACTCACAAGTACAACCAGGCTACCATCCACTAGGCCACCTACTCTATTAAAAATTAAAATCTCATCAAGCACACACACATGAAATTAGTAATTAACTTTTTTCAAAAAGTATCACTATCAACTATCACTTCCACCATAGATTTGGTAGCGATCCAAGAGAAAATAATTAGCATGTTGCCAAAGTGACACTAACAGTACATCTAACCCTAGGTCCCTATGTCAAATTTGCTAAATTACTACCTGCAAATCAGGGGCCTTGGCCCTTGGCCGTTTGAATTTGAAATCCAAAAAATTTGAGACTTGTGAAGTCACGCAACACCTTTTCGAAACTTCAGGACTGTTAAACTGACCAAAAAAATGAAACCTTGAGATGTTACGACACAACCTGGCATGCCGCATGACACTTGTACTTCGCACTTTCGACGTGGCATGCAACTTACTCTCCGCCTCTCACTTTTCAACACCTTACAAAGTTACGCACGAAGTTAGTCAGGACTTTGGAACCCCTAACCATCATAATAAATTAACCATTGAGAAGTTATGAAACAACCAGATGAAACTTCAGAACCGATCACCATCATAATAAATTAACCTTTGAGAAGTTATGAAATAGCCAGGCGTAACTTCAGAACTGATCACCATCATAATAAATTAACCATTGAGAAGTTATGAAACAACCATGCATAACTTCGGAACCGATCACCATCATAATAAATTAACCGTTGAGAAGTTACAAAATAGCCAGGCGTAACTTTGGAACAGATCACCATCATATTAAATTAAACGTTGAGAAGTTACGAAACAAACAGGTGTAACTTCGGAGCTTGGAGTGGGTTCCAATTTATTTAGTACTCTGATTTAGCATTCTGATTTACTGATTACAATTTACATATTTTTTAATTTATAAATAATAAAACTATTGTTTAATTTCATGATTCACGTAACATGTTACTATATTAGAATTTAGTGCATTGACTATTGAAATTTAAAGTATTAGCAAATAACACGTATTACGTAAAACTAAAAATAGTAACACTATTTGAAAAAGAGTCTTCTGACTTCTCAATGTTTCATTTGTATACAATATTATAAATTTACAGACTACAGTATTACTATGAAATTCAAAAACTAGTATACAATATATTATAACTTTATATACATAATACTGGTAACTTAAACTGAATCACTGATTCACAATTTCACTGAACGGTTGTGGTTTCCCCAGAAGGAGAAGCGACAAGCTTCCAACCATTTCCAAAACCAAAATGAAAAGTACATTCGATTATTTTGAATTCATATTTACAAGTAAGTTAGTAACAAAAAATTTCGTAATATCCACAAAGAAAAAAAGATTAGTTGATGCGTAGACCAGAAAATAACGGGATCATCTTATTCATCTCCTCCTGGAACACCTCTTGGTCAAAGCCATGATCATCAAAAATGGTGTGCATCTCTGCCTTGTCATGTTCTACTTCAAGTTCGAACATGTCACTTAGGTAACCGACGTAACTGGTAGCATGATCCCTTGCTATAGACATTAGATGACTGAGGACATCCTGTTGAATCTCCTCCTCCATATCCAAATTTGGTTGGATAACAGGTTCTGGGTTCTCATTTGATGATCCCTCAACTACTGGAAGACCCATTTTGTGAAAGCGCCCAGAAAATACAAATAATCACCAACTTGTCATCCAAATTTAGAAATTTAGAAAGCACCCATGCTCTGCAATTCCACTACCGAGGAGTATATAAAGAAAATAATCACCAACTTGCTAGCCGCAATAAATTTTGAAGGAATGTTTCACGTAAGGTGGCTTGCCTGGGAAAAGGAAATTAATGAATATCAGTAAAGAAAAATTGCAGACATTGTAATGTCTTGCGTAACTTGGCTCCAAAGTCGAAAAGAAGAATAATGAATGTTGATGAATCACAACTCATATCTCGTAAAATTATCCTTTTTAATGTCTAATCAAAATCTTGGCCTGGATTATGTACCACTCAAGTTAAGCAAACTGCCAGTGTTGCCTCGGAACCACCATATCCTAGTTGTGATTTTAAATTTTGAACTGACAACTTGGCAGCCGCATTAAACTTTCACGTAATGTGACTTTGCTCCGAAAAGAAAGATAATGAATGTTTACGATTCATAGTTGAGATCTTGTACAAATTAAATTTTTTAACATCTAATCAAAATCTTGTTGTCATTAAGTCTCATTAATTGTACTTCAGTGTTTAATGTCACTGCAACTTCACGGCTAAGTTACGTAGACTGCCAACATGGCCTCGGAACCCCCATATCTTACCTGCGATCATAACTTCCAAAGTCACGCACACTATCAACCTGTCCTTTGTGTATCTTTATGGCCTTCAACTGCAACCTGCCAGCATAACCGTTGAAGTCACGCATGCTGTCAACCTGACCATTACATATCTTCGTAACTATCAACATCGACCCTCCTTTTAGCTTGCTGAAACTACACACACTGTCACCAGTCACTACAAATATTCACCAATTTATATTTTTTATAATATAAATACTCTTTTATATTCACCAATTTATATTTTTTATAATATAAATACTATTTTATATTCGCCAATTTATAATTTTATAATATAAATACTATTTTATATTTGCCAATTTATATTTTTTATAATATAAATACTGTTTTATATTCGCCAATTTATATTTTTGTAGTTATGAAACAAAAACATAATTCGCCAAGATAGTTCCACCTAGTTTTAGGGAGCATCAATGATTCGCCAATTGAGATTATTTTTTTTCTTTGAAAAGAAAAAAATTTCACCATTTTTTTACACCTTTTTTGAAGGGGGGGTTTCTTAAAGATTACCCTGCTTAAGAACATCCTTAGATAATTAGGGGGGATAACCTAGAATGGAAAATGGTGAGGGGATGAAAGACCGGGAGGGCCTTAAATGCCTTGGTTGTGGAAAAACTAGGGGAAGTAATTGGAATGACATAAATCTTGGGAAAATAGGACAATTCCTTCTCTTCCCCGGCACTTGAGTCATTCAAGGGATGGCCTCCTAGCTCTCGTCGTGTTCTGCCCTCAATAAATTTTTGGTAGATGATAGAAAGGTTTCATCAAAACCATATAACAAATAGAGTAAACCCTTGAGGAGTCATAATCATAAGGCAATGCAATTCAGAATGAACCCTTGGCCTCGACCAAGATTACAACAAGAAACCCCACAACATAATCCACAACCCATGGATAAAGAGGAAAGGAATATGGCAAAGATTCACAATAAATATATAGATGGAATATGGGATTATTGCAAATCTTATGGTTTATTTTCTTGGTGGTACATATATGGATTTCATGTGGAAGAAATTGCAGAGTGGTTTCAAGAAACCTATAAGGGCTAGGTAGGTATAACTATCTTGTCTAAGGAGTTTTTATTCATTGATTTTAAGAACTTAAATCTAAAAAATATTTTTTTGTCTGGCAATAATCTCTGTTATAAAGGATATAATTTCAAATTTATTGAATGACATCCTAATTTTGATTCTAGCAATCTTCAATCTTTTAAAATCATTGGATGGATTAGCTTCCCCAATCTTCCGGTGGAATTGGTTCATAGTGGAATTATCAAGGAAATAGGTAATTGACTAGGAGATTTTGTAGGGTTTGAAGAATTTTTTTTGTCCTATTCTAATATTGCAATCTTAGTAGAAATGGATATTAATTTGAAATCTCCCAAACCAATAGATCTAAGGACAAATGATGCCACATATACCATCGGTCCAATATTCTATCAAGGCCCTACTCATAATAAGGTAATTAAATTTTTTACAAAAGTACCTTATCAGAAAAGCAACCTTCCACAACTACCAAAGGTTAATATTAGATTCAATGAGGACATGGGAGGATAGTAACATTAATCTCGAAAACCTATGTAATGAGGTCCTAGAAGATATCATAGAGGGGATGGTAGAAGACATGGTGGATAAGGAAGAAATGGACACAGAGAGAACATCTTATCACTAAACTATTAGAATTGGAAGGAGAGGAAAGGAAACAAGAAGGGATGAAAGAATAAATGCTTGAACTAGGTAGAAGAGAAATAGAAAGGGTAGAACCTATGCTGGGAATTGCACTAACAGATTTAAGGATACTCTAGATTACACAAAGAGTAATAAGAAGAGAGGCAAGAAGTCCCTTTTTGAGTTCAGAAATAAAGATGATTTGGCTATGGATCAAACTAAGATCGTGCTACTCTATTTAACCTTGGGAAGGGGAAGATCCTTCTCATGGAGCCATGGGGATTAATACATTGAATGTTAGGGGCCTCAATTCCCCTAACAAGCAATGGATTTTGAAACACTACATTTCTATAACTAAACTTGAAATATCATTAATTCAAGAAACTAAGATCAGTAAGGAAGAAGTTAAAACTCTTCAAAAGAAGATAGGAATTTGGGAATTTTTGGTATTCCTGTTGAAGAGGCCTCTAGCGGTCTAGCAGTATTATGGGATCCCAAGGTGGTATCCTTCTCAATAACTATTAGTAAGAAGAATTGGATGAGTGGCAATGTTAAAATTATTATGAACAACCTTCAATTTACATTGATTAATGTCTATGGGCCTACTAAAAAAGGAGACAAGATAATAGTTTGAATGGAGTTAGAATAATATATTGAAACCATTCAAAATTAGATTTGCATAATAGGAGGTGGTTTCAATTCCATCCTTGACCCCAAATAAAAATGGGGAGGTTCAGTAAGATTATCCATTGTAGCAACATACTTTAGGGACTGGGTTAACAAAAATAAGTTAATTGAAATTAAGACAGACAAAGACAGATTTACCTGGAATAATAGAAGGAAAGGATTTAGTAATATTGTGGAAGTGCTTGATAGGTTCCTATTGAGAGGCAATTGGGTGAAATTTTCTTACAATATTTCAACAAATATCTTACCATACTTGGGTTTTGATCACTTTCCTGTCCACCTAAACATCTCTAAGGATACCCAACCTAAACGATGCCCCTTCAAATTTGAACAAATGTGGCTTAAAGATGAAAATATTATAAAATTAATAAAATAATGATGGAATTAAATAGAAATGACAGGTTCAAAGCTTTTTTTGTCTAGTAGCCAAATTAAAAATAATTAAAAATAAACTACTTTCTTGGAACAAAAATAACTTTATGGGTGATCTATGGCATTTCCTTCATCGTTTGCATTCTGAAAGGAAATTTGAATGGTATTTGTAGCCATAGAGATATGGGCGGGGATCCAAAACCTCAGGAACCTAAGTCTTGCAATGAATGGAAGCATGTTCATGTAGTCTAGGAGAAGCTTCAAGATGGGAAAGTCACCATCTACCTCGAGTAGCTTCATGGCTACTAGAAAGAAGCCGCCTCTAAATTCTTTAAGGGATATAAAGGTGAAATTATGACTATGTATGGTGTTACCATTGACTTAAATGTCAGGTTAATTTTGGAGATCACTGGGCTTCCTTGTGTTGTTAGGGATTTTTACAAGGATAGGAAAGTTTCTAAATAAGTGGTCAACAAACTCCCCAAGACCAGTGGGGAGAAAGATGCTTTGGTTAAAGTGGGAAAATACTATACCAATGACCAAATTAATCCCATATGGAGGAAAGTGTTAACTTTCATCATGGCATATCTCACTATGGACAACAGACATACCAAAGTTTGTAATGCCCCGCCAGGGAACCCATGAGAAATTAACCTAATCATACAACTAAGTTTACAAAAAAAAAAATTTCCTTAAGTGTTTACAAACAACAACAACAATGTTTTATAATGTGGAAGCAATACAATATAATTTACCACTCTCATACAAGTACAACTCAACATATATTACAAATCTCAAGGGTTCCTTAACGTAGATTACGTAAACATTAATTAATTACTTTAGATTAGTTATAATTACAAATCTCATATATACAAATGAATGATAAGTACAACATCATACAAAGGAAAACATAAATACAATTGATACCATAAGGTATCCATAAGAATCCACATCCACTGCACATGTTGCAAGGTATGTGATATAATAATCCAAAATAAAGTACAACATGATATCTCCTAAATAACTGATACAATGATACAAGGAACACAGAATAAGAAAGATAAGAATATGTCTCCCATAATGAAGAAAAAGAAGGTACAACTGCTACAGGGATAATCCAACATTGGTACACAAATGTTGGAATCTCAAATGGTAAAAGAATCACTACCACCCGACCTCATGGAACCTAAATGGTCCACTCCCACTGTGCTAAGGAGATAACAACAAACCCCACTTGGATAACAAACATCAACAATAAACATAATACAAGCTAAGAGATCTTGAAAGCTTTCTAACTCAAAAGGTACAATAGGATAACAAGGTAACACATACACAACTAGAGACAACCAACACATGTAGGAAACCTAAGATGCATAAAGGGAAGTGTCATCACATGAGCTAACTCTAAGGTTACCCTAGTAGTCTCTCAAGACCTCGACACCTTAGTGACTCTATGAGGTATCAGTAACCTCTCGTGTAGATGAGGTACTAACAATGCCATATCTAGTCCACGTAGGCACCAAGCATCTTCCCACTCCCATTCTAGTCAAAACTCAATCAAATAACTCTGGCATGGGGGAGGCACACGATGTCTTATTAATTCATTTAAAACTCTCAATGTCATTTAATTTTCACTTATTAAGTCACTTGCAATAAATTATCCTGGCAGCCACTTGCGGGCCTCAATGCCTATTGCAAGCCACTTCCCACCTATACACTTAGTTAACCTACCTAGATTCACAAATTAGTTCACAAGGAGATAATGACAATAATCCTCAAATTGGCTCCTTAGTACAAATGGAACACACTGGTTCTAAAACCACAATTTCATAATGACACTCTCTCAAGGTGTCCACAAAATATAAACTTCAACAATATAACAACATGAGGTAAAAATAAACATTCACACAACCCCAAGCCTCTGGTAACATCCCTAAAAATAGGCAATGTAAAACTCGCATAAAATCCATAATCACATTAAAATACACTTCCATAATGACTCATAAAGTTCTCAACAAATGGTTTGAATAACTAAGGCGTCAGGGTCTTGAGAGACTACTAGGATAACCTTAGAGTTGGCTCATTGATGACACTTCCCTTTATTCATCTTAGGTGTCCTACATGTGTTGGTTGCCTCTAGTCATGTATGTGTTACCTTGTTATCCTATTGTACCTTTTGAGTTAGAAAGCTTTTAGGATCTCTTCCTTAGCTTGTATTATGCTTATTTTTTATTTTTTCTATCCGAGTGGGGTCTGTTGTTATCTCCTCAACATGGTGGGAGTGGACCATTTAGGTTCCACAAGGTCGGGTGGTAGTGATTCTTTTACCATTTAAGATTTTGACGTTCGTATACTAGTGCTAGATGATCCCTGTAGCAATTGTACCTTCTTGTTCTTCATTATGGGAGACATATTCTTATCTTTCTTATTCTATGTTCCTTGTATCATTGTATCAGTTATTCAGGAGATATCATGTTGTACTTTATTTTGGATAATTGTATCACATACCCTATGACCTGTGCAGTGGATGTGGATTCTTATGGATACCTTATGGTATCAGTTGTATTTATGTTTTCCTTTATATGATGTTGTACTTATCATTCATTTCTATACATGAGATTTGTAATTATAACTAATCTAAAGTAATTAATTACTGTTTACGTAATCTACATCAACGAACCCTTGAGATTTGTAATCTATGTTGATTTGTACTTGTATCAGAGTGGTAAATTAGATAGTATTGCTTCTGCATTGTAAAACATTATTGTTGTTGTTTGTAAACACTTAAGGAAAAAATATTTTGTAAACTTAGTTGTATATGATTAGGTTAATTTCTCCTGGGTTAACTAGTGGGGTATTACAAAGTTCATAGTTACCACTTCATTTTATTGAATCATTTTCATTACAAAGATACGGTTTCTTTTCCTTATTTTATCCTCAAGTCTTTATACAATAGTCTAGTGGAGCACAAGAAAAAACCTAGAAAACATGTGTTGCATGAAGGGCTCATTTTTTTTATTGTTGAGTATTGTAAATCTTGAACCCCTAAACCTACCATAAAGGGAAAAAGGAAAGGGAAAGGAGATGATTCTAGTGGGGTGGGTCAAAAAAGTCCCCGGGGATCAAAAGTTTAAAATGAGACTCCCCTTTCTATTCAAAACATTTATGACAATGATAATGGTATGGATACTAGGGTAGATTCTGAAAGGAGTGTTGAGGAAAAGAACATAAAAGAGGGGGTTGTGAATACATGGTTTGATGAAAAAATAGGGATGGAGAATGATGATGATTCCACTGCCAAAGGGAACTCTTCTTCTAATAAAGAAAAAAATGATTCCAAGGTGTCTATAGAGAAAGGTAAAATCTAGCCTCCTTCTCTGGATAAGAATAATGTGAAGGTTAATCAAGTGCATAAAGTCTCTGGCAAGGGGACCGAGGACAAGGTTAAGAAGAACAACATTTTTGGATAATGTAAGAATCCTACTTTGAATTTGGCTGATTATCCTACTTCTGATTCCAGTACAAGTCATTATAAACCTAACAAGATGTTGGACAAGACTGTGGTTGATCCTATGGAAGAGGGTGGGAATGTTGACCATCAGTCACCTATGGCTAACCCTTCTCACCTGAAATTCCTTCATAAGGAAAAAGCTAAAGCGAATGATACTCTGGCCTTGGACTGGTAGATCTATAATGAGATTCATGGACTCAAGAATATGATTGGTAGCCTGAAAAACTCAACTGGAAGAATAAATTAAAGCAAAGAAGATTCTGGAAGAGAGATTTGATCAAATCCCTAAGAACATAAATTCATATGAAGAAGGATTAAATAATATTATGCATGAAAGTGAGGGTAAGATTAATACTACTATCTAGAAGCTTAAGGCAGTCACTAGCTAGGTGGATAAAGAAGGGACTATGTTGGAAGCTGATTAGGGCAATCAGGTGAAGGATTATATTGTTGTTGTTGAGGAGGGTCTTGAGAAAAAGACTAGGGTGAGCCTGAGAAAGAAACTTCCTATCTCCTCCAACACCATCCAATATCTCAAAGACACGGTGAAGGAGGTAACCATCATCGAGAAACTAACTACGAACACTCTTAAGGAGCTTGCTTAGCTCTGCTTTTGTTTATGTGTTTTCCTTGGTCCTCTTGTTGTCTTGTTGTTTCTCTTTGTTTCTTTTCTTGGTTCTATTTTTTTATGCACCTTGGTTGTTGGCTGGTTTGCTGGTTTTTTTATTTTTGCTAGAAGTGTTTCAAATTGTTAAGACTTTATTGATATCCTTTGTAATATTTTGTAAGGGGCTTTAGGTCCCCATTTAAAACCTATTTTTAACTTAATCCAAAAAAACTTTCACAATATTTTTGAAACTAAAACAAGATTAGGAGAGGAATTAAAGAGTGTCAACAAAGTAGTAATTGAAAATGGCATGGATGATGGTCTATATTTAAAAGAGAAACAACTACAAGCTGAGTACAAGGACATATTAATAAAGAAGAAATCTTGTGGTGTCAAAAGTCAAGGGAAACTTGGCTTGATGCAGGAGATAGAACACAACATATTTTCATAACAACACTAAACTTTGTAGAAATATAAATAGAATAGATAATATAAAGGATAGTAATAGATCCATCATTGAAGATCCATAACAAATTATAAAGGAATCAAACAATTATTATGAAAAAATCTTAAACAATTGGGATGGGTCTAACTTGATCCATAAAAAAAATATACTAAGAAATATTCCAAAAACAATATAAGAAGAATGAAATAAGGCCCTAACAACAAAATTATCTAAAACAAAAATAGGATTGGTGGTAAAGCTAATTCACCCAGATAAGGCTTCAGGTCTAGATGGATTCCTGACCTTCTTCTTTTATCAATGTTGGCATTTTATTGGAGATGAGGTGGTGGATGCTCTAGAAGGGGTGAGAAACTCTGGCAACCTTTGGAAATAAGTAAATAACACCTTTCTCAAACTTATACCTAAGGAAGAAAAGGAAAAAGTTATGATGATTTCAGACCTATTTCATTATACAATAACATCTACAAAATACTAACCAACACAATGGTTAATAGAATTCAAAAAGTCTTACCTGACATCATTAGTAAAGAACAAACTAGGTTTGTTAATGGACGATCTATTTATGATGGGGTAATAATTGCTCAAGAAACTATACACTCTATCTAGCAAAATAAAAATCCTAGTATGTTGATTAAATTGGACATTAGTAAAGCCCATGATAAAGTAAATTGGTCCTTTCTTTGCAAAGTTTTGGAAACATTTGGATTTGCAATACAATGGATCAACTTAATCTTTGAATGCATCTCAAGTCCTAAAATCTCTATTATGGTTCATGGAACCCTAAAAGGTTTTTTAACATTTCTAGGGGAATGAGACAAGGAGATCATATATCTCTATTCCTTTTTATTAAAATGACAGAAACATTAGACATGAGTATATCTAAAACTAGGGAAGAGGGATGGATTTAATGGATTAGAATTACTAATGGCCTAGACCCTACAACCCATCAATTGTTTGTTGATGACATGATGCTTTATGGAAAAGGTAGTAAAGATGAAGCTATTGTATTAAAAACAATACTAGACTCTTATACCAAGGCTTAAGGATAAGAGATCAATGAAGCAAAATAAGAGGTTTTCTTTTTTAATACTGACTCTAATATAGAAAAGGAAATATGTAAGATCTTGAACTTCAAAAAAGGTGAGATGCCATGCAAATACCTAGGACTACCTCTGGATAAAGGAAATAGATCCAAGAAACTATGGGATCATATAATTATAAAAAAGACTAAATCCTAGAAATGGAAATGGTTATCCTCAGCAAGGAAGGCAACCATGTTAAAATTTGTTCTTTCAACTATCCCTATTTATCAACTATCTTGCATTAACTTACCAATGGAGAAAAGAGAAGAAATCAATAGAAGTATAAGAACTTTAGTTTGGTAGGGCACAAAAGATAAGAAAATGATGGAATTAGTTTCTTGGGAAAAAGTTTGTAGACTGAAAGGGGAAGGTGGCTTGGGGTTAAAAAATATCAAAGATCAAAGTAAGGCACTCGGGGCCAAATTGATATGGAGAATGTATACTAACCCAAATTTAAAATGGATAAAGATCCCGAAGAATAAATATCTAAAATGAATGGATTATATGAGTTTCTTTAGAATGGCCAACCCTCCAAGGGGGTCCCGAATATGGAACTTCATGCTAGACTATAGGAAACTTATTTTGGAAAAACTAACATGGAACCTAGGTGATGATAGTGAAGCCTTATTCTGGGATGATTCATGGGGAGGCTGTGAGATTATAGGGAGTAACTACAACTTGGAAAACACTAAAAGAATATTATAAACCCACTAAGGGAATCATGTCAATGTCTACATCAAGACTCCCAATGGTGACGTGACCTTGGGTTGGAATTGGAAGTCACTGAATAATATGAATATCCCAGAGGATGAAAAACAAAAATTGATTGATATTTTTCACAATAAGAGTATTTCCTTTAATAAAGAGAATGTCAGGTTAGTTTGGGATGGATCTAAATTAGGTGATTATAACACTAGAGATGGCTACAATATACTGATCAAGAAACAACTTAGGAAAGACTAATCTCCACCTCAGACTCTACTGGGATGCCTACCAAAAGAAGGTTTATTCTAATGGATTATTTTACAAAATAAAATCCTTATAATGGACAGGTTCACAAAGATGGGATACAAAGGGACAAGTAGATGCCCCCTATGTCAAAAGGAGCAAGAATTAGTAGATCATATTTTTCTCAATTGTAACTTCTCAAATAAATGTTGGTAGTAGTTATGTTGCAAACTGGGTTGGATAACAACCCTCCCCAATAGCCTACTATGACTTTTTCGGTGCTGGCCTAATACACATAAGTAAAAGTTATATTGTATGTTATGAAAAATTTCCCCTTCAATAATGATATGGGAATTATGGAAAGAAAGAAAGAAATGTATATTTAAAGATAAGAAAATGAGTTGGGATCAACTAACTAACAAAATTGAGGCGGTTATATTAGAAACAATTAATAATAGGATCTTAAACTACTCCAAGGTAGAAACCAACACGACTTAATGGGATGAAAATATGTGTGGGAGATGGACTGGTTTAAAATTGTCCCCTTTTATTGGACTTGGGAAAACTAATAACACACAAAAAAGACATGAATGTATATGGTAACCCCCCTAAAAAGGTATATATATACATACATGCATGCATGCATACGTATATATATATATATATATATATATATATATATATATATATATATCTATGTATGTATTGTTAAGAGATAGCTTCATTCGTATTGTTATATATATATATATATATATATATATATATATATATATATATATATATATAACAATACGAATGAAGCTATCTCTCTCTCTCTCTCTCTCTCTCTCTCTCTATATATATATATATATATATATATATATATATATATATATATATATATATATATATATATATATTATACAATGTTAATAATGAAGAGTTGTGATATTTATATTATATTATTATCATTATTATATAATTAATATAGTAATGATAATATTATAATGCAATGATATATATTATATTATTGTAGTTAATTATATATTTATATTAATTATGGTTATAGTAGACAATTATGGTTATTACCATAATTGTCATATTATATTATTATATGGTCATGACTCTTCAAGACGTGACTATTCAAAAGATATAAATATATGTCAATGGTTGGTGAAAAGATCAATCACAATGGTAATCTATTTCACTACAGCAGTCACTTGTATTTTCTATAGGATGATCCAGATTTCTCAACATGGTATCAGAGCCTAACCTATAAGAAAATAATGCATCTTCATTATACAATTACATTTATGTTCAGTGGGTGAAATCATCAAAAACAATACGAAGCATCCAGACCACTACATGAGTGAAGATATAAATCGAGTTGGCACTACTGATCGAGGCTTATCATCAGCCATTATATCTTAGAACAATGGATATCAACCTGATTTAGGCGCATGACAGACACATACAAAATCAGACTTAAATATCCAATCCTAGTCAGCAGTCAAGGAACGTCAAACATACAGTCAGCTACTGGGTCGAAGGTAGAGAAATAAAGAAATAAGGAAGCGGCAGATATAAGAAATATAAGAATTGTAAGGGAAGACATGACATTGATAATCAATTCCATTACCGAACTAATAAGGTGGACATTGCACATTCAAATGAGAACAACATTAAATGCAAGTTGAGAATCGTTATGATCTCGACATTTTATAAATAATACGTCTAGCAAATAATGAAGTTACTAGACAGGAGATCAATTGTATATATATTGGGTAGATTTCAGAGATGACATTTTGATCAACACCGCTTTATTATTATAATTCATTCTTGATCTTGCCAATATAAATTTCATAA
Source organism: Chamaecyparis obtusa (assembly GCA_027943335.1). Taxonomy (NCBI): domain Eukaryota; kingdom Viridiplantae; phylum Streptophyta; class Pinopsida; order Cupressales; family Cupressaceae; genus Chamaecyparis; species Chamaecyparis obtusa. The sequence continues at coordinate 3,584 of BSBK01012173.1, read as the reverse complement.
CTTAAGCAAGTATAGGATAGATTCGACAAATTTGATATTCAAAAGAGGATTCATATATATTAATCCGGAAGTGATTGAGCCTTGCAATCATACAATTGTGGCAGGGCAATCTAGTTCTGCATAATATGAAGACCGTTACCACTACATTAATCAATCCTTCTATTGAAAGATATTCTCCTGATACCAACTACATACATAAGTAGAAATAAATAGGAGTAGATCTAAGAAGATCGCTGACTGGTCATTGCCAAGTACAATTCTGCCAATTATATTCCACTCAATTGGATTGGATAAATATGAAGAAACATGAATATAAGCATAGACAGTGAACATATGATATACAGATTCAACGACACAAAACAATGATAGTGATATGTACCATAAAAGATAAGTAATCCGAGTTACTCAGTATCAGTAACATGCAATATATATATAACTTGAAATAAATAAATTCTGATTTGAGCTCATATATTATTGATTATTAGTATATGTATCAGTAACATATATATATATATATATAAATTGAATTTTAAAAGTAAATTAAAAGTCATATAATCTGATCATGAACTTTTACATGGAATCAGATAAAAGGAAGTCTCTTGCCATTTCGGGAGAGAAGAGGGACTTTACCGTATAACAAGATAGGAATCACGATTTGCAACTGGACATAAATATTTGGAGGATATCAAAATTATTTATCAATATTCAGGGATTTGATATTGGGCATGGGTTTTGGTATATGAAAATCATTCTTCATCCACAAAGACAACCTTTGTTGCATAATGAACACAAGATGTGTAAACGAGCTTAGAGGGTATAACAAAGAAGACAGTGTGTGCACTATCATTTTTGGGTCGAAGGCCGGGAACATCATAGTTGAAGTAAGATGATAGACCATCTTTAGCTCAAACGTAATCACCATCATCAAATTCAAAAGGGCTAATGCCACGCCATATACAACTGGAAAATTTGGGAAAATCCATGGATGATAAGGGAATCAAGACTCGTCTCAAACCTTGCTGCGACATCCTCATCAAATAAGAGATAATAAATTAGGATGGCGACTATACAGTTGATAAAATATAAGTTAATTGATTTGTCGAACCTGTCCCTATCTTGGCAACAAAGGCAACCACTTTGAAAGACATCAATAAACATTGTAACTTTCTCTGACAAAGCATTCTGAGTCGCTTGGAGCTAATGAGCATGTAATCCATATGGCATAAATCATAGGAGCTCAGGAAATAAAAACAAATCAAACCTACATGCAGCCCCCTCTATCATATCACCAATGATATCATCTCTAGAGAGAAGAAAATATCAAACGGGAGATTACAAGATACATACATATATAGAAATATATTGTTCTTGAAAATACTATCATACTTTGGGGATCATATACTGTGATTTATAGCAAGTAGAGAGAATTTTAAGATATTGATAAATGTATGAAGTCGGTAGTTATCATAACGAGATGTGATTTGTAAAGAAGAAAGTTAACATAAGGGTCAAAAATGAAATTGATATGTTATGAAGAAGAACGATGGGTACGAGTATTGTATTAATGGGCTCACCTTACGAAAGGAGATACTTGAAAATATTTGAAATTTAAGGACAAAAGCATATGAAATTCAGTTGATGAACTCGAGCTTCAGAGGGAGCATATGGTTCAGTTAGCTTGTGAAAATATCAATCGTATTGATTGAGAGGGAGTTCACTATTGAAGGTAAAACAATTTTGAGACTATAGTAGTGGGAACTTATGGATAGAATCATCGATGAGATGCACGTGGATAGAATACTAGAGGTCTTTATTATCTTCCCTCAAGTCCAAGAGGGAGTGTTAATATTGTGGCCTTGGAAAAGATCAAAATGCATCTTATGCTAGCTGATGTAAACCTTATGACTATTCAGATTATTTGTATTGGTTCTCTCGCGAAGGAAGGTATGAAATGACATCTTGCAGTGACATTGAGTTGAGCATATAAACAGGCTATGCCTTCGTAATAGAGGGGAGAAGCTAAAAAGATCTACATTAGTGGACATTTGAGGATCTTGATTCAGAGGGAGTAGACCATGTTTTTGTTGGTTCTCTAGCAATCAAGAAATTATAGCAGACAATTATGGTTATTACCATGTGAGAAGGTTATATGTCAGAAAGAGAAGCTAGAAGATCAAATTAAGTTGGCACCCCAGGATCTTGGTCATAAAAATTCAAAGGGAGTATAACTTGTCAAGATGGTGTATACTTTGTAATCTTAGAATTCACCAAGACTATGAGATCATACAAACAAATGTAATTCAGTGGAGGTATATCCTCACTAAAGAACAAACAACCGATACTCTTACCAAGCATCTTGCTAGAAAGAAGATTGTGTACCTTCAGATAACCTTGGTATGTTGAGGAATAAAGCCTTATTAGGTGAAAAGAAGGTATCCTGAATGCTATGTTATTACTTGTTGTGCAATAACTATATCGTGGTTAGACAACATTAAGTTGTTGGTTTCAAAATGTCATGATGTGTTCCGGACTGTATTATGTTCACGACTAGACAACATTGAGTTGTTGGTTTTAAATTGTCATGACTGAGAGGTTGACTTGAATTTTTTAATAATTCTTGTCTTTGATAGACAATTCTAAGGTGGAAGTCTTGATTTCCACTCTCTGGATGAGCCAGAGTGGATCCACCCTTTGAGAAGAGTCAAGGTGACTTTATGGGTTTTTTATTCATGAATAAATGTTAAAAAAAAAAATGTATATTGCAATATTGTGTAAAAATGATCATTTGTGTGTGGGTTAACATTTCAAGGTGATGATCTTGTAAATAGTTAACCAAAGTGTCAAGATAGACTACTTAAGTGTGTATCCCGACTGTGTGGAGATCTTGACTCTTGTTATTACTGGTTTGCGTAATAATGAAACCATATCATGATAGACTACTTAATTGTGTGTCCCGACTGTGCGGAGATCATGATATTCAAGTCTATTTTCATGACGAGAATACATTAACTTGTGTGTCCCGATGTGTGGATGTCATGATAGACTTTTGATATTTAATACTCACTCGCTAAGAGGGAGTGTTAAGAGATAGCTTCATTCATATATATATATATATATATATATATATATATATTATACAATGTTAATAATGAAGAGTTGTGATATTTATATTATATTATTATATTATTAATATAGTAATGATAATATTATAATGCAATGATATATATTATATTATTGTAGTTAATTATATATTTATGTTAATTATGGTTATAGTAGACAATTATGGTTATTACCATAATTGTCATATTATATTATTATATGGTCATGACCTCTTCAAGACGTGACTATTCAAAAGATATAAATATATGTCAATGGTTGGTGAAAAGATCAATCACAATGGTAATCTATTTCACTACAACAGTCACTTGTATTTTCTATAGGACGATCCAGATTTCTCAACATGTATGTATGTATACATACATACATACATACATACACACACACACACACACACACATATACACACACACACACATACACACACACACACACACACATATATATGTGTGTGTGTGTGTGTATAT
>BSBK01012172.1:0-194428 GCA_027943335.1 Chamaecyparis obtusa | reverse complement strand
TTTCTTTTTAAAGACCTATCGACTCGTAGCAGCAGAGCTAAAAAGAACTATTGAACCATTGCCGAAGATTTCAAGATTGTAATTTGTGAGAGCCTTAGCCTTTCTAACTTATATCTATCCTGATTTCAAAGTTTAATTTCAGGTAATTTTAACTTGATTTTGAAATTTTAATTCTTGCATGTACAATTAGGGTTTTCTTAAATTGGGGGTTTTATTAATTAGTTAGTTATTATCTATGATTTTGTTAGTAAATATCTATAAATATATGTTTTTTCATTCTTCCGAAGAACAATGGGGAAAGTGAAAACTCAAGCGGATGGGAAACCTTTAATAGACTGCAGAAAGCTGGTAGAAATCCCTGGTTTCACTGATGAGTATCACGACGTTTATGATCATGTTATCAATGGTGAAAAGAGAGTTATATCAATTAAACATTCATTGTGCAGTAAGGCAATTGGGCCAAAGAGGTCTAATTTTATAAAATTTAACCCAGCGGTAGGTGCAGAAACAAATAAAGTTGCTTCGTGGGATGTTGGTTTGGGTCACATGTTGTTACCCAAAGTTTTCCCTTGCCCAGAAATTGTCTTCATTTGTGCAGAAAATTATGATGAAGAAAGAACAAACAATTGTGAATAAAAAAAATCAGGAAGAAATTTTATCAATAACCTAGGAAGAATTTCACAGTTTGCTAGACCTAGGGTTTGACCGACAAAATTTAATGTCCGTATTGACCTAGGAAAACTGGCAAAGCAATATGAGACAGTCTCTCCAAATGCAAAAGATTCATTTATAAGGGGTCTAATAGTTCTAGAGGCAAAGGCTTCATTGGGTGAGAACCATAAGCCTCCTTATGATTCTAACATTTTGTACCATGGGTTTAGGATTCTATGTCCTCACTAGCATTTTGCCTGGGACTAGAAAACAATAGGGAAGTGGGTGCCAGTATTCTTCAATTCATTTGGGATATCCATTGTGTCAATGAGCCAGTAAGATATAATTTTTTTGGACACGTGGTTCAATCGATGCAAGAACAATTAGCATTGATTAAAAGAGGTAATTCTAAGACATTTAGGTTCACAACCTACTTGTGCTATCTCTTGCTAGCCAAGCATGCGGCAATATTAATGAGCAATGACAACAAGCTTGAAATTCACAAGGGGGACAGGTACTCCAATATATAACTTGACACCTCAGATAAGAATGTATGATAACAAAAGGAATTACAGTAATTTTTTAGACTTCTTTTTGGCACCATTGTACAAAAAAATAACAAACACTCCAATGCCCAGATTGTCTGCTTCATGTAGGGATTGCATCCAACTTGGAAGTACAATTCAATTGGTTGAATGTACTTAATGGAAGGGTACACTGTGCTAAGGTTTTACGGATCAGAACTACAACCCCACAAACTTCCAATGCATGTGATAGATAGGGTGTTTGCAGTAGAATATGTAGTGCAACTAGAGAGCACAAATAGACTCTTCACTGGCCAATCAAAGAAGAGCATATTCCCTTCCTTACCTTTCTCAATTGGAGGGTTAACATTTGAGAGAAAGGCATTCAAAGTGGAATTTTCTTTTTAGATATTTTTCAATTTGATTTAGAGTGGTACTGGAAGTATGATCCACTCAACGTCATTCAAACAATGCTTATTGCTAATAAGAACTCCTGCAAACTTATTTCAACATGAAAGTAAACCATTTCTAGAGAGGTTGAAAAACAAGGATAGCTGGGATGACGTTACAAAAGAGATGGAGAAACTTTTCGGTGAGGAAAAAATTTTAGTTCAATAGTTGTCATCACAAATTATGACAACAATAAACCAGGGCAATATACAGCCCTAGGATGTCCTACAATTTTCTATGAAAAAGCTACTAATCCATCAAACATAAAAATACCAAAAGAGAATAGCAGAAGATTGTAAGGATAGAAAATGGACCTAGAATGAAAATAGATGATTTTTGGAGTATGAGAAAGGATCTTGGTGAACCAAAGACCAGTGAAGATTTGGATGAGATAGATGGGGATATAGAGTTTAGCAAATTTTGGAATTTGGAGCATCCTAACATGGCTATACGACAGTGAGGATGATAATCCAAACACTGAGGATGATAATCCACCAAGTGCATTTACTCTAGGCCAGAGTGGAACTAGCCAAGACTGGAAAAAAAGTATATAGCAAAGGGGTAGACATTGTGGAAAAAATGGGTTATAAAGGTGGTGGTTTGGGTCCCATAGGAGAAGGCATCTAGAATACAATTCAGACAAAAAACTACTTATGATCATGGTGCAGGCCTTGGGGTTTGAATCTACTAGTACTGCTACTGGGGTCTGGTAGTGGCACTGGTGCTAGAGGGACTGGAAAATGTATACAACAAGTTCCCTCTCTAAAGAGGCCTAGTAGAATCTACATAGAATCCCATAGTAGAAGATAGTGTCAAGAAGCAAAAGCTTTCCCCTTCCAGAAGAACACCGACAACAATGTCATACGGTTGTAAATAAATGTTTGCAAGTTTAGGTTTAGTAAAACCCTCTAGAAGTTTAAATCCTCAAAGAGTATTAGTTAGATAAATAGGCATTGCAAGCTCTACCTCTGGTTCACCTTTCAAACATTCAAATCCTTTTGCAACACCAGATTTTCATTTCAATGATTTCTATAATAAATTTGCAGAAACAAGAACCAAGAATAAGGAAATATAGAAGACCATGTAGATTGTTTCCCTTAATGTAGTTGTACAGGAACAACTTGCATCCAATAGGGTTTTACTAACATATGACCCAAAAAGAGACATGATGGAGTTCATGGTTGTTATTCCTCAAAATAAAGATGGAAACCCACTAGAGAGTGAGATAGATCCATTTGAATTTCAAGTTACCACTCTCCAAATGGATTTTTCCAAAGTTAAAAGTGTGGGACAAAATGAATGTGTCAAAGTCTATAAACCAAGTGGTCTACAATGCACTGCTAAAGCTAGAAAGAGAGAAAAGCAAGCTCAAGAAAAATATAGAAAAGTTACAAGCAGACATTGGCAATGAAAAAGAAAAAGAGGAAAGCTTCAGAGAATAGTTTGAAAGAATTACAGAAAAAGATTAAAAAATTGATCTCTACATCAGCAGATACAGAGCAGGAACATGCAAAGGTAGTAGTGAAGGAACAGGAGCAGGCAGAGCTGAAGGAACTGAGGGGAAAATTGGAAGAAATTAGTAAAAAGCTAGAGGGAAGAAAGAGTCAGTTCAGAAAAGTTATTTAAAACCATGGAGAGTAATGCTACCTCCAACTAGGAAATGCAAAAGCAATTGGACTCTTAGGTGGATAAAGCCAATCATTGGGAACACAAAGCAATGGAAGAGAAAAATAATTGTGAAGAATGGCAGAAGAACTAAAGAAGGCCAATAATACAATTCAAACTTTAACAAATACTAATAATAATTTAGTGAAGATTGCAAAACAACACATTTGGGGCCAAATATTGGTGATGTGTAATAGCCTGTATGAGTGGTTTGAAATGCTTCAAAGTATGAGAGTATGTTATTTGAAGCTCCATAAGAACATTGAACAGAACATGGATGTTGTCAAGAAATAAAAGAAAGAAAAAGATATTATGCAACAACTCTATAGTAAGAGTGATAGTTATCTATCAAACAAGGGAATTAGCAACCGCCTTGATGCCTTAGTAAAGTTATCAAGTATCATTCAAAAATGTGAGAAGCTATGGGAAGAATAGGAAATGGATGACAAAGCTCAGCTAAAGATCACAAAGATGGAACAAATGATAGCAAATATGGAAAGTCTTGGTTTGCCTAAGGGATTTGACGTAAATAACTTCATTGGAAGAGAAAATTACAAAATAAGGTTGCATGACAAAATAAATATTGATTTAATCTTTCTTCCTACAGACATATCTCCTGATACATTCATGGATTTTATCAAACCAGTGAGAACTTTGAATGGAGTTTTAGAAGCAATAGTGTTGTCAAGTCACACTTCCAAATATGAATTGCTAACGAAGTTGTAGGAGTGTGACCATACTATGAACCAAATTGTTCTGCCATTAGAGGATGTTTGGACTGGCCTACAAAGATTGCTCCTAAATTTTGAACTATTGTAAATTGTAATATATTGCAAATGAGTACAAAACAAATTGAACTACTATAAATTGTAATATATTACAAAATTAATACAAAACAAATTGTGCTCTATCTAATTTTCATGTTTTCCAATTCAATGTATGTTGAGTTACTCTATTTTATTCAGTTATTCATAGTTGATTTACTATGTTATATGCTATTCGAATACAAAATTTCATTCAAGAATTTCAAATTCAAATATGAATGATCATTGATGATACGATACAAAGTTACAAACTACACTCTACAGTAATAATACATTCTTGCTTTTCTAAAATGAAACATTGAATGATAGGATATAGTAGTTAATAAGTTCAAAAAATACCTATTCATTGCTACTACTAATTTAGTAGAAATTTCCTAAATTTGCCAATTCATCTCTGCGTCATCATCATCATCCAATTCTGGTATTCCAATTTCTTCTTTTTTCTCTTCATTTTCATTTGTGTCTTCTTCACTTTGAGTCTGACCTCCACTTCTATGACTCCCATCACCACCTATATTTGTCCCACTCAGAGTCATTGTCATGGATTGGTTAATGGTGTTGCCCAACCCTCTTATTTTGCATATTTTCTTCCAGATTTCCATTGCTTTTTGATAAGGAAAAGTATTGACATCATACCTAGATGTGTAGACCCTCAAGCATGTTTCCAAATTCTTGTCTAGTTTGTTTGTTAGCTTTGATTTTAGGAAGCCCAAAGCCCTGAAAACTCTCTCATCCTCCACTAAACCCAATATCATGGTCTAACATAGATTAGCAAGCTTGAAGAACTCTAAAATTTCTTCACGCAACATTGTGCTCTATTTTAGTTATGTCCAAAGCCTTGTTGTCGAGCCCTCTTCATGTGGGTTTATGCATTAATTGATATTGATGCTTCATAGTCTTTGCAAAAGTTCCTGATTGCTATCTAAGAAGACCCTCATCTAAAATTCCATTGATAGTCACTCCATTGAATTCCACAGATTTACACAATTCCTTTATCAAAGTCATCAGCCTATTACGGTAATCTTCCTTAGAGTTTAAGGTCCAATATTGAGGAAACACAATTGTCATGGTCTCAAGTAGTTGTTCATATGGGAATCTGGATCTTATTTCAGAGGAAACTTTATAGGCTATGTCCCTTGCATTACCTACTATAGACTCAACGATCTTGGTAAACTCTTCCCTTGTAACTCTTGTAGCTCTCTTCTTTGGGGCACTGTAGTACATTGGTATCTAAAATCCCCTTTACACAAACACAAATCCCCATTTTCAACAATATTTAAATAATTATCAGGATTGTCCAAATCTGTTAGTTTCTACCAGTGATTAAATCTTTCATTGAATAAATTTAGGTCATTTCGATAAAGACTATCTAGGGCTTGGCATGACATTTTACACAAGTAAGCATATTCTACAATATACATGGCTCTTTATTGGGCTTTTTTCATATTGAACTATTAATATGATTTATAACAATAGAGAGGGGGGGGTGAATTAGTTGTTCTCAAGTCCTGATGTATAAAATAACTTCAAAAACTTTTACTTAAATCAGATCAAGCAACCAAAACAAACCCAGTCACCACTGATTCATTAATAGAAACATATAACATTGCAGTCCACTACCCAGCTGTAACTAACTTGTAAAACACAAAAATCTTCAAACCAAAACATTCACACAAGTATTGACACCAGGATTTATAGTGGAAACCCAATATGGAAAAACCACTTTGTAACATGCTACTATTATTTTCACTCCTTTGAAGTGAGCTCGGTTAAAAGCCAACCCTGTCAAAGGTTACAATACACACTGTCAGGTGTGACCTAGTTAAAGGATTTCAATCACCCTGTTAAAAGTGAGCCTGGTCAAAGGACTTACATACATCCATTAGAATGCAACCTTTGTTAAAAGGATTTAACATATGACTGTTAGGTCAACCTCTATTAAAAGGATTTTGACTATTACAATGGTTAGAAAGTAGTAGCAGTATTGATCTGAAAAACATACAACTCACTTTGCAAATTATTAGATCCAATTCCATACACAAATGCTGGTTTAATGACTTTGAAACTTTTCCATCTCCATCTCTGATATGCTCAAAACTTTTCTTCAAGCAATCACCATACTTCTCCTTCAGCCTTTTCGCTTTTACAGTCAATAAAAATTACTATTCTTCTAGCATCTACTTCACCCATGCATGCTCAAACCTAATGTTTTTGGTTCCCTTAATACATTCCTCTATTAGGTTAACTTATCTTTTGCCACTTAATCTCCTTCGTAGATCTTATGGTTAGGTCAGATTCATTGAATCTACCCATTTCATGTTCTTCATCTCCTCTTCTAAAGTCATCTCAAATCTCAAAAAGATTTACAATAAAATATTTTACAAAGCATTAAATGCTTCCATACAATCAATAAATAAATTCAACACATTTTTACATAATCCAAGAATTCAACAATGTCAGCTCCAAATCTGAATTCTCTTCAAATATAAAATTGCTGATGCTTAGTCAATACTGTGATCATCCACCTCGGTCTTCATGTAAAATGCTCGATCACTACTAAAATTGTTTCCTCGGCATACATTGTCTTCCTTGGCAATTTACTGATACTTGGTCGACATTAGATTTTTGCTCTGCATCCACTAACTCGTTCGACACTAACATAACTCGGCTTAAACATGATTTCTTCATATTGCTCGGCTAAGCCTACCCAGTTTAGTCTTCAATCTTACTAAGATAAACAATACATTATCTCATCATTGTGCAACATAGTCAAGTACACTTTATAGTATCAAGATAACTCAACCTTTCCTTAGGTGCTATTGTTACCAACCTTGCCCCACTCTTTCACAACAATTCAATAGATATAGTACTTTCCTAAGTAGCAACAGTCTTCCTAGTTAAGGTGTTGTCATTTCTTCTAGCATGGGAAGAAGAGATGCTAAAGTCAAAAGTGTCTCTATATTGCTTAACCTCCGTAGTAGGTCACCACATCTCTGATTTTCTGCATTGTCTCAATTTTTGTACATCAGTCCAATCAAAGATTGATATTTGGAAAAAACTCAATGCGCTGGTCCATCCAAAGAGATCCATCTTGTATCAACATCTTTAAGAAGCTTGTTTCCATTGGTAATTCCCATCAACAAAGTGCTAAAATTCCCTAAAACATTTGGGACTTTGACAAAAATATGAGTACTAAAAACTTCAACCTTGTTTACTAAAGGGAACTTCTTCACAACTCTAAAAGCAAGATTCATCTTGTGGCCATATAGTGAATGCCAACAACATATGGTGAACAAGAAAGCTTGCATCTTTGTGCAAAAACCATTCCTTTGACCTTGCATTACTGAAGCTCCATTAGCTCCAACACAGATCAACTTCTTCACTATTGTCAATTCATCCATACCTCCAAATTCAATTAAAATGGCTCTTTACTAATTGAAATAAAGTTTCCAATGTCGCATTGTCCCTCAATTTGCAACAGCTAGTAGATGTGGTTGGAAAATATTATTCTGTATAGTATAAACATGCATGCATACCCACGACATATTATCTATTCCCATAACTTTGTCTAAGGACAATGCAATAAAGGTTGACTCTTTTATTTTTCTCTGTACATCCTCTATTTCAACCTGGGCAATACAAATTTCCAATTCCCATCCACTGTTTATTGACCAATGAGTGACAGGATAGTTAGGAACCTTCAAAAAGTGTAACAAACCACTCATTTCAAGATAGTCTACCATTGGACCACCCTTTGCTCAAAATATGGAAAACATTCCTTAATTGAACAGCTTTTATGTGTTCTTCTACTTCACTTGATTTTGCAAAAATAGCATTAATAGAACCTTGAACTTCACCAAGCTTCGTCTTAAATTTTTGAAACAAATAATATTCCTCAGCATTCCTTTTATGTTGACATTGCTCCTTTTGTTTTATATCTTACCACTTTTATTTCCTTTCCATCAACAGTTGAGGTTTCGTAAACCTTACCAACATGTTTCTCTATGGTGTCTAGTTTAAGCTGCAACCCGCTTTTCCTTTTTATACTTCAACTACAAATCATACATCCACATTCTACTGGTGGCTCGCCTACAATTGGATTGTCACAGGTTCAATGAATGGATACTTTTCCACATAATCAAATTTAAATCTCCTCGACATCTCCCATTGATGATCAGTTTTTTCTTTTGATTTTCCTCTCCCTTTAGTGTTACTGTTAATTGGACCATCATCAGCATTGAAGTCGATTGATTCATCCTGGTATTGGTTATTTACTTGAATTCTTCTTTAAGGTCATCTTCATCAGAGATATCAAGTTCTGCAACTTCATCACTAGATTTATTAGTCTCCCCAATTTGTTCATTAGACTCCTGTGTAGGTTGAGAACCTTCAAATTGTACAGGTTCCTCTGATGATGTACCTTCCTCACTTTGACCAACACTATTGTGTCTACCCATGCCAAAGTATGAAGATATATTTTTTTTCATTTTGTTGGCCTCTCTTGGACATCTCCACCTTCAATAGTCCCTCTTCCTGTTTAACTTTGACTGTGACATCTCCAAAAAATTATGGCTGCAATAAAATTTTACTTCAATAAGATACTACGGACTGGTAGTCATTCGCTACTGATTGTAGTTGTGAGCTTAGAATCAACTAAATCTCTTGAAGTCTCCTTCTCTCCAGCATGTTTCAAAAATGAAACTCATATCTCTTAAATAGATAGCTAAAAGTAAACCATTTTCATATCAGCCATCAGATTTTGCCTCATAATCTCCATCATCCATTTTGGTGAAGGGGCCGACAGTGCTTATGATAACAACTAATATTTGGTGAACCCTACATAACTTCAAATAATTGACTAGGTGAATAGGGTAGTAATTTGGGACCACGATTATGTATGATGCATGGCGAATTGGGTCCTAGTGCAAATAAAATTTTTACTTCGGATAATGGGCCATTGGCAAATGTTGATCCTCGATAAATACACCAAATTTAATCTATGGTGAATAAGAGTAAAACAATAAATAGAAATATGGGTGAAGAACCCAACTATGTTACTGAAATTATGTAAAAATAGTGGCAAACAATCTGACCACTATATGATCATTTTATAAAATCCGGGTGAAACCGGTCAACCAGTATATGAGCATTTTTTTTCGCCAATTTCGATCCACCAATCGGGACATATTCACAAATTGGTGAATAATTGCCACTAAAAAAATCCCCTGCTCTCCTTCCCTTCTCTCCTACTCTCTCTCTCTCTCTCTCTCTCTCTCTCTCTCTCTCTCTCTCTCTCTCTCTCTCTCCCACCTTTGTACCCTCTATATTTTCCCTTATTACCCTCTTTCACCCCATGTCTCTCTCTCTCTCTCACACACACACACATTTTCTCTCTCCCCACATTCCTACCCTCTATATTTTCCCTTATTACCTTCTTTCACCTCTCTCTCTCTCTCTCTCTCCCTCTCCCCACCTTCGTACCCTCTATATTTTCCCTTATTACCCTCTTTCACCCCATGTCTCTCTCTCACACACATTTTCTCTCTCCCACATTCCTACCCTCTATATTTTCCCTTATTACCTTCTTTCACCTCTCTATCTCTCTCTCTCTCTCTCTCTCTCTCTCTCTCTCTCTCTCTCTCTCTCTCTCTCCTCTCCCTTCTCTCTCCTCCTCTCTCTCTCTCCTACTCTCTCTCTCTCTCTCTCCACCTTTGTACCCTCTATATTTTCCCTTATTACCCTCTTTCACCCCCCTCTTTATCTCTCTCACATAAATTTTCTCTCTCCCACCTTCCTACCCTCTATATTTTCCCTTATTACCTTCTTTCACCCTCTCTCTCTCTCTCCACCTTTGTACCCTCTATATTTTCCCTTATTACCCTCTTTCACCCCCCTCTTTATCTCTCTCACATAAATTTTCTCTCTCCCACCTTCCTACCCTCTATATTTTCCCTTATTACCTTCTTTCACCCTCTCTCTCTCTCTCTCTCTCTCTCCTCTCTCTCTCCTCTCTCTCTCTCTCTCTCTCTCTCTCTCTCTCTCTCTCTCTCTCCCTTTCCCCTTCTCTCTCTCTCTCTCTCTCCTGCTCTCTCTCTCTCTCTCTCTCTCTCTCTCTCTCTCTTCTCTCTCTCTCTCTCTCTCTCTCCTCTCTCATCTCTCTCTCTCTCTCTCCCTTCTCTCTCCTTCTCTCTCTCTCTCCCTCCTACTCTCTTCCTCTCTCTCTCTCTCTCTCTATATATATATATATATATATATATATATATATATATATATATTCCCTTATTACCCTCTTTCACCCCCTCTCTCTCACACACATTTTCTCTCTCCCACCTTCCTACCCTCTATATTTTCCCTTATTACCTTCTTACACCCCCCCCTCTCTCTCTCTCCACCTTTGTACGCTCTATATTTTCCCTTATTACCCCTCTTTCACCCCCTCTCTCTCACACATTTTCTCTCTCCCACCTTCCTACCCTCTATATTTTCCCTTATTACCTTCTTACACCCCCTCTCTCCTCTCTCTCTCTCTCCCCCTTATCTCTCCTCTCTCTCTCTCCTACTCTCTCCCTTTCCCCTTCTCTATCTCTCCTTCCCCTTCTCTCCTACGCCTCTCCATTCTCTCTCCCTGTCCCCTTCCTCTCTCTCTCTCTCTCTCTCTCCTCTCTCTCTCTCTCTCTCTCTCTCCCTCCCTCCCTTCTCTCTCCTTCTCCTTCTGTCTCTCTCCTACTCTCTCCCTGTCCCCTTATATATATATATATATATATATATATATATATATATATATATATATATATATATATATATATATATATATATATATATATATATATATATATATATATAATATATATATATATATATATATCTTACCTTCTCTCCCTCTCTCTCCCCCTTCTCTCTCTCTCTCGCTCTCCCTTCTCTCCTCTCTCTCATCACCCTCTCCCTCTCCCTTCCCCATACTCTCTCTCTCTTCCACTAACATTGCACCATATGAGGATTGTTGTACATTGACAGGATTGAGTGATCTACACTCTTTTAGAAATTGTAATGTAGGTTCATGGAGTATCCACACACGACATATGGCATGCTTTTTTTCATCATGTGTAGATGAAGATTTGGATGGGTGCAAGTAAAAGGAATGGGTTGTCAAATGGTCTACATGTATTTTGAGTCCACTTGCCTACTATCATCCCCATGAATCACGACAACTAATAGAAATGGAATCATCCATTGACTTTGATCGCTTATATTATCTAGTACAACCAGGTAAAATTTTCCCACATGTATACAAATAATCTTAAATTTAGTACTTTATCATAAATATTCAGTAAACTAATATCCTCATTATGTTTATATCATTATAGGCCATGTTTTTGTTGTTATTGCACCTAAAGACAATGAAGAAGGGATATATTATTTTTGTCGTTATGTTGAGGCAAAAAGGAAATTGGATCACTCGGTTATCAATGGTGAAGAATTAGAATACCCTATGGGAGCAGTGGTTGTAACTAGTACATGGCTTAGATGATATGCTATGAACAACTCTAGGTTGTGGTTGTTCGAGGATTGGGAGACACATAGAAAGATTATTCATTATTCAAACCTTGTCGTTGCATCAAATGTCCACTTGATCAGATATGGAGGAAGACCACATAATAAAACTTTTGGAAGGTTTGTGAGTCAGACCATGAGGAAATACTTGAGACAATCAAGGGTAGGGCAGACCCAATTGGTTCATTGGACTAAATGGAGATGCAAAATATCGTAACATGTCAAATTTATATAGCACTGTAAATTGGGTGGACTATAAATTACTCATGCATTACCCCATATGTATAATGGGAAGTTTGAAAGATTTAATGAAAACCTTTCTCTTCTATTTTTTGGGGCAATACCGGAAGGTTTTCTCTTCTCAACTCTTTCCTCCGGTGCTCCTATTGAGCTGAGTTGTAAAAATATTTCTCATTAGTAATATAAAAAACTTTATGTTGTTATGTCAATGACTTGCAGGAACATAATACTTGGAAGGCCATGGAAGAGCCTTAAGGAACCAACTCATTTCAAGGATGCACTATCTCATTTCCTTTCCAACTTCTCCCTCTCTGAAATGGAAGGTTTACATTTTGGTTTATCCAGATAGTGTACCTAATGCCTCCACCACATCAAAACTCAAACCAGACTTCACAACTCCAATCAAGGTTCTAACACCTTACAATGCACTTGTTTCCAATAACCAGATCCTTATAATATAAATCTTATAACAAATAGATTCTTTAGGCATAATCTAGAGCAGTAGATAACTCTTCCACATGACTAAATTAATTAAACTCCAAGTTATTAAAATGAGAGATCTATACAATAACCACATCCTTATAATAGAAATCTTATAACAAAGATTTTTCACATCATAAATAGCATAATGTATGATAATAACCATAAACTATATTCATAATGTAACATACATAGCATAATTCATATATTCTTTACATACACTAAGATCCCAATTCACACTACAAACATTTGGGGTCGAATTTCGATGCCAATTTGTGATGCCACTACAATTTGTGTTTTTTTTTGGTGTTTTTTTTGCAAGTGCCCCCGACAGTGTTGTAATTGTGACACCCATTTGGTTATAAACAAAAAAAAAGAAAAAGAAAGTGTCATTTGTAATTTGTGAATTCGAAGAGCTATCACGAAGATGCTACTACACTTTTACGTAGTGCAAAAAGGCAATTCAAGTTTGGCATGTGTGAAGAGGCCAACACCATGTGGGAAGAGGGCACTGGAACTTGAGGTAGGCATTCGAGCTTTGTCTTCTCATTAAATCAATTTTAGTGGCATTGTTTACATCTTAGCATTTGGAATGCTCAATGACCTGCGAGCTTTGAGAGCTAGGGCATCATTGCTATACCTTCAACGCATTGTGTGAAGTGTTTGATCTCTCTTCTTTTTTTTTTCTATTGATATTCACTATGTGCATACTCCCTATTTATGATCATTTCATGAGGAAATGTCTTGATGGTTCACGGGCTGCAAGCTAGGGCATGATACATTGTTCAGGAGCTCACTATTTAATATTGGCATTGTTTACATCTTTCCATTTGAAATGTTTGATGACCTATGAGCTTTGAGAGCTTTGGCATCATTGCTATTACCTTCAAGGCATTGTGTGAAGTGTTTGATCTCTCTTTATTTATTTTTCTATTGATATTCACTATGTGCGTACTCCCTGTTTATGATCATTTCATGAGGAAATATCTTGATGGCTCACGGGCTACAAGCTAGGGCATGATACATTGTTCATGAGCTCATTGTTTAATACTAGCATTGTTTACATCTTTTCATTTGGAATGCTTGATGACCTGTGAGCTTTGAGAGCTAGCGGATCGTTAATATTACCTTCAAGGCATTGTGTGAAGTGTTTGATCTCTCTTTATTTGTTTTTTTGTTGATATTCACTATGTGGTACTCCCCGTTTATGATCATTTCATGAGGAAATGTCTTGATGGCTCATAGGCTGCAAGCTAGGGCATCATACATTGTTCATGAGCTCACTATTTAATACTAGCATTATTCATGAGCTCACTGTTTAATATCTGGCTAGGCCATGTAAATGGTACCAAGCCAACCCAATCAGCCCAACAAAATGTGTCATGTTTATCTTTGTCAAATACACTCATTCACCATTTTTTTTTTGTTCTTGACACAAATATTGCATCAAAAGTAATTGTAAACAATGATTCAAAGAAAAAAGAAACAACTATAATAGATCAGACCCCAAAAGTATACAGTCAACTACAATAGCTCATAGTCTCAATGAAATAAAAAGTGTATAAAACAATATATGGAGCACAACAATAGCAAGCATGCAATGACAACAATAACATTGCATGACGTAATTCAATACTCTTAGTTTTTATTCAAATCTATTCGAAACTCCTATCAGCTCATTGTCCAATAGTTAAACTAACCTATGACTTCAAAGGAGGAACTATGAAATATAGTTGTAGGTAGTTATCTCTTCTATAATGATGGAGGAGTCAAAGGTAATTATCAATATAACAAATAGAGCACTGACCAATCAAATAGGGACATGAGGTGCTCAAATAGTGATCTCATAAAATAATATATTTAGTCCTAATAAAATCTTATAAAACAACATATATTGTGTGAAGTGTTTGATCTCTCTTTATTTTTTTTGGTGTTGATATTCACTATGTGGTACACCCCATTTATGATCATTTCATGAGGAAATATCTTGATGGCTCGTGGGCTGTAAGCTAGGGCATCATACATTGTTCGTGAGCTCACTGTTTAATACTGGCATTGTTTACATCTTTTCATTTCAAATGCTTGATGACCCGCGAGCTTTGAGAGCTAGGGCATCATTTCTATTACCTTCAAGGCATTGTGTGAAGTGTTTGATCTCTCTTTATTTGTTTTGTTGTTGACATTCACTATGTGGTACTCCTCATTTATGATCATTTCATGAGGAAATGTCTTGATGGCTTGCAGGCTGCAAGCTAGGGCATCATGCATTGTTTACAAGCTCACTATTTGAGCACCTCATGTCCCTATTTGATTGGTTGGTAATAAAATAGTGAGCTCATAAACAATGCATGATGCCTGAGCTCAAATTCAAAATAGTAAGTGTATTAATTTATTAAGATTAAATATATTATTTTATTAAGATTTTATTAAGACAAAGTATTTTGGGTTAGTTTTATGTTGTTTTATAAGATTTTATTAATACTAAATATATGATGTAAACTCATAATTATACTTGATATATATATATATATATATATATATACTTCAAAGGAGGAATTATGAAATATAGTTGTAGGTAGTTATCTCTTCTATAATGATGGAGGAGTGAAAGGTAATGATCAATGAGGCTACTACTATTAGATCATACATTAACACACTTACTATTTTGAATTTGAGCTTGGGCATCATGCAATGTTATTGTTGGCATTGCATGCTTGCTGCTGTTGTGCACCATATATTATTTTATACACTATTTATTTCATTGAGACTGTGAGCTTGGTTTTTCTTTCATACGTGTATGGCTTGACTATGCACATGCATAATTGTAGATGAGGATCAGTAATAGGATGCCATTTATTGCTTAGATATTTTTTATCTAACCCCCATCTCTCTTTTCTTTGTAGGTTTTGGATCACACAGGGGCACACTAGATTCATACGCAAGTAAAAAATTCATCACTTTAGGCAATGTCTGGTACCCTTATTATTTGTGTTCATCCTCTTATGTATGCCTATAATCTTGCATTTTCTTCTCAAAGTTATTTTCCTTGTATAGTATATACAAGTTATATATATATACATGTAATCTTTAGATGCAAAAATTTATTTTCCTTTACATGTATCTTTGCATGAAATGAACACAAATTAAACAAGATCATCTAATAATGCAAACTAGGGTACTTAATGTTACATAGACCTTACTATAACTTTGTCCTAGGCCCTCCTATAATCAAAGAGGCTAATCTCCTAGCCTTAAGGGTGCTATCCTAGTCCCCTTCTAAGAAGTTTCAAACTCCTTTCTCCATTCAGTCTATGACAACAAGAATATGATAAAGTTCACTATTCTAGGAACCTCTCTATCCCTTCTAAAACATTTTGTCTGATGTCTAGCCTAAAAAGGCTACTAGGTTTAGTAGGCCTAATTGACCTTTTTCTGCTAATAACTCCAAACTTCTCTAAGAAAATCATCCAACTAATTATGGATTTGAATACGCTTTTCAGAGGGCTTTAAGATTATGTTGGTCTCCTTTTCCCATACTGTTTGTATAGGGCCTGCTAAAAATGGGGCTCTAAATGAGGGTTTGGTAACTCGCTGTCTGTAACTATGAGGGTTTAGTATTTTACCTTGTATCCACAATCCCCTGAGCTCTCTCTACATTGGAGATGCTTGATCATGCATCTAACCTCCCCTCCACATCATTTGATTGAGGCTTTGAGCACCCTCAATCACTCCATCTACTTTGCAATAGCACACTGACCCCTAACCAAACACTGATAGCTTTCCTAGGGCATCAGTTTATAGATACATCATAAACTTTCTAGGGCCCCTCCTTTGCACAACATATATTACAAGGAGTCTAGACAAAAATCCCATAGACCTATACAAATTGTACGGTGGGAGAGTGCTCTTGCACTCCATTATTCAAAGCTTTGTCATTAGTAACCCGAGATGGGCCAAAATAAAGAAAACTATGAAGACTAACTCAAAACTAAAATGAAATGCTAAATAAATATCCTAGGAATTCAAAAACATTAACAATCATCAAATGCAAACATTACAATCAGATATTCAATCCATTTCTTATCTCTGTCAACACAAAAATGTATATCTCTGTCAAAGGAAAACTAGTAACACAGTCTAACTGCAACCAAAAGTTTTCTCTCTTTACTACAATCTTCCCTACACCTTGAATTATGGTTTTCAAAGCTTAAATAGCTCCCTCCGTAGTGTTAGGGCCCATGGATCAGGCTAGATATCTCTTGAGCCAGTTACATGCTTTTGCAAGAAAAACTGTCATGACAACTTTCAAAGTTGTCAAGCAACTTTTGGTGGATAGACAAACCACCTACACACACCTCAAAAGAACTCAATCCTTGATTGAGTAAGGGTCATAAAGGCCATTTTAAAACCTCTAAAACATTAAATAGGCCATTTGTTCAACTTTAGAGCACTATCCTATGACAGGAAACCTAGCAAAGTTGGCTAAGACTGTTGCAACCAGGCTCCAAAAGACACACTAAGGACTCAAAAGAAAAAAGAACAAACACTAGCTAGCACATCTAGAGAGACCAAATAGGCTTCTCCCTAACATAGTGGCTTGGCTAAGGCCACTACAAGACAAAAATTAGGAACACTAGGTACCAAATAGCCCTAGCTAGGTGCCCTCACTAGTACTGTAGTCCTTTTGAATCTTAGGATGACATCTCAATTGGGAAAGGAAAACCAAAACCTTTCATAGACCAATAACAACCAAGGCATGTGGGTGCTCTTCTGTTGTACAGTTATACTCATAAAATATATGTACAGTTATAAAATTTCATGCCTTGAAATTTTATAACATAGTTCCTCTTCATCAAAATAGAATGGAAGTGGTGATTGAGATTCAATGCATCTACCCACATTCTATGTGCTTTAAGCCAATGAAATTTGTATCATCATGATGAAGTAATAATACATTAAATGTCAAACACCCATTTGGTTATAAACAAAAAAGAAAGAAAAAGAAAGTGTCATTTGTAATTTTTGAATTCAAAGAGTTGTCGCGAAGACAAAACTATACTTTTGTGTGGCATGAAGAGGGCATTCGAGTTTGGCATGCGCAAAGAGGTCGGCACTGTGTGGAAGAGGGCACTGACACTTGAGGTAGGCATTTGAGTTTTTTCTATTTGATCATAAACAGGGAGTGCCACATCAAATAGGGACATTAGTAATATTATTACCATTTTACTCAAATTTACATGACATTAAAGCCAAGCCCAAAATGTATACATATGTGTAAGTATAAGAGAAGATGGATTCTGCAACTATTGAAAAAAAAAACTATACCAATAGCAACTTACAATAAACTATACTTGTGCTTACCACACCATACCTCAGCATCATAATGCTTATCATTTTCAAGTTTTAGAGAGGCTTCGTACCACGCAGTGTCTGCACATTTATATGCAAAGGCTGGAGGTAAACTACATGTGTCATGTAAACAACATGGTTGAATTCAATCTCTTTTGCACATTTTCAAGAGTTTTCCCACCAATACAAGCGTAAATAATGCATTGAATGTAATCTATGAACACTATGTGGTATGAAATCTCACTAAAGCTTGAAATATATCACTCCTCATGTTATTGTCAAAATTAAATTCAAATATTTCTCAAAATATTTATTCTTGTAGAATTAAGATATCCTTATCTCAATAATAAAACAATCTTGCATAATAGCTTTTGAATCACATTAACACACACCCATGTTCTATAGCATAGTTCATTTTAGAAGTGTATGGCTTGACTATGCACATGCATAATTGTATATGGGGATCAGTAATAGGGTGCTAGGAATTGCTTAGATCCTTTGGATCTAACCCCATATTTTCCTTCCTTGCAGGTTTTGGATCATACAAGAGCATACTAGATTGAACCCTGGTCAACACTTCATTACATCAGGCAATGTCTGGTACCTTCATTATTTATGTTCATCCACTTATGTATGTTTTCATTCATTCATATTCTTCTGAAAGCTAGCTATTAGCGACCATATATGATGATTCTTGATATTTTTGGGTCATTTGATGAAAATATGTAGAAGTTTCTTAAAGGTAGGCATTTGAGCTTTGTCTTCTCATTAACTCAATTTCATTTTGATGGCATTTGTTGATTTAATGGAAAAATATGAATGTTAATACTGGCATTGTTTACATCTTTGCATTTGGAATGCTCGATGACCCGCGAGCTTTGAGAGCTAGGCCATCGTTGCTATTACCTTCAAGGCATTGTGTGAAGTGTTTGATCTCTCTTTATTTGTTTTGTTGTTGATATTCACTATGTGGTACTGCCTATTTATGATCATTTCATAAGGAAATATCTTGACGTCTTGCAGGTTGCAAGCTAGGTCATCATACATTATTCATGAGCTCACTATTTAATACTGGCATTGTTTACATCTTTTCATTTGGAATGCTCAATGACCCACGGGCTTTGAGAGCTAGGGCATCATTTATATTACCTTCAAGGCATTGTGTGAAGTGTTTGATCTCTCTTTATTTGTTTTGTTGTTGATATTCACTATGTGGTACTCCTTGTTTATGATCATTTCATGAGGAAATGTCTTGATGGCTTGCAGGTTGCAAGCTAGGGCATCATATATTGTTTATGAGCTCACTGTTTAATACTGACATTGTTTACATCTTTTCATTTGGAATGCTTGATGACCCACAAGATTTGAGAGCTAGGGCATCATTGCTATTATCTTCAAGGCATTGTGTGAAGGGTTTGATCTCTCTCTATTTGTTTTGTTGTTGATATTCACTATGTGGTACTCCCTATTTATGATCATTTCATGAGGAAATGTCTTGATGGTTCACGGGCCACAAGCTAGGGCATCATACATTGTTTATGAGCTTACTATTTAATACTAGCATTGTTTACATCTTTTCATTTGGAATGCTTGATGGCTCACGAGCTTTGAGAGATAGGGCATTGTTGCTATTACCTTCAAGGCATTGTGTGAAGTGTTTGATCTCTCTCTATTTGTTTTGTTGTTGATATTCACTATGTGGTACTCCTCATTTATGATCATTTCATGAGGAAATGTCTTGATGGCTCATGGGCTACAAGCTAGGGCATCATATATTATTTATGAGCTCACTATTTAATACTAGCATTGTTTACATCTTTTCATTTGGAATGCTTGATGACCCATGAGCTTTGAGAGCTAGGGCATCATTGCTATTACCTTCAAGGCATTGTGTGAAGTGTTTGATCCCTCTCTATTTGTTTTTCTATTGATATTCACTATGTGGTACTCCTTTTTTATGATCATTTCATGAGGAAATGTCTTGATGGCTCGCGGGCTACAAGCTAGGGAATCATACATTGTTCATGAGCTCACTGTTTAATACTAGCATTGTTTACATCTTTTCATTTAGAAGGTGGGAATTTGAGCTTTGTCTTCTCATTAAATCAATTTCAGTGGCATTATTTACATCTTAGCATTTGAAATGCTCGATGACCCGTAAGCTTTGAGAGCTAGGGCATCATTTCTATTACCTTCAAGGCATTGTGTGAAGTGTTTGATCTCTCTTTATTTTTTTTTCTATTGATATTCACTATGTGATACTCCCCGTTTATGATCATTTCATGAGGAAATTTCTTGATGGCTCGCGGGCTACAAGCTAGGGCATCATACATTATTCATGAGCTTACTGTTTAATACTGACATTGTTCATGAGCTCACTATTTAATATCTGGTATCATGCAAACATACATTAATACACTTACTATTTTTAATTTGAGCTCAGGCATCATGCAATGTTATTGTTGTCATTGCATGCTTGTTCTTGTTGTGCACCATATATTGTTTTATACACTGTTTATTTCATTGAGACGATGAGCTTGGCATTTGTAATGTATTTTCTATTATTGGATTAATGCTACCATGTTGTTGAGTCTGTGTAAGACTTGCAAGGTTTTACCCCCAAATTTAGCAATAATAAAATAGGGACATTAGTAATAAAATAATACACTTACTATTTTGAATTTGAGCTCAGGCATCATGCAATGTTATTATTGTCATTACATGTTTGCTGTTGTTGTGCACCATAACAGAAACAAGAATGCAATGTTATGAAATTTTGGGATTAAATTGGTGAGTTTGTATACTTTCTCCATTTTAAACTAACCTATGACTTCAAAGGAGGAATTATGAAATATAGTTGTAGGTGGTTATCTCTTCTATAATGATGGAATATTTCCTATCTTGCTAAAGCTTGAAATATATCACTCCTCATGTTATTGTCAAAATTAAATTTAAATATTTCTCAAAATATTTATTCTTGGAGAATTAAGATATCCTTATCTCAATAAATAAAACAATCTTGCATAATAGCTTTTGAATCACATTAACACACACCCATGTTCTGTAGCATAGTTCATTTTAGAAGTGTATGGATTGATTATGCACATGCATAATTGTAGATGAAGATCAGTAATAGGGTGCTAGGCATTGCTTACATCCTTTGAATCTAACCCCATCTTTTCCTTCCTTGTAGCTTTTGGATCATACAAGAGCATACTGGATTGAACCTTGGGTCAACACTTCATTACTTTAGGCAATGTTTGGTACCTTCATTATTTATGTTCATCCACTTATGTATGTTTGCAATCATTCATATTCTTCTGAAAGTTGGCTATTAGTGACCATATAGGACCATTCTTGATGTTTTTGGGTCATTTGATGAAAAAATGTAAATAGGGACATCAGTAATAAAATTTGTTTTTTTGTGCATATACCTTCTCTGATCAACTTTGATATGCACAAGTGATGAACATTCATATTTTTTGAAGCAGTACTATGAGCTTTCCTTCCAACACATGTACTATTGTCAAAATCATCACAAGTCCATTTGTTGCATGAAAGCTCATAGTACACATGTCTGGATGTTTGCATATTTTTCACCTATTCATATACCAAATGATGAATGCTCAATTGTTGTAATGGTAAAGCATTAGAACCATCCATATAGGACCTCATTATTTATGTTCATCCACTTATGTATGTTTGCATTCATTTATATTCTTCTGAAAGTTGGCTATTAGCGACCAATATAGGACCATTCTTGATATTTTTGGGTCATTTGATGAAAAAATGTAAATAGGGACATCAGTAGTAAAATAGGGATTGTTGTCATTACATGCTTGCTGTTGTTGTGCACCATATATTATTTAATACAGTATTTATTTCATTGAGATTGTGAGCTTGGTTTTTCTTTTAGAAGTGTATGGCTTGACTATGCACATGCATAATTGTAGATTAGGATCAGTAATAGAATGCCATTCATTACTTAGATTTTTTTATCTAACCCCCATCTCTCTTTTCTTTGTAGGTTCTGAATCACATAGGGGTACACTAGATTCATACATGGGTCAAAAATTCATCTTTTCAGGTAATGTCTGACACCCTTATTATTTATGTTCATCCTCTTATGTATGCCTGTACTCTTGCATTTTATTCTAAAATTTGTTTTCCTTGTATAGTATATACAAGTTATTTTTCATATATATACATGTAATCTTTAGATGCAAAAATCTCTTTTACTTTACATTTATCTTTGCATGAAATAAACACAAATTAAACAAGATCATCTAATATTGCAAAGTAGGGTACTGTAGTCACTCATCTAGTAATTAGTTCCCCAAACCATTACTAAGGATTAAACATAAGTCTAAGTCCCCAAATCTATTTTTCTATGTGTATAAAAAAATATATGGTGCACAACAACAACAATCATGCAATGACAACAATAACATTGCACGATGCCTAAGCTCAAATTCAAAAAAGTAAGTGTATTAATGTATGATCTAATAGCAACAATCTCATTAATTACTAAGCCAAAGGGGTTTTCTGATTCGAAAGACTTAGCAGCCTCCAGGGTCATTTTCTTTTTTGTTGTGTTAACAGGATGTCTGGTAGAAACATTATGATTGCACATCCCTTTGCTCATCTCTTCAATTTTTTTGTTCATAGATTTCACCATCTAACATTCCTTTTCGATAAGAGATGGTTGTGAAAAATATATTTCTATTTTTCATTCTGAGAAGATCCAGAGTGATTTTGAGTCATAGAGGAAATGCCTTGATCCTTCCACAAGTGCTATTCCGATGAGTTCTGATCACTTGATGAACAAAAAATTATCTATTGAGTTGAAAAGAAAATCAATAGAAGACATTGAAAATGAAGTGAAAAAACCTAAGGTTTCTTCTCAACATAAGTAAAATCCTTTCCCTCAATGAAAGATTGACGTCTTTCCAAACTCGTTTCTCCCAAATTATGGGAAACTTTGAACTTACCATTTGAATAACCAAAATTTTTTATTTGCATGTAGGCCATTTTTCTGAGAGTCACGAACATTTCCATCCATCTCTTATCGAAAAGTAACGTCAGATGGTGAAATCTACGAAAACAAAAACTGAAGAGATGATCAGAGGGATGCTCAGTCATAAATGTAGATATCAAAAAAGCTAAGAAACATAAATGTAGATATCCAAAAAATTGTGACCATGATGCCTACATTTATGTTTCTCAGCTGTTGTGTCCCAGGACCCCTTAATTGATTTGTCGGTGCTCTTTTTGTTATATTGATGCTATTAGATAAAATAGGGACATCAATAATAAAATAATACACGTACTGTTTTGAATTTGAGCTCTGGCATCATGCAATGTTATTGTTGTCAAAATAGTACATGTGTATTAATGTATGATCTAATAGCAACAACCTCATTAATCATTACCTTTGACTCCTCCATCATTATAGAAGAGATAACTAACTACAACTATATTTCATAATTCCTCCTTTGAAGTCATAGGTTAGTTTAACAATTGGACAATGAGCTGATAGGAGTTTCGAATAGATTTGAATAAAAACTAAGAGTATTGAATTTTATCATGCAATGTTATTGCTATCATTGCATGCTTGTTGATGTTGTGCACCATATAATGTTTTATACACTGTTTATTTCATTAAGACTGTGAGCTATTGTAGTTGACTGTATTCTTTTGGGGTCTGATCTATTGTAGTTGTTTCTTTTTTCTTTGAATCATTATTTACAATTACTTTTGATGAAATATTTGTGTGAAGAACAAGAAAAAAATGGTGAATGAGTGTATTTGACAAAGATAAACATGACACATTTTGTTGGGTTGATTGGGTTGGCTTGGTACCATTTACATGGCTTGGCCAAATATTAAACAGTGAGCTCATGAACAATCATCCTACTACTTACGCTACAATTTTTATGTCCACTTACAATAATAAATTATAGAGTTTTACTACAATTTCTATGTCCATTGCCATTAAAATATATCACTCCTCCTGTTATATAGGCATAATAAAACAATCTTTCTTAATAGCTTTTGAATCACATTAACACACACCCATGTTTTGTAGCATAGTTCATTTTAGAAGTGTATGGCTTGACTATGGACATGCATAATTGTAGATGAGGATCAGTAATAGGGTGCCAAGCATTGCTTAGATCCTTTGGATCTAACCCCATCTTTTCCTTCCTTGCAGGTTTTCGATCATGCAAGGGCATACTAGATTGAAGCCTGGGTCAACACTTCATTACTTCAAGTAATGTTTGGTACCTTGATTATTTATGTTCATCCAATTATGTATGTTTTCATTCATTCATATTCTTTTGAAAGTTAATCTTTATGAGTTCAAATTCAAAATAGTAAGTGTATTATTTTATTACTGATGTCCCTATATATTGTGTGAAGTGTTTGATCTCTCTCAGTAATAGGATGTCATTCATTTCTTAGATATTTTTTTTATCTAACCCCTATCTCTCTTCTTTTTGTAAGTTCTAGATCACACAAGGGAACACTAGATTTATACTCAGGTCAAAAATTCATCACTTTAGGCAATGTTTGACACCCTTATTATTTATGTTCATCCTCTTATGTATGCCTATACTCTTGCATTTTCTTCTAAAATTTATTTTCTTTTTTATAGTATATACAAGTTATTTTTCATATATATACATGTAATCTTTGGATGCAAAAATTTATTTTCCTTTACATGTATCTTTTCTTGAAATGAACACAAATTAAATAAGATCATCTAATAATGCAAACTAGGGTACTGTAGTCACTCATCTAGTAATTAGTTCCCCAAACCATTACTCATTCAAAACTATGGCAAAAGTGGTGGATGATCCCAGTGATCCATCACAACTCGATCTCAACAACAATGTAAAGAGTAGCTTGATTCTATCTTCAAGTTGATCAATGCATAGTCTACTCAAACTCCAAGTCAAGTCACTGCTACACTCCATAGGAACAAAGCACATCAAATTTGGACCAAAGAAGTCAAGAAGTCACTTGAATCAGATCTGAATGCAATCAGGTCCGCATATATCCCATGAACACATCAGGAAGAATGCATCTTTAATCACCGCACTAGCTTCTTGTGTTGGACCCGTCACTATCACACATCTTGATTCGGTAGGATCCATTCAAAATCCAATTCTCTAGACTCGAATCGATAATCCATGACCCGTCACCAAATCTACTGCAAAGTTATCTCCAAATGATCCATAACCAAATCACGAGTAGGAACTAGATCTGCAAGAACACCATTCTGAATCAACAAATATATATATATATATATATATATATATATATATATATAATTGATTGGCATTGTAACTACGATAGAATTACAATAGTGATAGGTATCCATTGCAAACATTCAACATATAGTCATTGCATTAACAACATCGCTGTCAAAAAAATCATAAATGACAAATGTTCATCATAAATTTCCAACGCATGTCTGTCGTATGTACAACATAGTCATTGTTACAAACCATAAATAATGCACATCCATCATAATCTTGTGATGGAAATCCGTTGCACTAATAGCATTTCCATTAGCAAACAGGTTACTAACGATGGCTACCCATCAGAATATTCTGACGGGTCGCCATCATTTGTATTTGTTGTGATGGTTAGGCATCGCAATGTGGATGATCGCAAATAGGTGTGACAATAGGTTCGCTTTGTTGGTACCCACTTTTTGCGATAGCTAAGGGTGTCGTAATTACGACGCCTAACAAAATCATCATTTTTTTCAACTGCAAAACTGTGACACTAGGTAGTGTCTCTCAATCAATAGTATACTATCTAAATTCAGACATTCGATAGTCAGAAAAAGGTCTCAAATGTACTAGTGTTAGCATTAACTTCCACACATTTAGTTCATAATCACTTCTACCTCAAAACATCCAAACAAGCCCATTTTAACATAAACCCAAGCCAAAACTAACTTCTAAACTAGCCTTCCATAAACACCACGTACAAAAAATATAAAATCTTCCAACAAAACCTAACCCAGAGTAGTAGGAAACTTGGTAATATCTTTACTTCCTTCAGAAGCAGCATGCCTAGCCAACTCTCCAGGCATAACAAACTTGGCAGCAATCTCAATTTCTCTGAAGGAAAGTGTCACATTCTTGTTATATTTCAACATAGAAGTAGCCTCAGGAGTAATCTTATCAAAAATATCAATCATGAAGCTCTCCATGACATCCATGGTAGCACTGGGTATTCCCTTAGAGGGATGCACTTGTTTCAACACCTTGTATTCTCAAATTTCATTGCTTTGACTGATGAATCCTTTGTGGGCTTGAACATCACTTTCTTTGCTTTTCTCAGCTTTGGATAATCCTTTACTTCATTCTCTCCTTTGATACCATCTTCTTTAGGACTCCACACCTTAGGTTTCCTTTAGCAACTCCATATCCACCATATCAAACAAGTTCTTGGTTCATGCTTGTTTAAGCTTGCCAATTGGTTCCATCAACCAAATTCTTGATCACCTCTTCAAATGGTGATCAAAGTATTTGAATACCCTTTTTCAAGTTGCATAACATATGTCAAAACAAAGACTATGTGTTTTGGAACATCACACCTTAAAATTGTTGATTCATGTTTCCCAACTAGGCCTAATAGGCTCAATTAACAAAGCAACCCTATTAAGGACTCACTCCTAGACCTTTCCACTTTCAATAGTGTCTTAAAATGACTCTAATTAGAGGATTCTACCATCAATTTGAATATTTGACACTTCTAGATGTAAAAGCCCCAAATTTGTCCCAAAACCCCCTAGAAACTAGGGCTCACCCAATGTCTCATCTCCCAGCACCATAGAAACTGAACCAAAGTTGATTCACCATCATTTGACCATCCTATGATGGATTCGTGCATAAAATACCACCCTCTAAAGGCTAGAACATCTACTATTTTACCCTTGCACCAATTTCATGACCCTTATGCACCCTTCAAATTCATCAAACTCCTTCAATCACTCTCAACTTGAAAACTCTTCTCATTTCCTATATTTCCAATGATATAATACTAAGTTACAAGGTTTGGATCCATCCCCTAGTGAGCATAAAGTTATTGCAGATCCAATGGGTGTATCTCCTCCATTGACAAATATAACTACTTCCAGAGACTTGAGTTTAAATGGAGACTGTCTGTTCCCAAACATGCCCTAGTCGAGGAGATGAACTAGATGTTGCTTGAGCAAAGAAGATAGTGGTTTATTAAAGCATCTACATTATCCCACTTGCTATCAGTTACTAATTTTTGAGCGGCTTGCCAGCTTCTTCTATGTAGGATTTATGTAATATATAATGTCCTCATGCAAGTACATGCCAGTTTTTGTAAACATTTTCTCTTGTAAAGGGTTAGTGAGCAATATCAAAGAAAAGGTTCTTGCATGGATCTGTAATGTCCCTATCCAGGACCTTACTCACTTTTCTTAAAAATCCTAATTAGAATTTGGATTTCTAATGCCTTATGTGTTATTATTTAAGTTTTCCTTGCTCCTTACTGATTAATATTGTAATGAATTGGTTATCCTTGTTTTGATTCTCTCAATTGAATATATATATATATATATATATATATATATATATTTGGAAATATTCAAGACTAACCAAGTTACTAAGAGGGGAGGGGTGAATTAGTAACTTCAAAAAAATTTTACAAATTGCAAATCTTAACCATATTCCAATTTAACATTTAGATCAATAAGCTAACTACATGCATGAGTAACTGAAGGAATAAACATTCATAACACTTTGAACACAAAGATTTGGTTACCTAGAAACCTTCCAAATAGAAAGTAAAACTGGGGTGGGGATGATACCCACAAAACTTCAATACTGCAGTATGAAGTTGACCGGTTAAGGCTTACAATGATCACTTCTGATGATCCACCCTGTTAGGAGCAATAAGGACTGCTAGGTCCACCTTGTTAGAGGATTTACAAACGTACAATGAAGTATGCACTCGGTTAAGAGATTTTACAAAAGACTATTAAGTCTACCCTGTTAAAGGATTTGATATTGATTTACTTGTTAGGATGAAATAGTAGATCTCTTACTTGCAACTGAATTTTCTGATTCAGATTCCTTGATGTACTGATCACCTTCTGTGATAAATATGTCTCTGCTGCTCCTTATACTGCTACAGCCCTTTGTAATTCACCTATCTCTTCCTTTCTTGCATCTTCGCATATGCACATATACTCTTCCACACACTTCTCTCTTTTTCACACATTCTTGCACTTTGGATATGATACAAAATATTACTTTTATATCAATCCACAACAATTACAAAATAATTACAAAGTCAACCCTTAAACAAGCTAACACAAATATTACTAAGTCAGCCCAAATATAGTTACTCAGTTTCTGCAAACTAACTCAGTGACTTTCTGATACTCGGCATCCACTACGTTACTCGGCATCATCATGCTCTTGGTAGAAGTGGAGGCATGGTCCATACTAACCACTCGGTCATAGTTTCAAACTTGGTATATACTGGAGACTCGGTAGATATAGTGTCACTTGGTAGAAACTGAATTCCATGTTTACAATGCCAGCACTTGGTAAACACTACTCATCTCATCACTCAGTTAACACTGGCTTCTTATTACAAGAATTAATAACTCGGTAAGCACTATGAAGCCCGGTCACCACGGATTGCTTAGTAAGCACTGTTCTACTTGGAGAGCTCGGTAAGCATACAAAATTTGAATAAGTGTTGTCACTAATGACAAACATAACTTAATGCCAACAATCTCCCCCTTTGGCATTAGTGACAAAAACACTTATTGCCCAGATTTTATATACAATCATGTTGATACTGGTTTTTGATTTTTCAAAATTTGTCTTTGTCAATCTATTGTATATACATTTTATGTCTCCCCCATATAGTATACATATATACAAGTATCTTATATCTCCTATATCTCCTGTTCTCATATCTCTTCTCATATCTCCCCCATTCATCACATACTCTCCCCCTTTTTGACAATAATGCCAAAGGTGTATATACAAATATTTTACACGTAGATGCCAAAATGTGAGAGGAATTCAGAATGTACCTTAATAATTAGTGCTAGATTTTTGTCCCAATTTTCTTACAGAATCTTGCATGTATGAAGTGCCACTTCAACTTCTGCAGAGAGTTCAATCATGTGATCTGCAATTGAAAACTGATTGTCATGGATCAATATTTTTGAGTGTGCAATATGCTTCTACATTGTATCCATGATGGGAAGGATCATGTTCTGAATATCTATTAGTGTGGACCTGATCCTTGCATCCTCTTTCAACAATTCTGATTGCTTACTAGATAGGAATCTGATTTACATATGATGTGCAGAGCTTGAACTAGGTTCAAGTTGCAACTTTTGTGCACTGACTTTCAGATCCTCATCAATTTTATTCAATTTGTCCTTAATTTCCTTAGAGAACTTAGCAACATTACATAGCTTGGAAAAAAGTGATGTTACATTGGAGTAGGAGTATTCAATGTTTGACAAAACTGAAGATAGCTTTGCCTAATTTATAGCTATTTGCTGAGCAATATGCTCAAGCACTTTATTATCAAACTTCTTTTCTGCTTTCTCAATGAACTTTTCTTGACCAGAAGAGTCCTCATTGAACTTAGTGACTGCCTCTGCCAACTGCAACAAAATGTGTTGAGAGGAATCAATTTCAACACCTATAGCCTTTGTCAGAATGTTCTTGGCATCTTCTATGATCTTATACTCCTTGTCTCTTTCCTCTTTTAATTTCTTTTGCTTTGCCTTCTTTTGGAGGAGTTCACCAACTATTTGCATTTGGTCTGCAGTAAGATTTGCAAAGTCTAATTGTGGAATCTCTATCTCCTCATCTAAATCTATATCCTCTTCTACATTCTTACTCAAAAAATTTGTACTCGGTTGAACCTTAGGTTCAACTGTCATTGTACTTAATGCCTTTGTAGTAGAAATAATAGTAGACATGGTAGGATTTGTAGGGAAAAATGGTAAACTTCCAACTGATGGAATGCTAACTGGAATACTCAATGAACTCAAAACT
This sequence comes from Chamaecyparis obtusa, assembly GCA_027943335.1. NCBI lineage: Eukaryota > Viridiplantae > Streptophyta > Pinopsida > Cupressales > Cupressaceae > Chamaecyparis > Chamaecyparis obtusa. Next base: position 164,608 of record BSBK01012172.1, on the reverse strand, counting down.
GAAGTATTTACAACTGTAACATCTAAATTACTTACTGAGGAACTCAAAATTGAAGTACTTTCTATTGAAGAACTCAAAACTATAGAAGGTATTGAAGTTGATGCAGGAGACTACAACTCAGTGGAAGAAGGAGGCTGAAGCTCGGTAGATGAAGTGGTGGCCACTTCTACCATTGATACACTGAGCTGTGCTGAGGATGATTGGACATTTGATGTACCGGTAGGAGTTGTCACAATCACACTTGAAGCTATCTCTGAGCTATATGTAGCAATTTTTGGTGGAGAGTGAGGAAGTGAGGCAATTACTTCTATAGCTATCTGAACTAGATCATCTTCCTCATCATTCTACTTAGCTTCCTCGGTAGCTTCTTCCTCTACTTCTTCTTCAACTTCAATACTATCTAGCTGAACTGTTTCTATGGCAGCTTCTTCTTTATCTTCATCACTGTCATCTTCAATATCTTTTATCACAATAGTTTCAACACTCAGTTTGTGAAGTTGATAGATGTTTTTCCATGTAGTAGTGGCACTCTTTACAACCGATTCTATATTTTTTATCAGAATCATACAAGTGTTGAATCTGAGTGTCATCTTACTCTCATTTTCTTGCAATGCCTTATTAACTTTAGCATTTTTCAAATTTGGCATTAACTATCTTAAGGTTTGAGCATATATATCCTTGATAGTTTTCCTTGCATTCTCCCATCTCATCTTGACTTTATCCAATAGAACACCTAGAATTTGTGAAGCCATATCATCAGGTGAGTACTTCCATTGCCCCATTTTCTCAATAACAACATCTTCAATCTCCTTATGCTCTATCTCTATTCTAATTTTATACTTGAGAGATTTGAAGTTTGCCATTCTAGTTCCTTCTCTCAAATTCTTAATGTTTTCTTCAAATGTGGGAGGAGGCCTTTTAAATACTACATCACCACTATTTTTACCTGCTTTGCCCCTTATTCTTCTTGTAAAGACTGCAATAGATTGTTTAGCTACCTTGGTGATGGTCGCCTTCCCTTTCTTCTTCACAAGTACTTGTTCTTCTTCACTCTAATCCTTTTCCTCTTCTTCTTCAATGTCCTCTCCTTTTCCCTCGGTTAACATTAGAGGTGTGCTAGATTGCATCTTGGCCATCCTCTTTCTGCCTTTGTTAATCACCTATGGAAGCTTTATGCTTAGCTCAATTCTCACCTTAGCTTGCTCATATGTTCCAAAGTATTGAGCCTTTGGATCCATAGGTTGATTAATTAGGGCTTTAATTATGTTCTTTGTATCATCAATATTCACCTCATAAGGAAGAGGTTTCACCCATACAATTCTTGGCCTCACTGCCTGAATGTACACTCTATCACAATCAACCATAAAACAAATATCATCCTTATAATCTTCCACCAACTTTTGTGGAATCCTGAACCTGTTGTTCATCTTCTCCTTAAAGGATTAAAAATAGTTATCCATTATGCTAATAAGATTTTCACCCATTTCTACAATGTACTCATTTATCTGATAAAGAACAAGCACATCCTTTCTCCATACTATCGTGCCTTTAGATGGGAAAAATTTTTGAGCATAGAAGAATAAACAAACCAATAGGGAGCCAAACTTACATGGATTATTCTTTGAATTTTGAATGCTCTCCATGTTCTTATTGAACTGCTTCAACAATAAATCTACTAGGTCAAATGACAAGTTTTTCTTCACAATTTTGTAAGCTAGGTCAACTGCTTCACACGAAACACTATTCTACCGACTAGAACTATATATCTTGTGAGCTATGACATATGTCCCAAATTTCAACTCTACATCAGTTATACTGCTTATCTTCAAACCCCTACCATCCCACTCAGCTAGGGTTTTCTTTTCCAGCTCCGCCCGACCTAGGGTTTTTGTAGATTTAGCTTTGTCAAGCATGGGAAGACCACTGATCCGATGAATCATCTTCTTTGTTATTTCCACTAGTTGCTCAAGCCAAATTTTACCTTCATGCACTCGGCTTAGGATATATCTAATCCATTTTATTTGGAAACTCTGAGGCAAGTGGGTGATATGTGTCAAACCCTTATCTTCCAAATGTTTATACTCCGGTTTAAGAACACCATTAACACACAATTCATTTTGAGCAACATCTATTTCTAGGGTTTTAAGCTCTTGAATTGTACCTTTGAAATGATTGCGAATATCGTTAACAAGAAGTACCTTTGGAGGAATCTACGATTGAGCTCCACTTGGGTCTAGGGCTTCTGCAATTACGGACATGAGCTTGAAATCTGGTGCCTTCCATTCTCCTTGGACCAACATTTCCGAACTTTTCTTCACTTTGGTGCTGGTTGATGCCATGGTAGCTCGGTAGACAAAGAAAATTCTTCAAAAAATTTCTACTGCAAATTTTGCTTCAAATCACTTGATCGCACTAAGAAATCTGTTTGCTCTCAATATGCTAAAATTCACAATGAAGAATGAACTCAATTTCATGCTTTTTGTTAAAACTTTGTCATTAATGCTTAGTACAGAAGTAGGTAAGTTTGGCATTGTAATTGATAGACTATCATCCACTATTGCATTGATTGCTCAGTGAAGACTCCGCAACTCAGTGATCATAAGAATTCATACTACTCTGACCATACTTGGTAACCTCATGAAATTTGGTTACTCCTGACCTTACTTGGTGGTAACTAATACCGATCTTCTTAGTGATCCTTTTGTATCTTGCATACTAATTTGGATCTTTCTTCCTTTCAATTCTGGAACTATTTTGGAATATGTCTATTAAGATATAGTTCCAGTGCTTTCTTGGAGACTTAATTGGAATTGATAGAGCCACCCTCTTCATGAGTGACTTCATTACTTGGACTGGTTTGCTCGGTAGGTTTAGGAATCCACTGTTGTCTCATCTGCTTCCTGATGCTATTTGCTTTTGCTTTCTTTTCATCTTCAACTCTATCTGTATTCATGCAATTTTTAGCTATATGACCAAGTTCAGTGCATGTATAACATCTTATGGTAGTATCCCTTTTTCTCAAGTGATGCCTTACACAATTTATGCCAATGTGTCCATATTCTCGACAGTAATGACACCTACACCAAGTGTTGTAATCCCAACCAAATATTGCTTTCACAATTTGTTCTGTTGGATTGGATGTTTTAGATCTGCATTCAAATGCCTTGTCACCTTGTTTGTTACATTTGTGACATTTGCCTTCAAATCTTGGTTTCTCCTTGCATTCATTTTCTTTATGACCATGTTGATTGCAATTGTAGCATTTTCCATTGAATTTTTCTTTTCCATTGCTCCAACATTTGTTTGAAGTATGACCTATTTTTCCACAGTGATTACAAGTAGGTTTCTGGTTCTTTTGAGTACCTTGATTGGAGGATTCACCTTCCTCTTTGTATCCAAGTCCTGCTTTTCCTTTTTGCTTATTTAGCTGATTCATATCTTCTTGAGATTTCATCATTCTCTCATTGATTTTCCTTTTAGTGTTTAGGTCATTCACCAATCTTAAACTGATTTGCTTTTCAGATCTCAGCTCCTCTCTTATCCTTTCATTTTATGATCTCAGAGTCAAGATTTCTTCATTTGCATTGGAGACTTGATCAATAAGGTTTTCTAGCTGAAGAGTTTGATTCTAGATTTCATTGTTCTTTCCATCTATTTCATCTTTCATCTTGTTTCTTTGTTCCAAGATTTCACAGAATCTTGTTGACTGAATTTCCTGTTCTCTTTTCAATTTTCTTACTTCTTCTTGCAGAGATCCATTCTTTTGTAGGAGTTCTTTGATTGCATTATTTGCTTCATCTGAGCTGCTTGAAGGGAAAAAGTCTTCAATCTTTTCTTCAACATACTGGTGGTCATTCATTTGATTTGCAAGTTCCTTCCTTCTTTTTAGGGATTGGGAAAGATGCTCTTTTGCTTCCTTGAGTTGAGCTATGGCCATTTCCAGATCTAGCTTTTCATTCTCAATTACTTTGTTAAGTCTAAATATCTCCATTGTCTTGGATCTTTGCTCAAGCGGTCAAACTTTATCCTGAGAACCACAAAGCTCCAATACCAATTGTTGGAAATATTCAAGACTAGCCAAGTTAAGTGAAGTATGCACTCGGTTAAGAGATTTTGCAAAAGACTGTTAAGTCTACCCTGTTAAAGGATTTGATGTTGATTCACCTGTTAAGATGAAATAGTAGATCTCTTACTTGCAACTAAATTTTTTGATTGAGATTCCTTGATGTACTGATCACCTTCTGTGATAAATATGTCTTTGCTGCTCCTTATATTGTTGTAGCCCTTTGTAATTCACCTATCTCTGCCTTTCTTGCATCTTCGCATATGCACATATACTCTTCCACACACTTCTCTCTTTTTCACACATTCTTGCACTTTGGATATGATACAAAATATTACTTTTATAGAAATCCACAACAATTACAAAATAATTACAAAGTCGGCCCTTAAACAAGCTAACACAAATATTACTGAGTCGGCCCAAATATAGTTACTCAATTTTTGCAAACTAACTCATTGACTTTTTGATACTCGGCATCCACTGCATTACTCGGCATCATCATGCTCTCGGTAGAAGTGGAGGCACAGTCCCTACTAACCACTCGGTCATAGTTTCAAACTCGATATATACTAGAGACTAGGTAGATATAGTGTCACTCGGTAGAAATTGAATTCCATGTTTACCATGCCAGCACTTGGTAAACAATGCTCATCTCATCACTCGGTTAACACTGGCTTCTTATTACAAGAATTAATAACTCGGTAAGCACTGCGAAGCTTGGTCACCATGGATTTCTTGGTAAGCACTGTTCTACTTGGAGAGCTTGGTAAGCATACAGAATCTAAATAAGTGTTGTCACTAATGACAAACATAACTTAATGCCAACAATATATATATATATATATATATATATATATATATATATATATATATATATATATATATATATATATATATATATATATATATATATTCTGTTATATGAATGACTTGTAAAAGAATGAGGAGCTCAATTAGTGAGATTGTCCAAATATGATTATAATGACAAGGATTGAGTTTATTATAGATCCTAAAATTTTGTTCTCAAACGAGAACTTTTTCTCCTATCTAAGAATGAAAGGGCCAAAGTGTCCCTCAAAGTCCCTTAAGCATGAAATCAGTGATCTTTGCAAGGTCATATCTTAGAGCTCATGTGAGATAACATTGATCCATTAGTTGTTACAGGACCATGTTGTCAAGGCATACAAAAGCCTGTCTCAATTTTTAGAGATTCAAGTTCATTTAAAATCGACAACACATTCTTGATCGATGTCAAAAATCACAGTGTTCCTTAGTTCAAATGGCCAACGTTGCGTATCTTTCCAACCATCGGTCGTAGCATCAATCTGTCTATTCTAATAGCTCTAAATGGCCAAGTAAACACTAGTGGCAACCTCATTCGCCATGCATAGTCATTTGATCATCACCAACAACTATGTGTTGAAGTGTCCCTCAAGGTCCCTTAAGCATGAAATCAGTGATCTTTGTGGGGTTGTATCTCAGAGCTCGTGCAAGGTAGCATGGATCTGTTAAGTGTTATGGGACTGTGTTGCCAAGGCCTACAAAAGCCTATATCAGTTTTTAGATATTCAAGTTCATTTAAAATTGGCAACACATTCTCGGTCGATGTCAGAACTCATAGTGTTCCTTAGTTCAAATAGCCAACATTACATATCTTTCCAACTATCGGTCACAGCATCGATCCATCTATTCAAACAGCTCTGAATGGTCGGGTAAATGCTAGTGGCAACCTCATTCACCATGCATAGTAGTTTGATCCCCGCCAACAACTCCATGTTGAAGTGTCCCTCAAGGTCCCTTCCACATGAAATTGGTGATCTTTGCGGGGTCATATCTCAGAGCTCGTGCAAGGTAGAATCAATCTATTAGTTGCTACAAGATCGTGTTGCCATGGCCTACAAATGCCTATCTCAATTTTCAGAGATTCAAGTTTGTTTAAATTTGGCAGCACATTCTCGATTGATGTCAGAACTTAAAGTGTTCCTCAGTTCAAACATCCAATGTTACGTATCTTTCCACTCATGTGAGGTAGCATCGATCCATCTGATGCTATAGGACCATGTTGCTAGGGTCTACAATAACCTATCTTGGTTTTTAGAGATTCAAGTTTGTTTAAATTTGGTAACACATTCTTGGTCGATGTTAGAACTCACAGTGTTCCTCAATTCAAATGGCCAATGTTGCATATCCTTCCAACCATCTATCATAGCAATGAACTGTCTATCCCAGTAGCTCTGAATGGCTGGGTAAACACTAGTGGAAATATCATTCACCATGCACAATAGTTTAATCCCTGCCAATGACTCTGTGTCGAAGTGTCCCTCAAGGTCCCTTCAACATGAAATTGGTGATCTTTGCGGGGTCATATCTCAGAGCTCATGTGAGGTAGCATGGATCTGCTAGGTTCTACGAGATTGTGTTACCGGGGCCTACAAAAGCCTATCTTAGTTTTCAGAAATTTAAGTTCACTTAAAATTGGTAACACATTCTCGGTTGATGTTAGAACTCATTGTGTTCCTCAGTTCAAATGGCCAACATTTTGTATCTTTCCAACTGTTAGTCGTAGCATCGATCTGTCTATTCCAACAGCTTCAAATGACCGGGTAAACACTAGTGGAAACCTCGTTCACCATGCACAGTAGTTTGATCCCCGTCGATGACTCTGTGCTGAAGTGTCCCTCAAGGTCCCTTTAGCATGAAATCGGTGATCTGTGTGGGGTCATATCTTGGAGATCGTGCAAGGTAGAATCGATCTATTAGTTTTTATGAGACCATGTTTTCGGGGCCTACAAAATCCTATCTTAGTTTTTAGAGATTCAAGTTTGTTTAAATTTGGCAACACATTCTCAGTCTATGTCAGAACTTAAAGTGTTCCTTAGTTCAAACAGCCAATGTTGTGTATCTTTTCACTCATGTGAGGTAGTATCGATCCACTAGGTGCTACAGAACTATGTTGTTGGGGCCTACAATAACCTATCTTGGTTTTCAAAGATTCAAGTTCATTTAAATTTGGCAACACATTCTCTGTTGATGTCAGAACTCAAAGTGTTCCTTAGTTCAAATGGCCAATGTTGTGTATCTTTCCAATCATCAATCATAACATCAAACCATCTATTCCAAAAGCTCTGAATGGCTGGGTAAACACTAGTGGAAACCTTGTTCACCACACACAATCATTCAAACGCTGTCGACAACTCCATGCTAAAGTGTCCCTCAAGGTCCCTTAAGCATGAAATTAGTGATCTTTATGGGGTTGTATCTTGAAGCTTATGTGAGGTAGCGTGGATCTGTTAGGTGCTACGGGACCATGTTGTTGGGGCCTACAAAATCCTATCTCAATTTTGAGAGATTCAATTTTGTTTAAATTTGGCAACACATTCTCGGTTGATGTCAGAACTCAAAGTGTTCCTCAGTTCAAACAACAAACATTGTGTATCTTTCTAACCATCGGTTGTAGCATCGAACCATCTTTTCCAATAGCTCTGAATGGTTGGGTAAATGCTAGTGGCAACCTCATTCACCATGCACAGTCGTTCGATCATCATTGATGACTCTGTGCTGAAGTGTCCCTCAAGGTCCCTTTAGCATGAAATTGGTGATCTTTGAGGGGTCATATCTCGGAGCTTGTGCAAGGTATAATCAATCTATTAGTTTCTATGAGACCGTGTTGTTGGGGCCTACAAAATCCTATCTCAGTTTTTAGAGATTCAACTTCATTTAAAGTCAGGAACACATTCTCGGTTGATGTCAGAACTTAAAGTGTTCCTCAATTCAAATGGCCAACATTGTGTATCTTTCCAACTATCAGTTGTAGCACCGAACCGTCTATTCAAACAGCTCTGAATGGCTGAGTAGACACTAGTGGCAACCTCATTCATGACGCATAGTCGTTCAATCCCCATTGATGACTCTGTGCTGAAGTGTCCCTCAAGGTCCCAACAACATGAAATTGGTGATCTTTGTGGGGTCATATCCCAGAGCTCCTACAAGATAGAATCGATCTATCAATTGCTATGAGACTATTTTGTCGAGGCCTACAAAATCCTATCCCAATTTTTAGAGATTCAAGTTCATTTAAAATTGGCAACACATTCTTGGTCGATGTTAGAACTCAAAGTGTTCCTTAGTTCAAATAGCCAACGTTGTGTATCCTTCCAACCGTCGGTCGTAGCAACAAACCATCTATTCCAATAGCTCTAAATGGTTGGGTAAATGCTAATGGAAACCTTGTTTAGCACGCACAGTCTTTCGATCCCCACCGATGGCTCCATGTTGAAGTGTCCCTCAAGGTCCCTTCAGCATGAAATTGATGATCTTTATAGGGTCATATCTAAGAGCTCATGAGAGGTAGAATCAATTCGTCAAATGCTACGGGACCATGTTGTTAGGGTCTACAAAAGCCTGTCTTGGTTTTCAAAGATTCAACTTCGTTTAAATTTGGTAACACATTCTTGGTCGATGTTAGAACTCAAAGTGTTCCTCAGTTCAAATGGTCAATGTTGTGTATCTTTTAAATTGTCAGTCATAGCATCAAACCATCTATTCCAATAGCTCTGAATGGTCAGGTAAACACTAGGGCAACCTCATTTGGCACATACAATCATTTGAACCCCATTGATGACTCTAGGCCAAAGTATCCCTCAAGGTTCCAAATGCATGAAACTAGTGATCTTTGCGGGGTCATATCTCAGAGCTCGTACGAGGAGGCATAGATCTGTTAGGTACTATAGGACCGTGTTGCCAAGATCTATAATAGCCCATCTCAATTTTTAGAGATTCAAGTTTGTTTATATTTGGAAACACATTCTCGATCTATGTCAGAACTCACAGTGTTCCTTAGTGAAAAATGACCAACATTGCATATCTTTCCAACCATCAATTGTAGCATTGAACTGTTTGTTTCGATAGCTTTGAATGGCCAGGTAAATGCTAGGGGAAACCTCGTTTAGCATGCACAGTCATTTGAACCTCATTGATGAATCTGGGCCGAAGTGTCCCTCAAGGTCCCAACAACATGAAATCAACAATCTTTGCAGGGTCATATCTCAAAGCTCATGTGAGGTAGCATCGATCTATCAGGTGCTACGGGACCATGTTTCTGAGGCCTACAATAGTCTATCTTAGTTTTTAGTGATTCAAGTTCATTTATATTTGGCAACACATTCTTGGTCGATGTCAGAACTCACATTATTCCTCAATTTAAATGACCAACAATTCGTATCTTTCAAACTGTCGGTCATAGCATCGAACCATTTATTTCAACAAATTTGAATGGCTGGATAAATTCTACTGACAACCTTTTTTGGCACACACAATCATTCAAATGATGTCAAAGACTCTAGGGCAAGTAGTAGGATGAGTGCAAATATGTATTCTAGTGTTTGTCATTAACAATTAGTCAGTTAGGGGACAATTAGAAGTTAGTTTGTAAAAGCATAAGGTTGCACATCCACATCTATCATAGTAATCTTATTAATAAAAGAACTCTTGCCAACATTAGGGTACCCATAGATCAAAATAGGCCTAGTATTGGGGTCAATAGATGACAACCTTGCCATATGCTGCCTCACCTGTTCAAGGTCATGTCTTTATATTGTGACTATCCTGTGGAATAGGGAACACACCAATGAATATAAATGTTTGATTCCATGTGATCTTGGATAGGTTGTGATGTAGAAATATTGCCTTATATTATATTTATACATTGATGCATTCATTTCAATACTTTTGTTATTATTATAGTCAAGGAATTGACTGTTATTAAGGACAGTGACTGGCATTTGTAGCATAGTCAACAAGTTAAACATACAAGCATAACTATAAGGCATGGGAAATTTACAAAGTATAAGACATCCACATAAACATAAATTAGTATACATCAATACGCCAAACACATGAATTACATACCTAAAACATTAAAAAAAAATGTGTAGAGCATGAAGCCAAATATATATGTCCAATAATGTCATACATTGAATATAATCAATATAGTAAAACTGGCTTCCTTAAAACCAAATGGATGTACAACATATCACTTATACAATATACAAAAAATATGTCCACTAATTCCATATAGACATACAATCCATATCCCTAATCTAGTCCTTTCTTGCTAGGGGAAGAAAAAAAATCTTGAGTTGTCTTCGATCATCACGTCGATGGAGATGCAATGGATGTTGTAGTCTTCCAAGTGCACTCACTCGTCCTCTTGTCTAGGCTCTTCTGTAGCTCAACCTGATAAAAAAAAAATTTAGATAGAGATAACTAATATACATCAAAATTGAATTATACAATGACATAAAATTGAATATTCTCTTACCGCTAGCAAATAGTTACTATGTTCATCAACCGAAGGCACATGCTGGTGATCTGGAGTAATAAGTCCCTACAACAATGATCAAAATAATAATTAAAATACATACATGAATATCATTATAAAATTCAATAAAAACTATTAAAATAACAATTAAAGTTAAGTGATCTCTTTCATACCTCAAGCATTGCTTTAGAACTAGCTACTGCTGCAGCTACTCCATGATCCAAAGTATCACAAATAGAAGGAGGAGCCTCTAATGTCAAAAGTTAAAAATGAAACAAAAAATAATTATGCAGTTATCAAGATTACATATATTTTTTACAACCCTACTAATGAGTAAATGATACCTCCATGAAGGTTCCATGGCGTCTTCTGGTGTGTGGTGTCAAAGTCGAAGCTCCAACATTCAACTAGTGCACATGTACATGGAAAATTATAAGATAACCATTCATATAAGAACATACTATTGAAATTTTAATTATAATGCATTATTACATATATACCTATGGTCTCAATGGTGACCTCACAAACCCAGGTGAAAGAATGTAATCATCGTGCCTCTAGATTTTGATCATAATTTGTCTAGTAATTTAGTCATTCATTCATTAATTAAATATAATCAAGTAAATCAAATTAATATGCAAATAAAGATACCTCAAGGAAAGTGTCACGATGCCCTTTTCTATATGTTGTGAATGTCGATGGTCCACCAGTGAATGTCTAATGCACATGCACAATAAGTTATGATACAATTATTCATATAATTACATAATAATCAAATTGTATCATCTTAAAATGGAAGCACTTCCATGTTAAGAGTGTTTATCCCTCTGAGTAAGTGGTTTGGGGTCATATCAGATGCCTTGAATTGATCTTTTCTTTGATCTAGCTTTCTCCTCGCTTTCCACTTCTTTTTTGCTTCATTCTAGGTGGACTTAGGGTTAGGATCCTGAGGATTCTCCTTAATTTCCCTCTTCCATGGCTCTATTTTCTAGGTAGGATTCAAAAATAGGTCCTCTTGGTCTTCATCAAAGTCATCATAGGATTTTATGTCTATCCCTAGCATCCTGTACTATTATGATATCATTTCTAGGTTTTTGGGCATTCTCGGGACCTCCTGACTTGGTTCTAAGTAAAACTAGGACCAGGGTTAGATTCGAGGTTGAACCTGACTAGGTCAGGATTGAGCTCGAACCTAACTAGGTTGGGATCAAGGTCAAACCTAACCAGGTCAGGTCCAACCTTGATTTTTCCCCCTTCCTACAAGTTTTCAATTTCCTTGATTTTCGAGCATTAGGCTTTCGAGATGTTTGTTTTCCCGCCTCTGGGTTGGCCATTTCAAGTTTTGGGATGGAAAATCCTTCAATATCATTTAATCTAGGTATATTTTCTAAAAGTTAGGACCTAATTGGGATTTAATTCTCCAAGGTGGCCCCTCTAGAGGATTGTACCCTAGTTCACTATAAAAGGAGGCCTTCCTCTCTCATTTACACATCCATTATTCACCAAGTGATTTAATGATCAAGAGTTCCCAAGGAGATATTCAAGAAATATCAAGCACTCCATTCAAGCATTCAAGTCCTCTTCTCCATCCAAGTTCTCCATTGAAGATCAAGGATTCAAGCATTCAAGCTATTGAAGGGATTTGGTTCAAGCATTCAAGATTCATCATTCAAACCCTAGATCTAGCCATCATGATGGTGTGATCTTCCTTCAAGATCCTTTGTTCATCTTCAAGATCCACTTCATTATTCCCTCAAGGTGGATTCCAATCATACAATCATGGAGGTTTGATTTAAATTTGTTGATCTTATGCTCAAGCTTTCATATTAACATACTTGATTACATTTCAAATACAATTGCATTATCTATGGAATTGCATAGCTTCATTGTTAGATCTACTTCTACTACTTGCTAGCATTCCTATTCCAATTTCAATTTCAATATTAAGGTTGATTCCAAACCTGGGTTTGACCAAGGCAAACCCCCCAAAAAAAAAAATAAAAACCCTCTTTTTCTTGCAGGTACAGGTGCGGAATTTTAAATCTAAGAGTGAATTTGGATACCCTTTTCGACAAACTTCCGAGATTTGCAAATAGAGATGAAATCAAACTTCAAATAAAGAATGTAGTATTTGACCTTTTATGAGGGTCAAACCCTACCCGAGCTCATCTTGGAGAAAGATTTCTTAGTTTCCATTGTCTTAGCATTTTTAGTCTGAAACAAGTTGCAGAATCTTCTGAAAGTACACACAGACATCAGAATTTGACATTTTCCAGATTTGCCCTAATTCAAGGTTAGTACTTGTATTTCAATTATTCCATATTTCAAGCATAATTTCATTCATAGGGAAATATTAGATTTACTTTCTCTCTCTCTCTCTCTTCCATATTCTTCATTAATTGATTCAATTCTACATTGACCTCTTGGTTGATCAAATTGGATCTCTTCTTTGGAAATTTGGGTTTGAGAATAGATCTCATATTTCCCCCTTTACATTTGAATAGGGTTGAACCCATTTTAACCACATTCATTTTGGTGAACACGACATACCTACTCTCCTTTTCTTTTATTGAATTAGATGCCCTATTGTGTTAGATTTTAGATCTTTTCTTGCATTTAGATTAGATTTAGTTTATGCTCTTGCATTTTAAATTCAAAAATCCAAAAAAATCTATATATTCAATAAAATACAAAAACATTTCTTGCATTTCATGGAGATTGTTAAGATGTTTTGGTGCATGGCCATGTTCTTTATTACTCTTCTTTTAGCATCTCTTTATAATACCTATGATGTTTATGAGAGTATTATTCACTTCATTATGTTAATGACCCTTCACTTTTCTCTTGCTCATGCTTTTGTGAAGTTGATCGATACTAGTCTACCTACATTTAAAAATTTTCTTAGGGATTTATGTGGTAGTCTTATTCATCTTTTGGGTTATGTGAAGAATTTGGTAGATGATACACCATCTCCTAATCTTCCTAATCCTATCAATCTTAATCCTAATCCTGTCAATCATAATTCTAATCCTATCAATCCTAATCTTAATCTTCCTATTCTGATACCTAATTCTCCATCTGTTAATCCTTTCTCTTCCCATACTTATGATGGGATTCAAGCTATAGCTCAGGATGTAGATGTACAAGATTTCTTTGATTTTCCTTCTCCTCTAATTCATGATGATATTAAATGAAAGGGTAAAGAAACTCCTTCAAAACCTATTATCCCACCTTATATGACCTTTACTCATGAACATGATAAACAATCACCTCCTGTAGAAGCTTTACATAATATGTACACTACTGGATATAATATGGTGACTAAACAAGGTTATAAAGGTTTAGGGCTAGGAGTTAATGAGCATGGTATTAAGTTTCCAGTTCAGATACCCCCTAAACCGGATATGTGTGGTGTTGGATGTTCAAAATCTCAAGTCAAGTGGTGTTGATCTTCATCCTCCTCTTCACATTTGTTTCCCTACACCTATATTAGATAACTCTAATACTTGTCAAGAAGTTGCTAAGAAGGTATATGTTGATCTAATGAATTCCAAGAAAGAAATCTTTAGACCTATGTTGATAGATGCTTTATACAAATACAAATGTCCTTTTCATTATAGTAACAAACATTTACTTGCTGATTGTAAACATTTCAAGTTATATGCTAGAGAAAGAGTTGCTTTAGGAATTATATCCCACTCTCATATAGTTTTACGATTCCTTCATAATTTTGATATAGGGGATTCCCCTCCATTAGATATAATGTAAATGTTCTTTCCCTCTTGTCTCATGACTAGGGGGCAAGAGGTTTATTTCATCCAGTCTCTTAGGATCCATTAGGTCTTTTATTGAGGCTTAATTGGTATTCTTTCTCTCCTATTTTTCTATGGCTTTGCATTCTATTTTCTTTTCAAGATATCTTTCCTAGGACATGTGTTTTGTGAAGGTATCCCTTGTCTCTATCCATTGGGGGCAAGGTACCTCTTTCTTTCTCTTTATGTAGGGAACTACTTTCCTTAGCCTAGTGGTATTTGTTTATATTGAAATATTATTTCAACATATTGATAGATGTTTTGACTATAGATAACCTTCTTATATGAGACGTTGTTGTCCTAAGTCATCACTTCTTCTCTATTTTTGAAAATTATGTTCTTTATACACTCTCATCCTGGCTTTGATGTTAGATTTGTTTCCCTCATTTCAAAGATTCCTCTTCCTCTTGTCTATAGGGGGTTTGATGATTGAATCTTTGTTCCCTCCTATTGAAAGTTGATATTTTATCTAAAGCACTCCTCTTTGGTGGGGGTCTTCTTGATAAGATCTCTTTCATTTGAGGATCCATTTCTATGAGTGAAATATCCTTTTTCATGATTATCTATACTCTTGGATGTAGGGGTCAATATCCCTAGCTAAGAATATGGTATACATTGTTGTAAATAGGATATCTCCTTACTTTGTAAAGTAGGTATCCTCTTCCATCTTTGTTCCTACATTTGGGGGGCAAGGATGCCTTTTCTTTCTTTTCTATCTTTTTGGGATTCACCTCTTTCCTTGGGTAAGTAGTATTTATCTATTATGTGACATCCAATCATACATGAAAATTTTGGTTTGCATTGAGGACCTATGTCCTTGATAAAAACCTCTTTTTGTTGTTTGACATTGGGTTTCTATGGTTGATATATCTCTCACCTTGGAAATTGAATAGTGTGCTATCTCTCATAAGGGTTACTTTCTTTTCACTTCTTGCATGATATATCTTTACATCCATCCCTTCCATGGCCTCATAGGAGCTGTTACCTTCTTGGCTTGGACTAGGTGTTGTTTGAGGATATTGTCTTGATGCTGAGGAAGGCTTTATCCTTGTTCTTTCTTTTCCTTAACATGTCAAAATAGTATGTCTTTTCCATATTAAGGAGGGGGGCATATATAGGGTCTCCCTTATACTATAGTTTTTTATTTTTACATGCTAAATCTTCCAAAGGTAACGCACATAAGTTGCTAAATCCTGAGGAGACACACATTTTTCAAGTTTTTCAATATGTTAAATCCTCTAAAGGTAACACATATAAGTTGCTAAATCTTGAAGGGACACACATTTCCAATTTTAAATACGCTAAATCTTGGAAGGTAACACACATAAGTTGCTAAATCCTGAGGAGACATGCATTTTATATTCATAATGATACAAGAAGGTGGATCTATGAGTATTCGAAAAGCCATCAGAAGATGCATTAGAATTGCAAGCACAGTATATGGGTGAACCTATTGGGCTCTCCCTCCAGGGTGATTCATGGTAAGGTGGGCATCTTACTAGGTGAGGTAATCACTCTTTTCCCTTTCTCTCTTTTCGCATTCATGATAGTAGGACTAGATCATGAAGCTATGTTATTTATAGTGTTGTTCTTGTCTTTCCTATGTAATCATTTATGCTTTTATGATAGCTTTCCAAATATGATATTAGTATAAGAAATATTTCTTAGCAAGGTTTCTTATGCTAGTTCATTTGGGTTTGTTTTAGTACTAACCCCTTTTTGTGTCCTTTTGTCTGTCACACCCTTGTGCATGTATGTTGAGTTAGAATCCTTGGTCTGGGGGCCAGTGTTCCTGACTAAGTGTCATTCTATCTTGTTTCAAATCCACTGAGATCTTTTCTTCCTTCTTCTTTACCAAGAGTTTGCATTGAGTCCATACTCTTGCTAAAGTGGGGGCTTAATGTATCATCTTAAAATGGAATCACTTCCGTGTTAAGAGTATTTAGCCCTCCAAGTAAGTGGTTTGGCATCATATTGGATGCCTTGAATTGATCTTTGCTTTGATCTATCTTTCTCCCTACTTTCCACTTCTTTTATGTGTCATTCTAGGTGGAATTAGGGTTAGGATCCCGAGGATTCTCCTTAATTTCTCTCTTCCATGGCTCTATTTTCTAGGTAGGATTTAGAAATAGGTCATCTTGGTCTTCATCATAGTCATCATAGGATTTTATGTCTATCCCTTGGATTGTGTCTTGTTCTAATATCATTTCTAGGTTTTTGGACATCCTCGAGACCTCCTGACTTGGTTCTGAGTAAAACTAGGACCAGGGTCAGATTTGAGCTTGAACCTGACTAGGTCAGGATTGAGGTCGAAGCTAACTAGGTCAGGTCCAACCTCAATTTTTCCCCCTTCCTACAAGTTTTAAATTTCCTTGATTTCTGGGCATCAAGCTTTTGGGATGTTTGTTTTCCCACCTCTAGGTCGGCCATTTCAAGTTTTGGGATGGAAAATCTTTCAATTGCATTTAATCTAGGTATATTTTCTAAAGGTTAGGACCTAATTGGGATTTAATTATCAAAGGTGGCCCCTCTAGAGGATTGTGCCCTAGTTCACTATAAAAGGAGGCCTTCCTCTCTCATTTACACATCCATTATTCACCAAGCAATTTAACGATCAAGAGTTCCCAAGGAGATATTCAAGAAAGATCAAGCACACCATTCAAGCATTCAAGTCCTCTTCTCCATCCAAGTTCTCCATTGAAGATCAAGGATTCAAGCATTCAAGCTATTGAAGGGATTTGGTTCAAACATTCAAGATTCATCATTCAAACCCTAGATCTAGCCATCATGATGGTGTGATCTTCCTTCAAGATCCTTTGTTCATCTTCAAGATCCACTTCATTATTCCCTCAAGGTGGATTCCAAGCATACAATCATGGAGGTTTGATTTACATTTGTTGATATTATGCTCAAGCT
Organism: Chamaecyparis obtusa; assembly: GCA_027943335.1. Lineage (NCBI taxonomy): Eukaryota > Viridiplantae > Streptophyta > Pinopsida > Cupressales > Cupressaceae > Chamaecyparis > Chamaecyparis obtusa. The sequence continues at coordinate 147,498 of BSBK01012172.1, read as the reverse complement.
TTCATATTAACATACTTGATTACATTTCAAATACAATTGCATTATCTATTGAATTGCATAGCTTCATTGTTAGATCTACTTATACTACTTGCTAGCATTCCTATTCCAATTTCAATATTAAGGTCGATTCCAAACTGGGGTTTGACCAAGGCAAACCCCCCAAACAAACAAACAAAAACCCTCTTTTTCTTGTAGGTACAGGTGCAGAATTTCAAATCTGAGAGTGAATTTGGATACCCTTTTCAGCAAACTTCCAAGATCTGCAAATAGAGATGAAATCAGACTTCAAATAAAGAATGTAGTATTTGACCTTTTATGAGGGTCAAACCTGACCTGAGCTCATCTTGAAGAAAGATTTCTGGGTTTCCTTTGTCTCGGCATTTCCAATCTGAAACAAGGTGCAGAATCTTCTAAAAGTACACATAGACATCAAAATTTGACATTTTCCAGATTTGCCCTAATTCAAGGTTAGTACTTGTATTTCAATTATTTCACATTTCAAGCATAATTTCATTCATAGGGAAATATTGGATTTACTCTCTCTCTCTCTTCCATATTCTTCATTAGTTGATTCGATTCTGCATTAACCTCTTGGTTGATCAAATTGGATCTCTTCTTTGGAAATTTGGGTTTGAGAATAGATCTCATATTTCCCCCTTTACATTTGAATAGGGTTGAATCCATTTTAACCACATTCACAAATATGTTAATTAAAATGTTTTATTTGATACATACTTGTGGAATTAACGATGATGTGTAAAAGGGGACATTAGGATCATTGCCACTTCCACTGTCACTGCCACTAACACTCTTGCCCTAAATTTTCATCATAATCAATAGATGCTAAATTAAATAGTTATTATTTTATAAATGAAATATAATCAAAGCAATTTAATGAGCTTGGAAATATTTACCTATGTGTCAATGTGAAATGTCATATTTAGAAAGCTATCAGTCATCATTTTAGGATCCTCTTCCTCTCTCTCACTAGTACCAAATGTGCACAAGCATCTACATGACCGACAAATATTCCCCCTCGAGGATTGACCATGGTCTCAACTAAAGGAGTGGCACACTGAATGAGAGTCTGTGTCAGAGCACTAATCATGCCTAGTGTGTCTGCCTCTACATGTTCCTTCACAACAGAAGGAATAGTAACATGATCCACCTATGGCTTGCCAATAGTAGCCCTAGGTGCATTAGGGTCACGATGTGCCCCTGCTTGATCAAATGATGACCCCCCTCCTCTACCCTGAGAATCCAGAATGTCAAAATAATTTGGCACCTCCTTGAGTAAAAACTCGCAATAGAGTTTCCTTAAGAAATATATAGGAACCTCATGCTTGTTACAAGGAGGTGAATCAAAGACCATCCACCATCTCTCCCAAAAAATGTTTTTAATGTCTTCATTTATGCACGAATGAATTGGGAACCTCTTTGTTGTAGTTCTAAGAGTATCTGTGTCCCCTAGTTTTTTAAATAGCTTGCAAATGTCATCTTTTGTGATTTTTTTCTTTTTTATGTCCGCGTAAGATAATTTATTTGCATAATATTATTTTTTTTCTTCTCTTTTATCTTGCCATAAATTAATTTGCCACTAACCGTGCTTACGTGGGTCAAGATTGTTTCCAATGATTTTGTAAGTCTTTCCCTTATGGGATTTGTAGCACTAGAATATTTTAACCTATTAATTAAAGATTCTAATTCTTTTTGCCCTCTTTAAATTTGGTTCATCAAATTTTGTTGTGTTCCAGGAGGAGGTTTCTCGATTGGTGGAGACAATTTAGATTCATTTTCTTCATTTTTTTCTTCATTCGGTTCTTCATGAGGAGACAAAGGGTTTGGTGGAGAGTTTGGTTGAGGGAGATTATTTCTTCCTGGCAATTAAAAAAATTACATTTTAAAATCTTCATTACACAACAAATTTAAACAAAAACAAATTTAAACAAAAACAAATTTTAAAAAAACAAATTGCAACAAAACTAAAATTTTAAAACAAATAAGAGGCATGGGCTATAAAAACACTTACCTCTTCTTTCGGATTGAACTTGATGACGCTGTGGAGCCATTTGATGGATGGTTGAATGAAAAAAATGGATTCACAAGCCAAAAGAAGGGTGTTTTCACGCTTGGGAAGCCCTTCTTAGCTGCAAATGTGGGTTTAAAGAAAGCAAAATTGGCTTTCAAACCCACATCAAGCTTTAAGAAGGTTTTTTTCAAAGCGTGTGTGCCCTATAGGGTGCATGCACTTTGAAAAACACTAAAAAAGTGTTTTTCAAAGCATGTGCACCCTATAGGGTGCACACACTTTATTTTGGATTGGCCAAGCCTAAGGCTTGGGCAACTCAAGCCATAGGGCGTGTAGAGCACATGCCCTCTAGTGTGTACACACTATGCATGATGGGGGACCAAAAAGAAAAGTGGCATCTTTTTGGTTCCCCATCTTTGTGCATATACCTAGCAACATCATCATTATCTTCTTTTCTCATCCACCTATGGTAGAGAAATAGCCAAAGCCAGGTGGGGGAAGGACCACTTGGAGGAGTTGGCCTTCGACCAAGTAGAGCCGTCACGAGTAGCAGGAGCAATAGGATAGGTAGGAATCACCTGGGACTAGCTAGAGTCATGATGGTGCAGAGAAGTTGAGTGATGCTGCCAACCAACATCACCACCACTAGGAGAGTGGTGGCAGGGAGCCCACGAATGCGAGGTGTGAGAGCGGCGAGCTAAAGAGATGCGAGCCTGGCGGTGACCCCAGGGTGGAGTACGATCAATAGAAATAGAGTCAAGAGGAACTCTGGCAGCCATACAAGGATCATTGCCCCAATGATTAAGCAACTCCTATAGGTGGGCCACCTCTAGCACCACCTTGTTGGCTTGCACCTAAATCTGTATCATGACATTATTACATATACAAGCTTTAATGTAAAAATCAACATTAATATCAAGAGATTTGTGGGAGAAAAGAATAACATTCCTATCCTTCCATAAAGTAAACAAAATCTCCATCCTAAAAGTATGTCAAATCTGGTTAAACTATCAACAAAATCATGTGCTAGGAAAAGGGCTCAGGCTGAAAAGGCTTAAAAAAATCATGAATCCAATGCCAATACTGTTGAGCTCTTCTGCAAAACCAAAAAATGTGCAAAAAAGACTCTAGATTCCCACAAAAGGGACACTGAGGATCAAACACACCTAGGTGTTTGAGCTAAGGCCCCAGAGAGAGCCCTTGAAACAAAAGGAACCAAGAAAAGAGAGCAATTTTGGGTTCCGTAATAGAAACACATATGATTTGAAAACAAAACCTCCAGTGGTGATGCGAAGACTAAAAATGCCATCTCTAGTTGAGTGTGTCAATCATATGGAGATGAGGAATTAACCACCGATATCCCAACTTGGGCTTGTAACTACTAAAGGGTGTATCAAGGTACCACTTCCAGTCTCTCCACCAAGGTCGAATAGACTAAATACCCAATTTATGAAACAAATGATCAAGAATGACAGAGACCAACAGATCAAAAGTCTGACAATCTAGTCGATCAAGATAGAACTAGATCTACATTTCTTCCCAAGAGTGGAGACTCATAGAGACTCTGGAAAAGAGGTCTTTAGGGGTCTTGATGCCATGTTTGAAAAAACATACAGCACTAACACCTTGAGTCTTAGCAAGAGGGACACCCTAAATGGAAAAAAGAGGGGACCACCAAGGGTTCTACTGGTTCAAAGGAAGCCCATCACGAAAACCATTTCTATCCTATCAGAGCCAAGGCTTGACAGCTTCCCAGGCCTTCTAGATGTTCTTTTTTTAGTGTATGTTTATTGACATCAAACACATGCGTGCAGATCAAAGTTGAATAGGACACCCAAGAAACCTTATATGAAAAAACAATATTGCACTTGCAACATGCATGGACACATATCACAAGAATGCAGGACAAAAATAAAGCAAGTTTGGACACCGAAAGAATAGAAAAAATCATATCAACTGAGAAGCCAAGGTAATGCATATACTTTGGATTACAATACTTGGGTTAATTGCACATCATGTTGCAGGTATGGACATGTAGCAACAAATTGCATGAGAAAAAACTAGAGAGAAAGATCTCATAATTGGACAAGTACTAATATGGGATGTTTGCACTATCACAAGGTTGGTCACCTAAGAAAGGATTGTAGAGACCGAACCCTAGAGATAAAGACAAATGAAAATGGAAATACAATTGAAGAAATCATGAGGATAAGAAATCAAATGTTGAGAAAAGCATCAAATGATAATGTTGGATCAAGCACTATAGTTAGTGACACATCATCCATTGGATTAAATTATATCACCACCTCCATCTAATCAATGAAGGTGTGGATGGAATTGAGTTTCAATTGATTATATTTTAAAAACAATTCCTTATATCGAGTGAATGCACACCAAATCAACATGAAATAAGATGCACTATGGGATTATATGTTCAGAACTTAAACTCTGTACAATAGGTAAAAGCACGATTGAGTAAATGTTTGATAGTCAATAAATATTGGCAAGGTTAACCAATTTGTGGTATCAACCAAGTAATGTCTAAGTGTTAACCAAGCTAAGGTCTTTTAAAGTGTAAACCGAGCACAACTATGTCTACTGAGATGTGGTAGGTAGAGCATTAAATGCAAAAGTTTGAGTGGGAAATGTTATTTTGGTATAAATACATGATGGACTTAGTCATTTTTCCACACATCGATCATGAAGAACCATAGCGACTTGAGAAGATTTGAGTGAAGAAATTCTAGAGCTTTGAGAAAAGATTGAAAGAGTTCCCGAGAAAGTTCATCATGATCAAAAGTAAGTTCTGCAACCACTAAGTTATTTTATAGTATATTAGTGAATCCCTAAATTTCAAAAATGATGGCATCCTCATCCAAGGTCATGAAATCTAAGTCTGGAAGTGATAAGAAGGTCACCTTGATAAATTCTACAACCTGTGATGAACTAAAATACAAATTACACCTTGAGATTACATCATAGATTGACCAAACAAGTGTATTTTAAAGTATTCTTCCTAGGGTTTTGCTGGTTCAAGACATTCATGCCTAAATCCACTACAAGATCGATGAAATTGGAGATTTCAAGCTTCAATCCACCTTCCAGGAGCTGAGTGTGAATGGAAAGCTCAAGGATGAGCATCAAAACTTGAAAGTGAAGGGTGTAATGAATGCCTTGTATTTCTAGAGAGAATTCAAGACAAAGTGGATTAGGGTTGCTTTGAGTCGAGTGCATGAAGGGAAGTTATGGCTGGATAAACTGGTAAAAATATCAAAGGACATTATACATGCAGTCATTGGTTACCCTATTAATGACAAAGTTAAAGCCATAAGGAGTGCACCAAGAACCAAGATCGAGAAGTTAACTAGAGTAGAATGGGATGACATAGGTATGAGATTCAACATAATTGTTGATCCAAAGATAAGGTTTAGAGCTTATGTTTTTGGTTATAAGATATTTTAATCAAGCAGGCCGAATAGTGTACCATGAGGAGCCATGGACATAGCCTACAAGATTGTAAAGAAAGGTTTCAAATTTTACCTAGTCGAGCTTCTACTGAAACAATTGGAAGATAATATGAGAACCATTATAGAAGAAAAGACAAACACATGTAAGTTTGGTTCCCTATTGATTTGTATATTTTTCTATGTGCAAAACTTCTTTCCCTCAGTTGGTAATGTTGACTGGGATGTCGATCGACTGACTATCATGCAAATCAGGAAATTTATACAAAATTTGGGTCACAATTTTGTTAGTGTCATGGATGTTTATTTTGAAAAATTAAAAGAAAGAATGCATCAAAGGAGCAGGATACTAGGTGAGTCGGTAGAACAACATAAGTGTGATATCTACTTCCTAGTGGGCACTAACACCACACTAATCAAGGCAATTGAACTGAGGACTACTTGGTTATCTCCTATGGGCTATGAATCAGATATTGACCGAGCTTCCAAGTCAATACATGCATTACTAGCCAAGCCCAAAGATCCATAGGCTACTAGGTTCAAAACCTATGAAGAGGCCAAATTAAGAATTAAGATGGATCTAGTTAGATTAAAAGTGAGTAAGAAATCCAAGAAGATGATGGATACCTTGGTAAAATAGTTTGGAGATGAAGCAGAAGAAGATGAGGTATCAACAACTAATCTGATTGAAGAAGCAACTGAGGAATAGTTACTAATTGGAAACAATAAACATGATGAGGAGGAGACTGAGTCTGAAAAGGATATTCAAGCTACACCAGTCAAGGCCACATGAAAGAGAAAACAAGAAGCACCTACAAGAGAAAGGAAAAGGTCCTCAATAGCTACTTCTCCACCCCTGAGGAAAGGAATTATGAAAATATCAAGGCCAACTCCCACCAAAACCTATCAGAAGAAAAAGAGAGGTGCCCAAGTCACCTCCGAGCAACCTAAAAAGAGGAGAAGATTAATTAGAGCTAAAGATGATATTGATGAAGAATATGATGAAGAAGACGATCAAGGTAAATTTAAAGTTGTTGTAAATAAAATTCAAATGGTAGATGAGTTAGAAAATAGAATAAAGGAAACATGGAATCTAACTCACCCTAAGTTAAGTCAATATGTATATATGACTACCGGAGATTAGGAGAAATTTGAAGAAGCTATCATACAAATGATGATTAAGTTTAAAAGAGTACCTATTGAATTTTCTAGATATGTACCTAAAGAATTGTATAAGAAAGTACCAACCAAGTGGAAATATGCCCTACACACTGAGAAGAAAATGAAGGAACACCCATTGATTTTGGCCATGCCTACTCTATCAGTTCCTGAGATAGAAGAATTAATCAAACAATACTCTAAACAATTTCTAATGAAGGGTAGAGCCCTTAACATATTGGTAGGAAACCTTGAAGAAGTTGATGAAAACATCAAGCTTCTATGGACCACAATTTTGATAGCTAGAGAAGAAGCTAATCAACTTTGATTGGCTATCATTCCCAAGAAAAAGAACAAGAAGAAAGGTAAAGGAGTTCACTTGGATGATGTAGACTTAGCCACCAAGGAGCCAATCCACACATTCGATATTGAGGTAGCGGATGACACTATTAATATTGATTTTTACTTGGCCGGATATAGTGAAGAACATAGACTGGATGATTCCAAATAGTTAGAAACCCCTGACATAGATGATGTTTTGATTGAGGACATCACCCATGGAGATCCTGATGATATAAATGATGATGAGAACATTAACACTATTGCAAACACCATCGAGGAGAATGCACCTATTGAGGTAGAAACAAGTAAAATACCGGGTGACTTACCTATACTGGTGCAAATAGTTGACATTGTCACACAAAAGGAACCCAAAGGCTCAGCCCCTATGCAACAAAATGATATACCTAAGGGACATGGTATAGAAGAAAAGAAAGATTCAAATGGGCCCAAGTATAAAGAAGTCGAAACCAAAGAGAAAAAAGAGAATACAGTTGTAGAATCAGCTACAGTAGACACCATAGCAGATGCCCGAGGCCAAGATATCGAGACACTAGTCACCACACAAGAAAAGGAATAAAGTGTGTCTACCAAGTCAGAAAAGCCAAATCTAGAGACCAAGGCTCTAGTTGCTTACACCAAAGCACCTACACCAGAGAAGAAGAAGAAAAATAAATATGGTAAGGGTCCTGTCACACTTGATGAAGTTATTGAAATTCTTGAATGTGACCCTAGGACATTAGACCCTGAAGCATTGATAAAATATGGGGAATTGTGCACAAGGAAGGTTGCATAGGAGAAAATGAGAAAGGAGAGAAAGATCAAGCAATTGTTAGAGGATGTCAGAGATATACTGATGCAAGTAGTCCCTGACATCAATGTTGATGAGGAAACTCCCATCATTGATTAACTTGCAAATCTAACTAGATACATCAATGACCTTGATGTATATGTAGAGAAAAAGATGGAAGAATGGGCAGAAGCAAAGATTCAATCCAAATTAGCAGAGAAAATAAGCTAGGAAGTGGCAATTAATAAGGTCAAGCTCTCAGAGGTTATTACCAAGCTTGAAACCATCATTCAACAGATAATTCAAATTTTGTATAAGCTATGCACTATGGACCACTTCACTACCAAGATTAGTGAAAATCTCAAGATACTTGATGAAGACATAAAGGTCAGTGTAAATAATTCTGTAACCAAGCCAAATGATTTTCATAAGCACATTTCAAAGGTTCAAGAACCTCAGCAATTAAGGATTTATTTGAGGAAGCAGAAGAATATAATAAGTGATCAAATCACCGAGCTTCGGGCTAAGTTGCTTCCCCATCTTAGGATCATGGAGTGACATGTAAATAAGGCAAAAGACCTAGTTGCCACCCCAGAAATATTTGTACTAGAAATCATTTTTGACATGCATGCACAAGTTAGTTTAGAGCACATTGCTCTTGAGAACCTGAAAGAGGAATGGGAAACCTCTTGGATTCAATCAAGAAAACCCATCAACATATTTTTGATAAGTTATAAGTACATTATTTTTGTTTGGCATTGATTTCAAAAAGGGGAAAAATCTATGTATATATATGCCAGTATGTACTTCACACCGAGAGCATTCACAAAGTGGGAGTTAGTATTTTTTTTTTGGAGTTTGTATATGTTTTTTCTTGGTAGTTGGTACATATACATAAGGTTTTGATACTAATGCAAAAGGGGGAGAATGACGTTAATCCTATTTGAGAATTAATGGTTGTCATTAGTATCATTCAATTATTCAGTTGGTAAAGGAGACAAACAAGATAGTCAGTCAACTACATAAATCCTATACATCAAGAAAGATACAAGACATATCTCTAAGTTAACCAAACAAGATTTTGACCGAGTACCCTCACCGAGTGCCATAAAATTACCAAGTACCAAGCATACTAATCATCAAGAATTTATATGAACCAAGCACTATTTAATTACCGAATGGTGAATGTAATGATTACCGAGTAAAATAAGAAACACCATAGTAATTTGAAATGACACAAACATCAATGAAAATGGTTCACACTAATCAAAAAATGGTTTACCAAGATCAAGATAGAATTAAATATGGATGTAATCATTAAATTTTTGATGATTCCTATGTAATGTAGATCTACATTATTTTGTTATACTGTTGATCTTAGGTTTTCTAAGATATTGTAAAACCCTAATTAGGTCAATTTAGTTTGATATAAAAGTTCTAAATATGTCATTATGATAATGTATCACTACTACATTTGACCTCATTTTTCTACCAAAATTTTTGACCATCAATTAAAAAGGTTTAGGTTGGTCGGATTATAGAAGGAAAACTTTATTTTTTTTAATCCATGCTTGTGTTAGTCAAAATTTTGACCAATATAATGCAGGTCAAAATTTTGACCAACATGGGCATAACTTTAAAAAGAAAAAAAAAATTGTATCTCATTTCATTGTTTGGTTTTAATTTGGAGTGTGTGAAGGAGCTGGAGCCTGCAATTTTTTGAACTATTATTTGGTGAGAGTAAAAGGTGGACCGTGCCTATGAGGGTTGCCACTGTGATTTGGTGTAAAAGGGGGACCGCCTGCCTGCGAGGGTTGCCACTGTGATTTGGTGTAAAGGTGGACTGTCTGTAAGGATTTCCTTACTCTACATTTGTTTGGCATTATTTTATTGGTTACCTACTTAGGAACCATGAGCAATGTGCTAGGGCATCATGTATTTGGTATTTTCTCACACATTTTTTATCATTGTTTATATATATTTGATTCAGAGATGAACTTGTAAAACCCTAAATTTTTGAATCACCGCATCATGTTACACTGTAAATGTACTAGTGTTAGGTTTATGATTGTAAGGTTGGAAGAGGAAATATTTCAAACAAGATTGAGGAAACTATGTTTTTAACATTTTTTTTTACTGGTATTTGTTTTATGCTGACTTTGTGTGGTTTGGAATGTCAAATCTAACTCCATAGGAAGTCTACCTGGAGTCATAGCTTTCAATTGCGACTGGTCTGAGATCATTTGGTGGATAAATCTGAAAGAAATCATGTGAAATTCATCTATAGACCATTTTTGACATAAAATTAGGGTAGTCGGCTTTCTATGGACTCTTTTAGACCAGGTGTGACTGTCTACACACTATGGCTTCAGAAGTGCTTAAAAAGGCCCCAAATAACAAAGAAACCATAGAATCCTTGCACTCCCAAGACTCAAAAACTTCATCAATCTTTAATAATGTCTAAAAATGAACAAACCCCAAAGGAATAGGGCTTAGTCCACCGAGAACCCCAAAATCCCCAAATTTAGCACTTCTAAACCCTTAATCCAAGGGTTTCTTAAATATCCTATCTCCGATCACTTCTAGGTCCAATAGGTAGTTGTTTCACCATTAGATGATCATTATAATATGATCCAAATCATAATCTATGTTCCTCCTTTAGACCAAATGGCTACTATTGTAGCATACCGAGCAAATTCATTAAGTTTCCTCTATAAATTATGGTGATCACCCAAACATTCTTCCTTCTCATTACATTAATGGATTAGGGAACTATAGTACATGTTAATACTCATTCATTCCATGTGTTACAATGGTTAGAGGTCATGTAATGACCATATTCAATTGGAAACTCACAAAACTGTCAAAGGAATGGCGGAAACTACTCTGCCAGTCAGAATTAATTGAGTAAAAATACAAATATAGACCTCACAAATGAATAGATGTGGTCTAGGATCAATATCTAACTATTAAAAATGAATTGAAATGTAAGAAAATGAAAAAATGAATCCAAAATCACTCTAAGAACTCAAGGAAATTACATTTGAAAGAAGTTTATTTATCAAAAACTCAGTACAGTCCGTACACTAGGTCTCTTCTATCATACAATGAAACTTTGGCATATTTGATGGACTCCTAGAAACTACCCCAACAAATCCCAATCAGTTGGATGGATTATTTTTCACTAAAACATAACAAAATCCAATTCTTTCCATTTTCTAATAATTGCTACATTTCAAATTTTTGAATTTGCAACATTACAAATTTGCAGTTTTTGATACTTTTAAAGATAATGAAGCCTTAAGACTTTGAAATGTGACCCAAATGAACTTATTAAGCATCATTAAAATCAAATCTAAACTACTATAAACTTGTAACACCAAATACCATCCTAGGCTCTTATTTTGGTCCTAAGGCCTATTAGGCCTTTTAAGACTTATTACATATTTGTCATTTGCATTGCATGGAATGACTGTATAGGCCATTATAGGTACCAATACATTCCAATTGATGTCTTTAGATGTCATTAGGTGCATGGTTGTCATTATGGACTCCTGGTCCATGCACCATGTTAAACACCTTCGAAAGGATTCTTGTCCCAAGAATCAATCCTGGCATTGGATGTCTGAGTCTAAACCTATACTTTAGGAATATGGTGCCTTGACAATTGGTTCTTTCTTCCCACTGGACGTCCACATCTAAACATGGTTGTCTACTAGTTGCCCTTTAATAGGACACTTGACTATACCTATTTGAACATAGTTCAAATCCCAAAAGTCTACATTTCTAGGACTATGCAACATTGTCCTATTCAATCCTTTATCCTTTTCTTCCCAAACCTGATTTGTCCTTCCTCCTCTTCCCCTCATTGAAGAACCTCCTCTATTGCTTCTATTCTATCCAAAAGCTCTTCTTCTTTCAGAATTCCATCATACATAGGGATATCTCCCCTCACCTTATGTTGCTCATTCTTCATAGCCTTGAATATCTTGATTATCCTCTGCTCTTCAAGATCTATTTGGGAGAAGAGTGGGAGAAGAAAATCTGAGATTTTGAAGACCTAGAATCCCTTGTTGAACCCTTAAAGTTGAATTATCCTTTAAAGAGTGTTCCAAGGTGGTGGTTCAAATTTTAATGATTCCTAGATTGTAGATGAAGTGTGGAGAAATTTTTTGCTAACATTAGAGGGATATAAAAAAGATGGTGATCATCAATGCAGATTTGGATGCAAGGTACATTATGGAGCCATGCATATTCAAGACACATTGTAAGTGTAGAAACAAAGTTTGTAAAGTTATAGTTTCAAATGGTGTGTTTTCAAAAAAAATTTCCATTGAGATGGTTCAAAAGTTGAATTTTCCAAGGATACTACATGAGAGGCCATATAGGGCACATGGGATTAATGTGGAAGCCCAAGTTGAGGTGATAGAGCAAGCACAAGTGAAATTTAGCATTGGGCCATATGAGGACAGCCTATGGTGTGACATCATTCCCATAGTGGATTTTCATTTGATCCTTGGGAGAACATGGCATATAAGTAAACGTACCCTCCATGATGGAGCAAAGAGCACTTACACATTCTTGGATAGAGGAAGGAGAGTTGTGTTGCAGCCCTTGAAAGATGAAGAAGTGTCATGGAAATTGACAAGGAGTGTTGGTATTTTGGAGTGGAATGGACTCTTGGGGAGTGAAGGGAAGACAATAGACAAAAGGATAGAAGAGAAGATTGGTGAGAATGCTAATGACAGCATTGAACAATTAGTAGAACACCATATATAAAGTGTTTCTGAATAGAGATACATGTGAAGATGAACAAAGAGAAGTCAAAGTATGAGCATACTCATGAAGATGACAGGATTGAGAAGACAATGAGGATGTGTGGGCCACAAAAGGCAAATGCTCAAGAAGTTGAGATAACAAAGATAGAGAAGGGAATTGCAGAGGTTGCTGATGAACAAGATGAGTGCATGGATGAAGGAATCCAAGTTGGGACAGTCAAGTGTCCATTGAAAGTTGCTATTGAAAAGATAAAAGATAGGGTTGTGAAGAAAGCCATAGATGACATATTTGCATGCCAAGGAGGATGGCATTGGAATGAGAAGTTGAAAGAGGTCTCAGAGGTGACAGGGACCTTAGAGAGTGAAGAGTCAAAGCTCTTGAAGACATCATTGCAGCAAGAAGCCACAAGTTGGCATAAGAAGATGAGGAAGAGGGTTGTGTGGCCTATTAAAAGGCTTATGGAAGAGAAGAAACTACTAAATGAAGGACTCACTAAGAGAGTTCAAGGAGTTTTTGATGAGGAGAGTGTACAAGTTTCTGAGAGTTGTATAGAAACCAATGGTCAAGAAAACATTGTTTATTTTTGTTTCTAACACTTTTATGACAGGTTTGCCAAAGTTTGATAGTGTTCACCATGCAAGTGTTGTTTTTGCACACATCTATGGGAATATAAACATGAAGGCTGATAGATTTAATGCTTGGCATGAGTTAATAATATTTGATTTCAGGGGCATAGAACACATGAACATGGAATACTCTTTTGTTGCAGGTCCTCAACAAGAAGTGGACAGAGATTGGAGGAAATGAAAGAAACTCCCAATCCAAGGGACTTGGATTGATTTGATCCTTGGGAGTATGGTACAGGGAACCCTAAAAAAGTCATGAAAAGGGGTCACTTGAATGGCTCTTGAAGAATGATCATAAATATTATAGGATCTAAAATATCAAAACATGAATATATCAATGTAATTGGACTTATGGTCTATTTTGTGAATTTGATGGAATTTCATGTAATATACCTAAATCTATAAAGGCATGAGTTGATGTTGTTGGAGCTTTACCTTGTAGGACCAAACTTGAATCAAATAGGTGGGCTTGAATCACAGGTTAGGTACTCAAGTTTGACAAGAAAATAGTCCAATTGATGAGGACAGAGAACATCCTCCTTCTTCTTTGAGCTCCACATCACTTAGGTGGGTATTACCTTATCTGCACACTTGAGATACCTCATGATAAACAATAGGCCTACAGATAGATTATTCTGGAATAGTCTTCAAACCCCTTCAGGTAACTGTACCCCAATGAAGCCAATTCATATGCAATAGCCCTACTTGCATAGAATGAGTCTAAAGACTAGAGAGACCCTCCTATTACTACTATCAACATGAAAGGAAAAGGTATTGGTAAGGATGAATTTTGTGTTTGATGACTGAAAGGTGATTATATAGCAGAGACCAGACCAATACTTAATCCTTTGGGCAGAAGAGTCTAACATAAATCAATAGAGGGGTTTCTAAGAAATATAGTGATATGCCTTACAAACCACATACAATTTGGATAGAGTGCCTTACAAACTATCCCCTCAATCCTACATTATTATCATCAAGATCCCAATAGATGTGTTCATTCCCTGAAATTGCACATAAGGATTTAATCCTTTCCTTGAAAGAAACTCATGCAACAATTAGAATAGTTGTCTTACAACTAGTATGTTCTATATGCCTTACAAATAGAAACATACAAGAATAAACACATAGCAAAGAGACAATAATAGAACCAGGATAGAAATTGTATTGTATTTCATGAATGTATCAATACATACAAGGAAAACTCTTCACTCAAAGACTCAAAATGAGAATCTGCTATAGACTTATGTTTTTTGCATTCAGCATCAAGAGAATGGAACCAGAGAATGGAATCGCTTGGATTACCAAAAACTAGAACCAGGAACCAAAAGATTGGAAAACCACAAATCTTGGGAACCCAAAAATATCTTGGAACCCTTACAAAATTAGAACTCTTACTACTTATACCACTAGCCATCTTGGAAACCCAAAACAGGTTGCAACAAGCTACAGATGACTAGGGTTAAGGCTTCAACTACCCAACCAAGAATTACATCAAAATTTACTTAAGGGGTAGGAAACCAAGAAATCTAGAGAGAGAAGATCTCAAGTAAATCTGCAATCATGAAAAATTGTGGACTTAGGATAGAAAACTAGGAGATTGCCATGAAAATCAGTCAAATTGGCCACCTAAAAACACACCTAGAGCACAAAACCACACTCCTCCAGGTACAAAATCATTGCTACAATTGGCCACTGAGACCCTAGATCACATCGCAACTACTGGTGCCATCAAACAAATCAAAAACCATAGTAGAAACCATAAATTTTTGTACCTCCTATCACAAAAACCTTCTGCAAGTTACCCTGCAATAATATTTGAATTTGGGCGCCAATGGTTAGCCAGTCAACTTTAAAACACAGCCGTTGATTCATTCTTTCCTGGCAAATCGGGTGGCCCATAAAGGAATCCTGGTTTACATTTATTCCTGGTTGCATGATCGCAAGACACCCTACTCACCCTTGCGATCATGCGACCACAATCACTTAGCTGCGGTCAACAATTAATCACAAACCCCTTGAAAGGTCCTCGGTCCGGTCAGCAGTTAACAACCAATCAAAAAAGAGCACCTCAGCAGCACCGACACTGTGGACCACCCCTAACTCTGCAATGCTGCTAGATCCTTTTTTTAAAATTCATGGGCTCCACATGCTTTATATTTCTTTAAATAAAATTGATGGTTGTCATTACACCGTGATGCTAAAAGTCGAGCATCTCATCGTAGCGATATAATGACAACCACTCGATCTTCACAGACTTGCAGATGCTCTACTTCCTTTGAAACTATGGCCCCACTGACAACATCCAGCTCATCACCCTACCGACCAATGAGAATCGAGCACATCATCACCACTGAGCAGATAGGTCCCATCGTAAACCACCTGCCACCGGGCCCCAGCACAACATGGCACCCTTGTCACATGATCACAAGGCTGAAAGATGGCCCTTGAGATCATGTGACAAGGCCAAAAGATGCCATGTCACCACTTCTTTTGACAGCAGGACCGCACCAAACATTTTTTTTTTAATTGCATTGACGACCCTTGTTAAAGTGCAGAGATTAAAAAGCTTGCATCTTTTCCTCATGGTATAGCGAGGATCATTGATCCTACACACCTGTTAACAATCTATTAGAGCCCCCTAAGATGGGCCCGCTGGGACATGTGTCAACCAGTCACATGGTCACATGTCAAAATATTCTGACATGCGATCATGCGACAACCAATTATTTAAAACCCTTGAAGACCCAGGCCCATAGGACAGGTGGCAATCGGTTTCAACTTCGTGAGAAATAAACCTCATGCAACTTTTCCACGTGAACAAGCGACAACCATAGATTCTATTCGAACATTAACTGCATCAAACAAGTGAGAAGAAATGGGTCCCACCAACTGATCGCACTTCCGCACTTAGGGAAAAGCCAACAAATAGGGCAAAAATGCGAGGTCGAAAACACACAAGGTTTTCGGTGAAAGATCGAAAACACACAGGGTTTTCATGCAGACCAAAAGGTGGTAGGGAGACCAAAAACATCATGGGTTTTCAAAAACATTGTGGGTTTTCGACACTTAGGCAGATTCTAAAATTATTTCCTGCAAACCTTAAAACTTGGATATCTCCCTAGATTTTGCGATTTAGGAGATGTGATCTGAACTAGAGCAAGGTGACACATGGATCTACCTATAGCTAAGAGTGCACATCATAAAACCAAGTAGATCCTTTTCACAAAATAAAATTGTGATTGCAGACATGGCAGGACAACATAACAAAAACTGCAGAGAATAGGCCATTTTCATAAGATTTTGCATTGATAGGAAAATGGACTAATAGTGGCTCTATCTAAGGATGCATGCCTCTTGCAGGCATGGCAAGAATCTAGATCTCTGGGAGAAGCAGACCACCTACTGGGAAAAATATAGAAACCTCAAAAAACATAGGGAACAAACAGGAAAGGGAAACTATTCACAAAATATACATTTTTTACAAAGAACCTCCAGCAACAAACAAGAGTCAGTTCCTGCCTCTGTCAAAAATATGATTTTCATTTCTTCCTTCATGAGGCACACCAGACATTTTATTTTCATTTGTCTCCATAGGCTTATCAACATGTTCAATCAGCAAATCAGGAAGAACAAAGTAACTGTCTTCATAGTGCATGTAAAAAAATTTTGCACTCTCTTCTCCTTGCTCATTATGAAGAAAAGATTCAGCATGCCAATGATCAGCACCTCTATACTGAAACTAATCTTCACCTACTGATTCATGCATGCTATCAATTAGAAACACAAAAGCCTCATATTCTACCTGCAGAAAGGCCTCATTCATACCTTGACTTTGCGTTTCCACAGGTGTAACCAGCTGTACCTCAAATAAATAATCAGATTGATACCCACAAATAAAAAATGGGCATCTTGATTCAATTGAAACTGAGACCTCCACATGTTCTTCAAACAAAGGATTGATAACTCCATGCAATGCACCATGTTGAACATCATGACAAAAAATGGGTTGATAATCATCATAGTCTTCATCATATAAAGTGTTAGTGAACACTTTAAACTCACTACCCATTTTAGGATTATTTAATATCCCATCACTTAAATCTTCATGTTCAAACCCACTACATCACATTCAATTGTCACTTCCTTATCTTCATACTCCTCACTGAAGGAGTGTTCACTTTCACCATTACTTTCTTCTTCCCATGATGCATCTAATTCATATGAGGATACATCAACATCACTACCTTCATCATCCTCACCTAAATAACCACTGAAATCACATTCAGACATCTCTGAATGAATGGAGGATCCTGCACACCTTGGTTCTAATTCCTACTCACTGCCACAATCTGAATACTCCTCTAAAAAAACTTCATCAAAAGAAGTACCCTCAGCATTAGATATGGATTGCTTTGAAATACAACTTGTATTCCCTTTTTGTTGACGATCCCTTTGCAACTTATTCCATTCATCATCATCAGCAAACTCCTCTAAGAACAACCACTTGAATTTAGTCAAAGAAGAGATGCATTTTGGGGGCAAATTTAGATACCAATTAGATGCAACCCCTTTGAGGTATCTCCCAAAAAACATCATGCTAACATCCTCATCAAAAATCTGATATTCTATAATAAATCTATAGAATGCTAGGACATGCTTCACTGCTGAATCAAACTAACAATCAAAAATAGGAATTAGACCCAAAAGCTCACCAGGGAAAGAATGAGGGGACTTTGGAAGAACATAACTCAAAAGTCTATCCAACTTGAGGAAACCCAGTAGCCTAGACTGGCTTTTCCCTTGATTATCCATTGGATTTGAAACAAGATGAGAGCCACTCATCTTATTTTAGTCTTCCCTTTATACTAGCACCGAATACTTGATAGGGAAACATTGTAATCATAAATACCTAAAATTTTTGTAGCAGAAAACTTTGTTGA
This sequence comes from Chamaecyparis obtusa, assembly GCA_027943335.1. NCBI lineage: Eukaryota > Viridiplantae > Streptophyta > Pinopsida > Cupressales > Cupressaceae > Chamaecyparis > Chamaecyparis obtusa. The sequence goes on along the minus strand of BSBK01012172.1, from coordinate 129,370 downwards.
TTGGGAAGACATGGCAGATCTAGAGCTCACCATGTAGCTCCATCAGGTTCTTTGCAATATAGAGTGGCCACCTCCTTGAAGAGGAAAATTTCATACTTTCTCTATGCTTCTTCTTTCCTTCAACCAAAACCTCACCAAGGTTTTACACACTATTTATCAGAGAACAACACTGATCAAACAGAGAAATTCAGAGCCGCCACTCAACATGTAGTGAGAAATTTTAGCAAATGCTTTATTTTTATATCTGACTCTTTCCAATGATTCCCCAGCAGAGTCGCCAATTTGTTGGAGCTTTTCCTTATAGGACCAAACTTGAATCAAATAGGTGGGCTTGAATCATAGGTTAGGTACTCAAGTTTGACAAGAAAATAGTCCAATTGATGAGGATAGAGAACATCCTCCTTCTTTGAGCTCCACATCACTCAGGTGGGTATTGCTTTATCTACACACTTAAGACACCTCATGATAAACAATAGGCCTACAGATAGATTATTGTGGAATAGTCTTCAAACCCCTTCAGGTAACTGTACCCCAATGAAGCCAATTCATATGCAATAGCCCTACTTGCATAGAATGAGTCTAAAGACTAGAGAGAACCTCCTATTACTACTACCAACATGAAAGGGAAAGGTATCGGTAAGGATGAATTTTGTGTTTGATGACTGAAAGGCGATTATATAATAGAGACCAGACCAGTGCCTAATCCTTTGGGCAGAAGAGTCTAACATAAATCAATAGAGGGGTTTCTAAGAAATACAGTGATATCCCTTACAAGCCACATACAATTTGGATAGAGTGCCTTACAAACTATCCCGTCAATCCTAGATTATTATCATCAAGATCCCAAAAAATGTGTTCATTCCCTGAAATTGGATATAAGGATTTAATCCTTTCCTTGAAAGAAACTCATGCAGCAATTAGAATAGCTGCCTTATAACTAGTATGTTCTATATGCCTTACAAATAGAAACATACAAGAATAAACACAAAGCAAAGAGACAATAATAGAACCAGGATAGAAACTGTATTGTATTTCATGAGAGTGTATCAATACATACAAGGAAAACTCTTCACTCAAAGACTCAAAATGAGAATCTGCTATAGACTTATGTTTTTTGCATTTAGCATCAAGAGAATGGAACCAGAGAATGGAATCCCTTGGATTACCAAAAACTAGAACTAGGAACCAAAAGATTGGAAAACCACAAAGCTTGGGAACCCAAAAATATCTTGGAACCCTTACAAAATTAGAACTCTTACTACTTATACCACTAGCCATCTTGGAAACCCAAAATAGGTTGCAACAAGCTACAAATGACTAGGGTTAAGGCTTCAACTACCCAACCAAGAATTACATCAAAATTTATTGTAGGGGTAGGAAATCAAGCAATCTAGAGAGAGAAGATCTCAAGCATATCTGCAATCATGAAAAACTGTGAGCTCAGGACAAAAAACCAGGAGATTTCTATGAAAATCAGTCAAATCAGCCACCTGCAAACACACCTCAAGCACAAAACCACACTCGTCTAGTTACAAAATCATTGCTGCAATTGGCCACTGAGACCCTGGATCACATTGCAACTACTGGTGCCATCAAAAAAATTGAAAACCATCGTAGAAACCATAAATTTTTGTACCTCCTATCGCAAAAACCTTCTACAAGTTACCCTGCAATCATATTTGAATTTGGGCACCAATGGTTAGCCAGTCAAATTTAAAACATAGCAGATGATTCATTCTTTTCCAGCAAATCGGGTTGCCCATAAAGGAATCCTAAGTTACATTTATGCCTGGTCGCATGATTGCAAGACACCCTACTCACCCTTGCGATCATGCGATTGCAATCACTTAGCCGCGGTCAACAATCGATCACAAACCACTTGAAAGGTCCTTGGTCCAGTCAGCAGTCAATAACCAATCGAAAAAGAGCACCTTAGTAGCACCGGCACCATGGACCACCCCTAACTCTGCAACACCACTAGATCCTTTTTTTAAAATTCACGGGCTCCACACGCTTTATATTTTTTTAAACAAAATTGACGATCGGCGTTACACCATGATGTTAAAAGTCGAGCATCTCACTGCAGTGGTATAATGACAACCACTCGATCTTCACAAACTTGTAGATGCTCTACTTCCTTTGAAAATTGTGGCCCCACTGACAACATCCAGCTCGTCACCCCACTGACGAATGAGAATCAAGCACATCATCACCACCGAGCAGACAGGTCCCACCGCAAACCACCTATCACCAGGCCCTAGCACAACGTGGCACCCTTGTCACATGATTGCAAGGTTGAAAGATGGCCCTTGTGACCATGCGACAAGGCCAAAAGATGCCACATAACCACTTCTTCTGACAGTAGGACCGCACCGAACATTTTTTTTTTTGAACTGCATCAACGGCACTCATTAAAGCATGGAGATTAAAAAGTTTGCATCTTTTCATCGTGGTATAGCGAGGATCATTGATCCTGCACACCTGTTAACAATTTGTTAGAGCCCCCTGAGATGGGCCTGCTGGGACATGTGTCAACCGGTCGCATGGTCACATGTCAAAAATTTCTGACATGTGATCATGCGACAACCAATCATTTAAAACCCTTGAAGACCCAGGCCCACAGGACAGGTGGCAATCGGTTGCAACTTCATGAGGAATAAACCTCATGCAACTTTTCCATGCAAACAAGCGACAGCCACAAATTCTATCCGAACATTAACTGCATCAAACAACTAAGAAGAAACGGGTCCCACCAACTGATCGCACTTGCGCACTTAGGGAAAAGCCAACAAACAGGGCAGAAATGCAAGGTTGAAAAAACATAGGGTTTTCAGTGAAAGATCAAAAACACACAAGGTTTTCATGCAGACCAAAAGGTGGCAAGGAGACCGACAACATTATGGGTTTTCAAAAACATTGTGGGTTTTCGACACTTAGGCAGATTCTAAAATTATTTCCTGCAAACCTTAAAACTTGGATATCTCCTTGGATTTTGTGATTTAGGAGATGCTATCTGAACTAGAGCAAGGTGACACATGGATCTACCTACGACTAAGAGAGCACATCATAAAACCAAGTAGATCCTCTTCACAAAATAAAATTGTGATTGCAGGCATGGCAGGACAGCATAACAAAAACTGCAGAGAATAGGCCATTTTCATAAGATTTTGCATTGACAGGAAAATGGACTAACAGATGTAACAAGAGTTAGATAGTATAGGATCTTCAGGATCAATTTTTTCCTCTTCTTCCTCTCCTTCCCCTTCCTTATGGGTTTCTTCCTCTTCTTCACTATCAACACCTTCATTTGGTACTCTTCTTTGATTGGATTCCAGTGCTTCAAGCCTAGCCAAAAGTGCATTGTAAGATTCCTGCAACCTTGTGTTCTTCTCCTTCAACTCTTGGATCTCCCTGGTAGTACTTACATTCCTTGGAGGCATTTTCACAAACAATAGTCAAACTTATTTAGAAAAGTGTTCCTATATCCCTCTAAGGCACCATTTGTTTTAGATAATTTAATTTTAACTTTAGTTGTGTTAACAAAATTATGTTGACTTTATTTTGTAGTTGTTTAACATGAGAGTTTGTAGATTAATAGGATTTCACAGATACTAGTGTGCCATAGTTTCCCATCTATAACTAGTGAGATGCACATAACTCATGTACCTCATGATAGTGTGCTTGGATACCTTGTATACACTATTTGTCATTAGACTAGACATTATCCAAATAGTGAGTATTTATATAAAGTTCTATAACACATAGGCGGTCTTCCTTTTACACCAAGTAATAATAGTGACAACCCTCACAGGTGGTTGGATAATGTCTAGTCTAATCCAAGCACACTAGCATGAGGTACATGAGTTATGTTCATCTCACTAGATATAGATGGACATTAATGCTCAATTGAATGATATGTTCCCATAAAAATGTGAACTTCTATTAATCTACAAACTCTCATGTTAAACAACTAAAAAATAAAGCCAACATAGTTCCTTTAACACAACCAAAGTTAAAATTAAATTATTCAAAAAAGGGTTTGTGTTTTGAGTTAATTGGTTTATGTAAATCTGTTTCAGCAATAGGTGATGAACATTCATATTTTCCTAAGTAGTACTTTGAGCATTCCTACCACACATGTACTATTATGAAAATCACCACAAGTCCATTTTTTGTGGGAGAGAGAGAGAGAGAGAGAGAGAGAGAGAGAGAGAGAGAGAGAGAGAGAGAGAGGATGACAAGGATATTGATGCTCCGCTTACTAGTCGTTACCTTAGAAAAATGAGCAAGAAACCAAAAAAGAAATGATTAGCAAAAAATATTAATTACAATCATTTCTTTTTTGGTTTCTTGCTCATTTTTCTAAGATAACGGCTAATTGGAGCATCAATATCCTTGTCATTCCCCTCCTCTCTCTCTCTCTCCTAGTCCTTTGGCGTGTATTAAACAAAATCAAATTTTTAGCATATTATTATCATTCTATTTCTTTGTTGTAAACATGCCATTGGTTCAGTTTTGTAATATTTTTTTTGTGTTAAATGCATTTAAAATAAAGGTCTAATTCTATAGACTCCTAATGCAGAGCCCTCTACTATCACCTTAAATATGCCAACTCAACATGAGGATTCAACAAGAAACTTAAATGGAATACACCAAGAAGTACCAAATGATGAATGCTCAATTGTTGTAATGGCAAAGCAATGTCAGAACTGTCCATTTCTAAAACTTGATTTTTCTATAGTCCTAATGATTTTTCTTATTTCTTGAACATTGTTGACATACTTAAATTGAATACAAAATACCAAATGATGAATGCTCAATTATTGTAATGGAAAAGCAATATCAGAACCGTCCATTTCTAGAACTTGATTTTTCTATAGTCCTAATGATTTTTCTTATTTCTTGAACATTGTTGACATACTTAAATGGAATACACAATACCAAATGATGAATGCTCAATTGTTGTAATGGAAAAGCATCAGAACCATCCATTTCTAAAATTTGATTTTGTATAGTCTTAATTATTTTTGTATAGTCCTAATGATTTTGAAAATTGTTGACAAAGAGTGTTTCTTTTTTTTTATTATAGTATAAAAGATTTTTTTATAGCCGTAATGATTTTTCTTATTTCTTGTCTTTTGTCCCTTTTTTATTTCCTATGTCTATGCTTCATGACAGGATTTTGTCACTTTCTTTTGATGGTATATTTCATTCACTCTATGTGGAATACTATTTTGTTCACTATTTTATTTCAACTTGATATGTCTTTCATTTTTCATATACACAGAGACTACACATGTTGATAAAAAATTGAGCTATCAATTTAGGTTTACTTTTCATTATTGTAAATGGTTAATATTTCTAATGGTACTCCTTGGTGTATTCCATATAAAAATAATAAATGTAGTAATGATGGTGTGGTGCATTATTGATATAGGCTCGATGGCTCTTGTCAATGTGCCAAATTATCAATGTGGTGGTGGGCAGTGCGTGTTGAAGACTTCACAGACACAAAGCAACCCTGGACGACAATTTTGGTGCTTCCCAAATAGGAAAAATATTGCTAATGTGTATATATTTAATGTTTCTAATGTAAAAACTATTAATTATATTATAAGAACTAATGTAGATTGGGCATCACAGGGAAATAATGGTTGCGGATACTTTAGTTGGGTCGATGACAACTCATATGCATCTATCCGCCCATCTCCACTTATCTGTGATGAAGGATTTGAGTGCAAAACATGTCAGACTAGGGAAAATTCTGAAATTATATTTTTACGATGCCTTCTCTGTATTGTAATCACATATCTTTGTTGCGACCATATGCAAAGATGAACTTAGGAATTAGTTAGTTTAGTATTTTCATATTGTGACCAAAATATTAATATGGATATGACGTAACTTCTATTTGCCTCAAGTGCGCATATATATGGTTTACAACTTTTTTTAGAATAATTCTTCATGTTTATGGCTCAGGTGAGCCCCAATCTTCTATCAATCACATGATTTAATGTATAGTGTTTTCTTGGTTATTCCATTTGTTCGTTGACCTTTGAAGGCTATTTAGTAATTTCAACTACACCTAAGGATCCATCAGTGGTTGTGGAAAATAGGATTCATGTTGCAATGCCCAAGCTGTAAGATGGGAAAGAGAGGCTTGAAGAACTAGAGAGGGAAGAAGGGCTTTGGATGGTAGCTAAGGGTGACGATCGAGGATGATGAGATGGGGGAAGATGAGATGGTCTTGCCAACATCTGCTAAATACAAGGTATCAGAATCATAGGTTATAAGTATCAGAATATAAACTATTGTAAAAGGAAGAAACACATATGTATCATCATTTAATACAAAATATAAAAGTATCCCACAAACACATAGTTGCTATTATAACAACCATCCTCTAGTCCCATGGTGTACTAGTCTCAAGGTAAGAAAAATTTAGTTAATCCATCATATAAGTATCATCCTAAAGTTTAAATAGACATTGACTATGGATTGACTATCATTTTCAAGCTTGAGCGAGGCTTCATACCATGCACCATCCGTAGATTTGTATGCAACACTGATTTAGGCTGGAGGTAAACTACATGTGTCATGTAAACAACATGGTTGAATGCAATCTCTTTTGCGTGTTTTTAAGATTTTTCCCACAAATACAAGCGTAAATACCGCATTGAATGTAATCTACAAAGACTGTGTGTTATGAAGTCTCATTGAAGTTTGAAATATAGATCACTCCTCATGTTATTGTCAAAATTAAATTCAAATATTTCTCAAAACATTTATTCATTCATATTCTTCTAAAATGTCTATGTGGTGGTAGAAAAATTTTCTAAAATGAGCCATCTTATTCCATGTAGAACTACCCATGATGCTAGTTACATTGCACATCTTCTCTTTAAGGAGGTTGTAAGGATACATGGACTTCCACTAAGCATTGTATCTATATCATGTAACATATTTCAAACTTTTCATAGGTTGTAGGCAAACAAAGGCTAGACTACAAAAGATTTCACAATAGCTGACAAACATAATTGTAGGCATCACGGTCACAATTTTTTGTTGACAACATAATTGAGTTGTATACCTAGATGATGGAGAGAAACTTCTTCTCCTCTGATTCCAAGTTGACACTGTGGGATCCAAAGACCATAGATAGGGAATAAATTTAGAGAGCCAAGGAGGGCCATAACAACCAAAATAATATAGGATGAACCTCAAGTTAAGTGAGGCAACTGCAAAAATTTTAATACATTTTTATTATTAAATAATGAAATTTGCATATACTAGTGTTCTAAGCCCCCTCATTACATGATTTATTATTGTAAGCTCCCTCTAACTTACGCATCTAGAAAATGAAACTACAACCTATTAGGATTGAGACAAACCTTATAGAACAACAACAACTAGGAAGGATTACTTGCCAACAGATGTTGGCAAATGATCCTTCCTAGTTGTTGTTGTTCTATAAGGTTTGTCTCAATCCCAATAGGTTGTAGTTTCATTTTCTAGATGTGTAAGTTAGAGGGGGCTTACAATAATAAATCATGTAATGAGGGGCCTTAGAACACTAGTATATGTAAATTTCATTATTTAATAATAAAATTCTATTAAAATGTTTGCAGTTGCCTCATTTAACTTGAGGTTTGTCCTGTATTATTTTTGTCATTATGGCCCTCCTCTTCTCTCTAAATTTATTCCTTATTTATGGTCTTGGGATCCCATAGTGTCAACTTGGAATCAGAGGAGTAGAAGTTGCTCTTCATCATCTTGGTATACCACTCAATTACGTTGTCTCCAAAAAATGTGACCATGATGCCTACAATTATGTTTCTCAGCTATTGTGTCCCAAGACCCCGTATGACCCTTTACGACTATTTACAACCTCTAAGAATACATCTTAGATGTCTTAAAATGTCGTAAAAGGTTATAAGAGGCTCCTAGGAGGGGCCAGATGAGCTTCCAACTTCACGTGGTTGGCCCTGTTAAGAAGAGAATGTTAATTAAACTATTCTCGAAACAAAGAGAAGCTCAATAATTTAAGGTCTCAGTCCACTGACAAATTAAATTAGACTTACTAAGTCTCTTATTGTAGTTTGTAATAAGATTGATTTTCAACCACTAGAGACTACTCTACAAGCTTGAAGAAGCGGTATATTTTGGCAAATGAAGAGTGGAAAGAAGATGATATTCGTAAGATCATGGATGGACACAATGTTGCAGACTTTATTGATCCAGATATGTTGCAGAGGCTTGAAGAACTGGAGAGGGAAGAAGGGCTTAGGATGGTTGCTAAGGGTGACAAGGATTTCATAATAGCTGACAAACATAATTGTAGGCATCATGGTCACATTTTTTTGGAGACAACATAATTGAGTTGTATACCCAGATGAAGTGCAAATTATGCACATCTGATTCCAAGTTGACACTACAGGATGGAGAACAACCTGGAACTAGAGGTGTAGAAGTTTCTCTCCATCATTTGGGTATACCACTCAATTACGTTGTCTCCAAAAAATGTGACCATGATGCCTATAATTATGTTTCTTAGCTATTGTGTCCCAAGACCCCTTATGACACTTTACGACCATTTACGATCCCTAAGAATACATCTTAGAGGTCTTAAAATGTCATAAAGGGTCATAAGAGGCTCCTAGGAGGGACCAGATGAGCTTCCACCTTCATGTGGTTGGCCCTATTAAGTAGAGAATGTTAAACTATTCTCAAAACAAAGAGAAGCTCAATAATTTAAGATCTCATTACAAGCACTAGAATTGAGTTTTTTGGCACAGGCTAGGAAATTTTTGTATATCAACATGTGATAGAGTTTTGGAAAAAAACTCTATTGCATGTTGATATACAAAAATTTCCCAGCCGTGTTGAAAAACTCAATTCTAGTGCTTGTACTACATGACTAGTGCCAAAACAGGGCTCTCCCGATCACAAACCGTGACCCGCTGGCAACAAGCAAAAGAATGATTGTGGGCACCTGAAGATAAATATCAGATAGGGGAAAAGCACCTACAACAATCAAGGCAATATATGTAGATACAGATGAGGATATCCCAAATCCCTAATATAATAAATACGGTGAAGAAAAAGAGTAATGCAAAAATAATTACTATTTCGGAAGATGCAAATCCAACCGAGGAGATGCTAAAGAGGATAGATGAATTGATGGTGTGAGCACGTCATTTTGAAGTAAGCAATAATGAATCTTTAGTTATAATAAAAGTTCAATAAAGGTTTATATTTTATACTCTTTTATGTCATGAACTAAAATATGTATTTGTTCTTGTTACAAGATATTTTTCTTGCTCAATTACCTGGTCATGGACATCGTGGTGCAACCAGTAGTAGCATCATGAAAAATAGTAATAATTTCTGCATTGACTCTTTTTAGTTTTTTCTTCACCCTATTTATTATATTAGGGATTTTTGGGATATCATCATCTGTATCTACAACTATTTCCTCTGTTGTTGCAAGTGCTTTTCCCCTATCTTGAACATCAAATTTTGACAAAAATATCAGTAAAACTATCATAATAACTCCATGAATGTTGTTTTAAGTATTTATCTATGAATGTTGTGTATTAATATTGAATTATATGTCATGTTAACAAATCTTGTTATGTGTTAATGTGGAATTTAGATTGATGTTGGGGGGGGGGGGGGGTGAGGCCAGATGAGCTTCCACCTTCACACAGTTGGCCTTGTTAAGTAGAGAATATTAAAGTATTCTCAAAACCAAGTGAAGCTCAAACTAACATACCTTCATTATTTAATCAATTTCATTCATTCTAGGTCTTTTCTCATAAGTGCATTTTGTATGTGTCATTGTCAGGCAACTATTAAATAAAAAACTAGAAGGGCCAATAATCAACTTCTCATTGTCATTGTCTAGCATAATTCAGCTTCATTTTGTGTAAGTATTCTTGTAATGAATGCATCAACCTCTCTTGGCCTAATGTGGATTATTTCATTGGTTTGTGGTTTTGAGTAGGTGAAGTGTTAAATCAGTTCCTATCTTCTATTCTTAATTCGTTCAAACTGCAGGAGGGCCTGACAGATATACTCAACATATAATTGACTGCTAGTTTGGGCAATTAAACACACTGAGTCTTTGGCTTGAGAGGAAGACTTGGGTAATGTTATTTCTGGAGACCTGTGTAATTGTCCTCAGTGGCCTCTTTTTTTTAACAGGTTATTTTTATATATATGTAGTGTCCATGTTTTTTTTTAATACAGATTCTTTTTGTGTATATGCTAGTGCTATGGAACCTAAATAAACAATTATAAATGTAATAGATAATGTCTTCGATGAAGGAATCGATGTACCACATGTAAACCAAAATCCATGCTTAATACCATTTTGTGCAAAATGAGTTTGTCTATTAGCATATCATATTTTGTTACACCCTTCATGACTGTAATGTTTAAGTTAAGTATTGATGCAATTTTCTAAAGTAGCAAGTTCTGTTGTCATTGTTTTTTTTCTAGTGGTTCTGAGGAGATCAAGAATTATCAAGGAAAGATATTGAAGTGGAAAGGAAAAGTTTCTGAGAGGTTGCAAATATTGAGTCATCGATCAGGTATACTTTTATTAAGTAATCGCTATAGAAATGATTAAGTTTTCCTGAATTTTTAAAATAAGTCATAATTATTCAGTATCATATTCTTAGCTACAAGTTGTAAGTCTTCATACCATAAATTTTAGAGTTCAACTCTTACATGGACAAAGTTGTAGGTTATATTGAACCATCTGTTATCTTTTTTTACTCTTTAATTGTCAGAAAGATTAAATTCACATCCTCGTTGTCATTGTGTTTGGGACATAAAGCTTTGTTTAACTAAATTAATTCTTTTAATATTGAGATAAAAAATCTACAAATAAAGCCTAGAATGGGGACTACATAGAAAACTATCATTTGAAGAACTATTAAAATGGCAGTATCAAAGTTTCTTACAAGCAATCCACATATCAAAATCTAGTTGTAGGATTGAAAAAAAAGACAAGATAAAAAAGTTCATAGGCCCATACAAGACACCCACCAAAATATAGACCATCAATTTATAGAAACCTTGCAAGATATCCCAAGGAATGACATGTAGTGAAAACCAGATAGATAGAAAAAAGAACATAACCATATGCTGCCTCACTTGTTTGAGGTAAGCCAAACTTGGTCTAATTCTCTTAACATTGGTACATATCCGTCCAAGTGTAGAAACCTTCAAAGATTTGTAGCGGTAAAGAGAATCCCCATATTTTATCAACCTAACATAGTCTTTGGCCACTTTGGCAATGAGATTGCGAGCAATATTGATCTGGCCAAGGGCCAACTTGTAGTGATCTTTATCATATAAAACATATAGTAGATCTCCATAAAATGGATGCACATCATCTTGGTAGGTGAAATCATCTTAGCAAATACATCTAAAGCAACAATAGAAGTAGTAGTAGCAAAAGCAGCAGCAACAACAAATATATCACTAACACTTTTCAGGCATATTTCATTGACTCCTCAAAATGAGTAGCCTTTATTTCAGCTACCTCATCACTATCATCCTCATCCATTGCCTTGGGGTTATCACTTCTTTTTCTTTCACGTTCAATATCCTATAAAAGTGCAGAGGAAAGAGAACATGACAAATTGAAATAATAAGATACAAGTTGAGGAAAATTGAATCAAACAATATAAAATTCTAACAAACCAATTCAAAAAAACCATTAAAAAATTCATAACCAAATCTAGTTTGCAAAAGCCACCGCAATTGAAATTCACCTTCTCAATATTTTCTCTAATAGCATACTCGCAAGCCCGCTGACAAATCTCTGTAATATCAGCTCCATTGAATCCTTGGGTATAACAGGCCAATGCCATTAGGTATAATGAAAACTATTTTCTTGGTTGTCATACCATCCATATCCGTCAACAATTGGTTAAGGACTCTATCCGTAGCACCACCAACATCCCCAACACTGCTTCCACACTGCAAAAATGCAAACCAATTATGCATCACCAGTCAAATCCTATCTCTCAAATAGTTCAAACAAAATGAAAAAACCCATAATTTCACGCAGAGCAGAGCAGATGGATTGCTAGAGCCCACTGGAAAATCTCTATAATATATCATCGAAAATAAATATAATGGATGGGGCATTCTTCTCAGACTCCTCAAAAGCCTTTCAGAGATTGCTTTCACTTTCTCCAACCAAATTTGAGATGATGTCAAGTCCATTGATACAAAAAAGAAGGCACCTATTTCATTTGCCACTACCCTAGCAATTAAAGTTTTCCCAGAACCAAGAATCCCATAGAGAAGAATACCCTTTGGGGGCTTCACACCAATAGATTTGAAGAGTTGTGGGCATCTAAGAGGAATCTCTACCAATTCATGGATAACCAGTCAAAATTAGTTGAACTAGACTTTCTTTGTTGTAGAATTGATTTAGTATATAATATTTTCCAGCAAGATTTTTTTTTTTTAAAGTAAGGTTTTCGTAGGATTATCTACCACTTGTGCAAAAGTTTCCATAGCTAAATTTCCTTGCCACAGTTAATATTTCTCTAAAGACTTACAAGTTATTAAGTCCTTGGCTAAAGGCTGATAAACTAAATAAAGTTTCAAACATATGAATAGATACAACTCATACAAGCAAAAGCCAGAGCCAAATTGAATAGCATTGGCTATTTGTCAGTGGAAGGTCCCTGCTAGAATAGCCACATTTGTCACTTCATTAAGATGACAATTGTGTACTAAGTTTCATAACTATATAAGTCATCATCATCTTTATTATCTGCTATAGAAAATACATCTGAAGCACCAGCAGAAGCACCAGGAAATCAAAAATCAGAACCAAAGCCTCGAGATTGTTGTAGTGTTTGTGCAAAGGCTTGATACTTTCAAATATCAGCATCACTGACACTTCTTCAGGCATATTTCATTGACTCCTCAAAATGAGTAGCCTTTATTTCAGCTACCTCATCACTATCATCCTCATCCATTGCCTCAGGGTTCTCATTTCTTTTTCTTTCACGTTCAATATTATCCTGTAAAAGTGCAGAGGAAAGAGAACATGACAAATTGAAATAATAAGATACAAGTGGAGGAAAATTGAATCAAAAAATGTAAAATTCTAACAAACGAGCTCAAAAAAAACCATTAAGAAATTCATAACCAAATTTGGTTTACAAAAGCTACCACAATTGAAACTCACCTTCTCAATATTTTCTCTAATAGCATACTTGCAAGCCCGCTGACAAATCTCTGTAATATCTCATCAATAAATATAATGGATAAGGCATTCTTCTCAGCCTCCTCAAAAGCCTTCCAAAGATTTCTTTCACTTTCTCTAGCCAACTTTGACATGATCTCAGGTCCATTGATACAAAAAAAAAGGCATCTGTTTCATTTGCCACTGCCCTAGCAATTAAAGTTTTCCCAGAACCAAGAGGCCCATAGAGTAGAATACCCTTTGGGGGCTTCACACCAATAGATTTGAAGAGTTATGGGCATCTAAGAGGAAGCTCTACCAATTCATGGATCACTAGTCAGAGCCTATCTCTCAAATAGTTCAAACAAAATGAAAAAACCCACAGTTTCACGCAGAGTAGATGGATTGCTAGAGCCCAAAGCAGTCTGGAAAATAGAATGAGCAGGGACCTGCTGGAAAAAAGCAACAAAATGAGTGTGCACACTTGAAGATAAATATCTATACTAATCACCAATAAGGATATCGTTGGTAATTAGTCTAGATATTTATCTTCCATTTTTTTTTTAACACTCTGTTTCGTCAAAATTTTGACCCACATGCATCGAAAGTCTAGTCTAAAATCAACCATTTTGTGTTGAAATGTAGCATCACAGGTTTGGCATCCTGGTCAGAGCTGCTAAATATTTTGACCAAATGTGGTCAAAATATGACTGTTGCGAGTTTGGCATCCTGGTTGGAGCGAGAAAATTTTTAGACCAATATTAATTTATATTGGTCAAAAGATCGACCAATACACCAAGACTTGCCAATGTTATTTTTGGCCTAGATTGCCCTCATTTTTTACCAATATTGGTGTCGATCATTTCATGATTTCAGCAATGGGTTGATATTTCAACATAGATAATAGCGACAAACCAGTTGGTCGACTATTTGACCATCTGGGGTAGAAACTTCGACCAACAGTGCATCAAAAAATGGTGCAAAATGTACTAGTGTATCGTGAGGGAGTAGCCACACTAAGGACATCAAGAGATCAGACAAAGGGTTTTTGACATAAGGTTTGAAAGAAGCAGCCAATTTTTCAGAACACATAGAAGGCTATCAAGTAGAATAGGACACATACATCACTACAAGGTGATATCTATTTGGTATATTATAAATCTAAATCAGGAAAGATAGATTTGCTAATTATAGATACATTTTACTTGAATAGGATGAAATAGTGTTCACCCTAAAATGTATTGGGGAAATATGAGATCTAATTCTAAATCCAAATTCCCAAAGGAGAGATCCAAATTGATCAACCAAAAGGTTAATGCACAATCGAATCAATCTATGGAGAATATGAAAGAGGAAGAAAACCTTATATTTCCCTATAATGGAATTGTTCTTGAAATCTGAAATAATTGAATACAAGTACTAACCTCAAATTAGGGAAAATCTGGAAAATGTCCATTTTTTATGTTTGTGTGTACTTTCAGGCAATTCTGCAACCTATTTCAGACTGGAAATGCCGAGACGAAGAAAACCCATAAATCTTTTGTCTTTCTGATGGCAGGTAGTCTTTGACCCTCATAAAAGGTCAAAAGCTACATTATTTATTTGAAGGTCAATTTTGACTTTGTTCGCAGATCTCGAAAGTTCAGTGAAAAGGGTATCCAAATCTACTCTTAGATCCAAAATTTTGCACCTATACTTGCAAGAAAATTGGTTTTGTTGTTTGTTTGGGGGGTTTGCCTTGGTCAAACCTCAGTTTCAAATCAGCCTTAATATTGAAATTGAAATGGAGAATTCTAGCAAGTAGTAGAAATAGATCTAACAATGAAGCTATGACATTCACTAGATATGCAATAATATTTGAAATCTAATCAAGTATGTTAATATGAAAGCTTAGAAAATCAACAAATGTATATCAAACCTCCATGATTGTATGCTTGGAATCCACCTTGAGGAAAGAATGAATGGATCTTGAAAATGAACAAAAGGATCTTGAAGGGAGATCACACCATCATGATGGCTAGATCTAGGGTTTGAATGATGAATCTTGAATGCTTGAACCAAATCTCTTCAATGGCTTGAATGCTTGAATCCTTGATCTTCAATGGAGAACTTGGATGGAGAAGAGGACTTGAATGCTTGAATGGATGCTTTCTTGATCACCTTGAGAGCTTGAGAGAGGAGATTGCAAACTTGATTCCTGGATCATGAGATTGCTTGGAAACTTGATGGAGAAAATGAGAGAGGAAGGCCTCCTTTCATAGTGAACTAGGGCACTTTCCTCTAGAGGGGCCACCTTGGAGAATTAAATCCCAATTAGGTACTAACCTTTAGAAAATATACCTAGATTAAATGTAATTTAAGGATTTACCATTCCAAAACCTGAAATGGCCAACCCAAAGATGGGAAAACAAATATCCCCAAAACTTGACACCTGGAAATCAAGAAAATTTGAAATCTAGACAGGGGGTCAAAGACAAGGTTGTATCTGACCAGGTTAGGGTCGAGGTCGATCCTGACCAGGTTAGGATAGAGGTTGATCCTGACCAGGTTAGGATAGAGGTCGATCCTGACCAGGTCAGGATAGAGGTCAACTTTGACCCCATAAGGTTGACTTTGACCTTATGGTCAAAAACCTCAGGATCCTGGCCCAGAATGCTAGGAAATGTAGATATGAAGTGGAATCAGGTGGAGAGAGAAGTAGAATGTGGAGGATAAAGCCAGATTCAAGAAAAGACCTAATCAAGGTGCTTGACATGACCCCAGATCACTCACTCGAAGGGCTAAATGCTCTTAACATGGAAGTGCTTCCATTTTAAGATGATACATTAAGCCCCCACTTTAGCAAGAGTATGGACTTGATTTAAACTCTTGGTAAAGAAGAAGAAAGAGAAGATCCAAGTGGATTCACAATGAGATAAAATAACACTTAGTTAAGGACACAAGCCCCTAGACTAAGGATTCTAACTTGACATACATGCACAAGGGTGTCAAAAGAACAAGGCTTAGTACAAACAACCCAAATCAATTAGAATAAGAAACCTTGCTAAGAAATATTTCTCATACTAATATCATATTTGGAAAGCTATCATAAAAGCATAAATGATTACATAAGAAAGACAAGAGCAACGCTATAAATAACATAGCTTCATGATCTTGTCCTACTAGCATGAAAGCGAAAAGAGAGAAAGGGAAAAGAGTGATTACCTCACCTAGTAAGATTCCTACCTTACCATGAATCACCCTGGAGGGAAAGCCCAACAGGTTCACCCATAAACTGTGCTTGCAATTGTAATGCATCTTCTAACAACTTTTGGAATACCCATAGATCCACCTTCTTATTTCACTATGAATATGAAATGCATGTCTCCTCAGGATTTAGCAACTTATGTGTGTTACCATCAGAAGATTTAGCATATTTGAAATTTGAAATGCGTGTCTTTTTAGGATTTAGCAACTTATGTGCATTACCTTCCAAGATTTAGCATATTTGAAATTGGAAATGTGTGTCCCTTCAGAATTTAGCAACTTATGTGCGTTACCTTCCAAGATTTAGCATATTGAAAAATTTGAAAAATGCATGTCTCCTCAGGATTTAGCAACTTATGTGCATTACCTTTGGAAGATTTATCATATAGATGCATGTCCTTTCAGGATTTAGCAACTTATGTGCATTATCTTTGAAGATTTAGCATGTAAAAATAAAAAATATAGTACAAGGGAGACCCTATATATGCGCCCCTCCTTAATATGGAAAAAACATACTATTTTGACATGTTAAGGAATGGAAACAACAAGGATAAAGCCTTCTTCAACATCAAGACAATATCCATAAACAACACCCAGTCCAAGACAAGAAGGTTACAGCTCCTATGAGGTCATGGAAGGGATGAATGTAAAGAGATATCATGTAAGAAGTGAAAAAAGTAATCCTTATGAGGGATAGCACACTATTCAGTTTCTAGGGTGAGAGATATATCAATCATGGAAACCCAATGTCAAACAAAAAAAGAGGTTTTTATTAAGGATATCCTCAATGCAAACCAAAATTTTCACATCTATGATTGGATATCACATAATAGATAGATGCGACTTAACCAAGGAAAGAGGTGAATCCCAGAAAGATAGAAAAGAAGGAGATGGCATCCTTGCCCCCCAAGTGTAGGAACAAAGATGTAAGAGGATACCTACTTCATAATTCAAGGAGATATCCTATTTAGCAACAATGTATACCATATTCTTAGCGAGGGATATTGACCCCTACATCCAAGAGTATAGACAATCGTGAAAAGGATATGTCACTCATGGAAAAGGATCCTCAAAGAAAGAGATCTTATCAACAAGACCCCCACCAAAGAGGAGTGCTTTAGATAAAATATCATCTTTCAAAGGTAAATCAAGAAGGAACAAAGATTCAATCATCAAGCCCCCTGTAAAACAAGAGGAAGAGGAATCTTTGGGATGAGGGAAACAACTCTAACACCAAAGCAAGGGTGAGAGTTTATAAAGAACATAATTTGCAACATAGAGAAGAAGTGTGTTGGGTAAAACTAAGGTTCAATGGATAGCCTTTTATGGATATAATAGAATCAAAATTACCCTTACAAATGTCAATCCGGGATTCGTAAACTCGTGAGAGATATAACGGCTGTTTGCTCAAGGGGTGAAAGTAATAAATCAAAGGTTTTATGAATGCAAATTACTTCTTACTAATAAATTAAACTACCACACATTCACTGCAAATGAACACAAAGTAATTAAGAATCAAATTACTACAAATGAACTTTAAACACAAAGCAATTAAAAGTCAAACACACCACACATCTGCTACAAAATGAATTTTAAGATTCAAACAATAATTTTTATAAATGGATTAAATTCATCTAAAGTTCACACCTTTTAACAATTAAACAATGTATTTATTAACACACCTCTAAGTAACTAATCACATTCTTTTAGATAATTAATCTCAATGAATGCTTATTGCAAAAGTTGTTGTCTGATTGGAGATTGGTTTAATTAAGAATTATAATCTGCTCAAACTGCGACAGGAAGTAAGGTAGCGACAGGAGGTTTTTAACTGACTGGTTTTAATACAGTGCAACCAAGAGTGTGATGGGTGCGGTAGGAAGTATAATAAAGAAGGCAAAGAATACTATGGATGGCGACAAGAGGTTATGAATATTGGGAGTATTTTAGCTTAATGACTGAAGGGATATGGTAAGGGGAATACAGCAAATGATATTGTGAGTATTAAGGATGAATGCAGGCCGTAGGAGGAATGTGGCGAACAGTAATAAATTTATGTAATGATAGGATAGTATCAAACAATTTCTTTATAACTTATCACAACCAGTTACTTCATCAGACAACTGAATCAATAATCAATCGACAAGCTCTGTATCAATTTAATCAAATATATAGCAGACTTCTTGAAAATGCATATAATTAAAACTTGAAAGGAACACACAAAATCAACAATATGAAAATACTTACAAAATAAACTGCACTAATCTCACCAAGTTTCCCAAGAGGGGGCCCTCCTCCGGTACGCAGCGTGAGAACTAACTTAAAACTGGCTGCTACAGGAGTTCTGCATTCTCAATTCAGTATTTCAGAGATGATGCAAAAATAGAGTTTTTCATATCTTATTCATCATATGTCTTTTGATTCACATTTGCTTATATAACCTAAAATGTTTAACCATATTGACAACTAACTCGAATGGCCGCTGGCCTGTTTCCCAAACATAGATAATAGTTTGTTTTGGCCGTGGGCCATATATAACAATTTATACAACAGTCTAACTATAATAACATATGGCCAAAGGTGAGCCATTCAAAACTAATTTCTTAATGTAACAAAACAACAATCTTCAAAACGTTCTTCCAGCTAAATAGCCGACTCCATATCCTCGCATGTTTAGTTCCTGTAACAGAATGAACCAACATATATCAATATTTATGCATTAAACATCCACTCTTTCAAGAAATATTTCAAACCTTAAGACTTTATTATATGCACTATATTCCTTAATAATTAATGGCAAAACAGGGGTTTTAACAGGCTTAAGACAAGGCAAAAGTTACAAAGAATGTACAAAAACAAAAACAGTTTGCACACCCATCATTTTCCCCCCAGCTCAAAGGTTTTGCATGTCCTCATGCAAATTAGGTGTGTAGCTGGATTGAATAGGCTTCTCATTTAATATCTCTGTATCTGCTTTAGCTCTAGTTACACCAATGATTCCCTTTTCCTGAGAGACGAGTACTTGTAACTGTAACTGCAACTATTGGTGTGATTGGTGGAGCTGAGTGATCATCTACCATAATTGTATAGTAGAAAAGAGGGACATATTCTGTTCAATGTCAAGAACTTCATGAATTTCACTTGTTCCTGTAGCAATTACATTAGGGTCATTTTGAACTGTAAGTGCGACAGGGAGTTGAGCATTACTGATAGCAACCATTGCAAGAGCAGTGTCAGGAGGAGGCTCCACATTGATACCCTGATAAAAGACCATATCAGTAGTGGTATTAGAGTGTTCTTGCATTATGATTCCTTCTTGTTGAGCATGTTGTTCATGGACATCTTCTTGTGATTTTGCAGTTTCAAGGTTCTTTTGCTGATCATCCATAATGCCTTCTTCTTTATTAATCTCAACATTAGTGTCCTCCCCAACTTTTTCACTAAATGCTTTGCTGAATTCGGTGCCATGTTGTCCAATTCCTCCTGCATTTTGTTGTTCAAGTGGCTCTTCTGCGTCAGAAATTGTTTTCTCTGGAGTAGAGGCTTCTTTTTGCTGTTGTGATTTCTTATTTCTACGCTACTGGCTCCTCATCCTTCTCAAAAACTGAGTGCTCTTTGTCTGGGGTTCTTTTGTTCCCAAAATTTCCATATCGCCTGCGGATTCCATTGTGTCAACTAACCCTGAAAATTTATTAGGGGTATGCTGCTTCTGTCGCGTAATCATGGGATGAGGGCTATGTTCTGGGGTTTCACTTTCCACTTTTCTCTTAGGCTTTGAGGTTTTTACTTTGGGTAGGCTTGAGGGTTTCAGGCACCACTTTTTGGAACAACTGGCTTCAGGGGTATCATCGGCGGCAGGAGATTGAGGACATTCTATAGGAGTTGAATTCACAAAGGCATCCCATTCGAGAGGTGGCTGAGCCAAGCAAAGGTTATGGTTAATAATGAGCTTGATTAATCCATGGTGGGCCAAAGAATCAGCATGTCCCTGATTGTATTGGTCACAAGACCGTTTCAGGGAACAAAATAGGTAATAGGGCAAATTAACAAGAACACCATATCGCAAATGTAACATTAAGCGAAAATGGTGGGCAAATACATACTTGAAGCAACCTTCGCAGGTGATATAGTGAATTAAAAACTTGGCAACATCATCCCATGGCTCTGGAAGTGATTTCCTTGCTATCCCTTGCCCCTGGATGTTTTCAACCGATTCACCGCGTTGTAGAAACTGCTTTTTGTGAGGTTTCAAATCGGTAACTCTGGATGACACGGTAGGAAAGAAATGATCACCAACTTGAGGCAAGCCAGTGACCTATGCAATAATCTACAAATTCACTGGGAATTGGAGTCCACGAACTGTAGCACTGTCCCCCTGGAAGCCCGTCGCAAATTCCGCAGCGACAGTAGCATCAAACCCACTCAATCGTTTAAAGAACTCTGTCCAGCCAGCATGAGCAAAAATTTTCATTGCCTCTTCAGCAGCATGCAATTTGTCCATTGAATCAGGTTCATAGCGAAGGTGTTTACCCCCCATGTTTAACAGGCAACAGAATTTGAAAGGTTTATCACAGTGGAAAACAAAAAGCAATAGCAAAAATGAAAGTGACAGGAAGTATGAAGCGGATTTAGCAACAGGGAGATGAGGACAATGCCAATAAAAATTAATAATAATGGAAAAGCCAGTGTAATTAATTGTTAAGGACAAAAGACTCATGTAGAAGTGACCTGGTGCAGGGATTAGTAATAATGAAAAGGAGTGTGTAAGAACTGACGTGGAAATGATGACTCCATAAGGGCGTATGCGAAAATGATGACATGTCCCATGACCCCCCCAGCTTAAGTGGCTGATCCGTCCCGGTCATGCCAAGTAATCAATAAGAAAATAAAGTACATAAAACAAAGCATAAGGTAAGAAAATACTTCCTGACATGGTGACAGTGTGGAGGTCGAGGCGAAGTCATCAGCAAATCCAAGGAGATCAGTGATAATGGAAAGAGTGTCATCAGCCATAAGAGAAAAAGACAGCAGGCACGTGAAGACTAAATGGAAACTGGTGGCATAAAGAGAGGAGAAAGGATAGGCAGCCAATGAAAAGATAGGGAACAAAGATACGTGGTAGGCGCAGCAATGGAGCCGGCAGGAAAAACTGGAGCATCAGGATAACCACGAACAAAGAACGCCGAGAGGAGGGGTGAAAGAAGGGCGACAAGAGCTTGAAAACCTCCTGTCGCAGCCACCAAAGAACGACCCGCCACCGAGAGATGGGCAACAGGGACCTGAAAACCTCCTGTCGCACACGCCAGAAGATAAGTGGGGCCGTTGGCGGCCCTTTTGGGTTTTTTTTTTTTTTTGTTTTTTTTTGTTTTTTTTTGTTTTTTTTATTTAAAAAAATTTATTTACAACACTAGACCGCCGAGAAATCAATTTTCAATCAAGTGCCGCCTGGTAGCGCTGGCGAACCAGTTTTCACTACCAAGGAGTTTTGACAACTACAAGTCACTGGATTACCCAGTTTTCAACAAGTAGTTGGCCAACAACGCCAAAGACTGGTTTTCATTGTTGGATCCTTTTTTTTTTCTTTTTTTCTTTTTTTTCTCTTTTTTTTTTTGTTTTTTTTTTCTCTTTTTTTTTTTTTTTTTTGATATATTTTTAATATATATATATATATATATATATATAAGCATATACATATTCTAGCAATGTTGAGGAAGACCATAAGGAACCAAGGTGAGTTCCTTAGCAAGCGCCAGAGAGAAGGCTTCCTTGGAGAGAGGCTTTTTATACAGCTTCAGTCGATGGCCATTAACAAGGAGCTTGCGACGTTCAGAATCTACTGTGTGGAGCTGAACTGCACCATTGTCATATACATACTCAACCTCGTAAGCTCCAAGCCATCTTGTGTGAAACTTGCCTTTGAAATCTTGGAACCGGGAATCGTACAAAAGTGCCCAATCACCAGGCTGGAAAGAGCGCTGATGAATGTGTTTGTCGTGCCAAAGTGCTCGTTGATTTTGGACAAGTTCAGTATGGAGGAGTGCATCTTGACAGAGTTCATCCAGGGAATGGAGTTGTGTTAGGTGTTCCTACTGAGTATCAAAGAGACTCAAACCCAGTTGAAGTGCGGTTCGAAGAGTCTTAATCTCGAACTCAATAGGAAGAACAACCCTCTTACCATAGACTAGTTCATAAGGGGTCAGACCAGTAGTGGTCTTCCATGTTGTACGATAGGCCCACACAGCTTCAGGAAGCCGTGTGGCCCAATCTCGCTTATGAAGAGCAATAGTCTTGGTAAGAATATTCTCCAGTTCCCGATTAGTGACCTCTACCTGTCCATTTGCTTGAGGGTGATAGGGTGATGATTTTCGGTGATGAATTTCATACTCTTTGACTAATGCAGCAATAAGATCTGAAGTGAACTAGGGTCCTTGATCCATAGTAATATCCCGTGGAACACCAAAGCGGGTGAAAATTTCAGAGTACAAGAAGGCAGCAACTTTAGTATCGCGAGCATGCTTGAGGGCCACCACTTCAACCCACTTGGTAACATAATCAGTACAAACAAGAATATATTCCTTGTTATTAGAAGGTGGATTGATAAGGCCCACAAAGTCAAGACCCCACTTCTCAAAAGGTTCAATAGAAAGCTGAGGATGGAGTGACATTTCATCAGAATGAGTAGGACAACCCATTCACTGGCATTGATCACAATGATGAACATAACGCCTACAATCTTTATGGAGTGTAGGCCAATAATATCCCACAGTAAGAATCTTTTGAGCAGTCCGTTGAGCAGCAAAGTGTCCTCCACAAGGTTCAGTATGGTAGGCGCATAGAATATCAAAGACATCCTCTTCAGGGACACACCGACGCATAATGTTATCAATGCCGGTACGGAAGAGAAGACCATTGATCCATGTATACTATCCACTCAAGCTTATCAACTTCTGACGTTCTCGAGGAGAAAAGTGTGCTGGAAACTTGCATGTAACCAAATAGTTGGCAATGTCGGCATACCATGGACTCTTGGTGGAAATGGCAAAGAGGTGTTCATCAGGAAACATATCATCAACAGGAACAGATTCACCATTTGATTGCTGTAACCGAGACAAGAAATCTGCAACCACATTTTCTCGACCAAGCTTATCAAGTATAGTGACATCAAATTCTTGTAATAAAAGTAACCATCTAATAACTCTACCAGTTACCACAGGTTTATTCATTAAAAATCAAATTGCTGAATGATCAATATGAACAAACACTTTATAACCAGTAATATAATGCCAAAATTTATTAATAGCATAAACAACAGCTAAAAATTCTTTTTCAGTTACCGTATAGTTTACCTCGGCACCAATGAAGTTCTTGCTGACGTAGTAAATGGAATAGAATAGGTTGTCTTCTTTTTGTCCGAGTACTGCTCCCATTGAAAAATCAAAAGCATCAGTATGAATGTGGAATGGTAATTCCCAATTAGGGCCCCTAAGGACGGGAGTAGTCACAAGTTTGTTCTTAATAGTCTCAAAAGATTCTTGACATTTAGGGGTCCAAGTGAAGACAACATCTTTGGCTAATAGAGCAAATAAAGGAGAAGCAATCTTACTGAAGTTTTCAATAAATCTCCTGTAATATCCAGCATGACCAAGGAAACTCCTAACGTCTTTCTGAGTTGAAGGTATAGGGAGGTCTTGGATTATTTGGACCTTTTTGGGGTCAACTTGGATACCTTTTGAGGAGATAAGGTAGCCTAAGACAATTCCTTCAGACATTAACATATGACCCTTCTCATGGCTTAGTGATAAGTTGGTGTCAATACATCTTTTAAGTACTTTCTCCAAATTATCTCTGGCTTCTTCAAAAGTATTCCCATGAACAGTAAAATCATCCATATAAACTTCTACACAATCGTTAACTAGATCAGCAAAGATGCTTAATACTGCTCGTTGAAAGGTAGCAGGAGCATTACATAATCCAAAAGGAAGAACATTGTATGCAAAAGTTCCCCACGGACAAGTGAAAGTGGTCTTATCCTGATCTTCTGGGGCAATGCGGATTTGATTGTATCCGTTGAATCCATCCAAGAAGGAGAAGAATCGTTTCCCTGCAAGAGTATCCAAAACTTGATCAATAAAGGGTAATGGAAAGTGATCCTTCTTAGTAGCCTTATTTAAAGCTCTATAATCAACACAAATACGCCACTTACCATTTTTCTTTGGAACAACAACCAAGGGAGATACCCACCTGCTATCTGAGATAGGATATATAAAACCAACATTCAATAATTTTTGAAGCTCTTCCTTGACTATGTCACGTAAAGCAGGATTAAGTCTTCGTTGTGGTTGGTGAATGGGACGACTTCCTTCTTCTATGTAAATATGGTGCATACAAGTACCTAGATGGATACCTCGCATATCTTGATACTCCCATGCAAATGCATCTTTATGTTCTTTAAGCACACCTATGAGATTTTTGACTTGGGTTGGTGTTAATTGTGGGTTAATATTAAGAGTACGTCCTGGTAAAATCTCCATAGGTTCTGAAGGTGTAGGAGCATTAAGAATGAGTTCTGTTGATGTTCCCGATTTATCTAAAGATAATAATGGACTATACAAACATTGATGTGGCAAAAGCTAATGTAAGATGAAAAAGTGTTTGATAGATTGAGACTTGCTGATAAGAGGAAAATTCCCAAAAGGACAATCAACAGTTGT
Source organism: Chamaecyparis obtusa (assembly GCA_027943335.1). NCBI lineage: Eukaryota > Viridiplantae > Streptophyta > Pinopsida > Cupressales > Cupressaceae > Chamaecyparis > Chamaecyparis obtusa. Next base: position 104,194 of record BSBK01012172.1, on the reverse strand, counting down.
ATGAGAAGGAAAAACCATAGTTTCTAAGATATCATTGGACTCATACCTATTCTGAAGAAATTTTAGCAAAATGGTGTCCTCGGTAGGCTCCTCAAGGTGATGGACTTGCTCAATGGCAAGGATTGGTACTGAATCTTCCAGATCACTGTCAATCCATGCAGGATCTTCTGTGTCCAACAAGGGGTGAGCTGGGGGATATAAGGTCAATTGTTTTGTTTTCTCTCCATTGGAAATAACCATGTTACCTGACCGACAATTGATATGAGCATTGGCAGCTGCTAACCAGGGTCTCCCTAGAATTAAAGGATACCCCCCCAACTTAGCTTTTGGTTGCAAAATCATAAAATCAGTTGGATAATCCCAACTATCAATGGAAAGAACAACATCTTCTATAATCCCCTCTGGTTTGACTAAGGATCGATCAGCCATCTAAAGCACTGTAGGAGTAGGTCTAAGTCCATCCAAAGATAATTTGATTTTTGTTTCATTTGTCATCACATTTATAGCAGCACCTAGATCTACAAGTGTATTAGGAATAACAATTGTACCGATGCTTACCTGTATAACAGGGCTACCAGGATCTGCATATTTTGGAATGGTTATATTCCCCAACATCAATTCAGCTAATTGTCCAATAACTTGAATAGTCTTTGGATCTTCCTTCTTTTTCTGTCACCGGGTGCATAACTCGCGTACTATTTTATTGTATATTGGAATATCCTTAAGAGCTTACAAAAGAGGAATTTTGATGTTAACATTCCTGAGTTCATTCATAAAATCAAACTCAGTTTGTATATGTTCCTTTGGTACAGGTTTAGAAAGCAAGCGCTCAGGAAAAGGCGGAGGAAAGGGAGGTTCCTTTGGAATGTCCTCCTTATCTTCTTCTTCAATTTCTGTGATAGTTGGCCCTTGGAGAGCCTTTCCTGACCTTAATTGAACTCCTTCCAGTTCGACTGCATTGATTGGATAAGTAGGGTAATTTACCACCTCATTATTATATACAGGCTGAGGAGGTTTGTTGTTGGGATTTGGATTCGGTTGAGTTGGCATGGATGTGGGTCTAGGCGGTTGTGGTGGATTTAAAGGTGGACTTGCAGAAGATGAAGGTATTGGAGGAAGACATTGTTGAGGTTGTTGATAGGGACTTATCATTGGTGGTGGTGGAAAGGATTGTTGTGGAAAATAAGGTGGTGGAGGTGGATACGAAAATTGTGGCGCATGTGGCCTCCATGCCTGATGCCATGGTTGTGTACTAGGTTGAAAAGTTTGGGGCCATTGAGAATAAGGCTGAGGTTGTTGCCAACCACCATACCATGGACTTTGGCTAGAAAATTGTTGAGATGGTCCCGAAAAATGTTCATTAGAAAACCCTCTAGGTGGAAATGGGCGTCGTGGAGCCATATAGTAAACTGGTTCTTCGGTGTACTCCATAGGAACATTCCCTTCAAGAAATGGGAGTAGTGTTGAAGTCTTGCTAGCTTCCTCAAGGGATGCAACATGAGTCTGATTATAAGGGCAATCTTCTGGTCCATGCTTCTTACGACAAGTTGGGCAGTATACTGCTAAGGCCTTTTCAGCTTCTTCTTGTTTCCAGCGAGTATACAAAGTGTCAATTTGCTTGCCCATATGATTTAATAAATCAGTTTTAAGGTCTTCAAGTAAGTTACCAATTTCTCGCTTGGAGATACCTGATGCATTACCCATGGTGGAAAACTTACTTGAAGGTCCACGAACAGATCTATGAGATCACGAATAGTTCCTGCATATGTCACAAATATCATCAAAGGGCATTTTAGAAATATCACCTTTACCAATCAAATTTAAGGCATCCATGGTTTCATCACGAATCCCTCTTAAAAAGAGCATTTTGATAGTGTCCGCAGTTAAATCAGGGTGTCTTGAGCGTTGTAAACTAAAGGCAAAATGCTCTAGGAAATCTTCAACTGACTCATCTTCCTGTTGAGTCATGCGAAAGATTTCATCCCATACTTCCTTAGTTTTGCAATACTCCTGATATTTTTCCAAAAAAGCATCCTTCATTTGATCCCATGTTCTAATGTCCCTAAGACTCATAAACCATCGTAACGCAGCATCTTTTAATGTAGCTGGAAATAGCTTTAATTTTTGTGCATTACTTTGATAGTCATAACTATTACAAAGGACATCAAATTCAAATAGAAACATATCAGGATCCTCAGAGGTTGATCCTCTAAATATAGGAAGTGCTGAGTGAGGGATATTTTTCATAAGGGCATTATCCTCAGGAGGTCGAATGGGAAACTCAAAGGTCATATTGTGTTGGACAATGGCATTACCAACATTATTTCCTTCCCCCACATTTCTCGCATTATCACCCATGATTTCCTCTAAAACTTGTGTTGCCCAAGGTGTGTGATATGTTGTAAAAGGTTTCTCCGATAGATCTCGAGGTTTACTACACCTAGTGTTGTATGAGTCTTTGAATTGTTGAAAGATTTCAGAAGATGTAGTAGGGAAGTCAAACTGTGAAAGTGGCTGTAAATTGGCTTCTTCGTTTGATTTAGGTTTGTTATTCAATGGCCTCTTCTCTTTTTTTGGTTTTTGAATTTTTGAACTACATGCTAATTCTTTCTTAACAAACCTGCCTTGACTATCTCTAGGTCTATTCATGCACCTAAATGATTTACTGCAGTGGAAACCAAAGGTACTAGCTTAAGCAAGGCTGACAATTTCTCAAGACTTCTCGAGGGCTCACGGTTCCTATCTTGACCTATTATAGTTTCACGCCTTTAATATCTCTCCCCGGCAATGGCACCAAAAATGTTGGGTAAAACTGAGGTTCAATGGATAGCCTTTTATGGATATAATAGAATCAAAATTACCCTTACAAATGTCAATCCGGGATTCGTAAACTCGTGAGAGATATAACGGCTGTTTGCTCAAGGGGTGAAAGTAATAAATCAAAGGTTTTATGAATGCAAATTACTTCTTACTAATAAATTAAACTACCACACATTCACTGCAAATGAACACAAAGTAATTAAGAATCAAATTACTACAAATGAACTTTAAACACAAAGCAATTAAAAGTCAAACACACCACACATCTGCTGCAAAATGCATTTTAAGATTCAAACAATACTTTTTATAAATGGATTAAATTCATCTAAAGTTCACACCTTTTAACAATTAAACAATGTATTTATTAACACACCTCTAAGTAACTAATCACATTCTTTTAGATAATTAATCTCAATGAATGCTTATTGCGAAAGTTGTTGTCTGATTGGAGGTTTGTTTAATTAAGAATTATAATCTGCTCAAACTGCGACAGGAAGTAAGGTAGCGACAGGAGGTTTTTAACTGACTAGTTTTAATACAGTGTAACCAAGAGTGTGATGGGTGCGGTAGGAAGTATAATAAAGAAGGCAAAGAATACTATGGATGGCGACAGGAGGTTATGAATATTGGGAGTATTTTAGCTTAATGACTGAAGGGATATGGTAAGGGGAATACAACAAATGATATTGTGAGTATTAAGGATGAATGCAGGCGGTAGGAGGAATGTGGCAAACAGTAATAAATTTATGTAATGATAGGATAGTATCAAACAATTTCTTTATAACTTATCACAACCAGTTACTTCATCAGACAACTGAATCAATAATCAATCGACAAGCTCTGTATCAATTTAATCAAATATATAGCAGACTTCTTGAAAATGCATATAATTAAAACTTGAAAGGAACACACAAAATCAACAATATGAAAATACTTACAAAATAAACTGCACTAATCTCACCAAGTTTCCCAAGAGGGGGCCCTCCTCCGATACGCAGCGTGAGAACTAACTTAAAACTGGCTACTACAGGAGTTCTGCATTCTCAATTCAGTATTTCAGAGATGATGCAAAAATAGAGTTTTTCATATCTTATTCATCATATGTCTTTTGATTCACATTTTCTTATATAACCTAAAATGTTTAACCATATTGACAACTAACTCGAATGGCCGCTGGCCTGTTTCCCAAACATAGATAATAGTTTGTTTTGGCCGTGGGCCATATATAACAATTTATACAACAGTCTAACTATAATAACATATGGCCAAAGGTGAGCCATTCAAAACTAATTTCTTAATGTAACAAAACAACAATCTTCAAAACGTTCTTCCAGCTAAATAGCCGACTCCATATCCTCGCATGTTTAGTTCCTGTAACAGAATGAACCAACATATATCAATATTTATGCATTAAACATCCACTCTTTCAAGAAATATTTCAAACCTTAAGACTTTATTATATGCACTATATTCCTTAATAATTAATGGCAAAATAGGGGTTTTAATAGGCTTAAGACAAGGCAAAAGTTACAAAGAATGTACAAAAACAAAAACAGTTTGCACACCCATCAAAGTGTTGACTTAGGACAACTTCTCATATAAAAAGGCTATCCATAGTCAAAATATCTATCAATATGATGAAGTAAGATTGCAATATAAACAAATACCACTAAGCTAAGGAAAGCAGTTACCTAGGCAAAGAGAGAGAAGGAAGAACCTTTCCCCCCAGGGATGAAAGGCAAGGGATATCTTTGCAAAACAAATGTCCTATAAAAGATATCTTGAGTGATAGAAGAGAGCAATGGATGAAAAGCTATCATAATACAAACCATCGAGATAAATGAAAGAATAACCAATTAAGCTCAAAGCAGGAACATAATGGATTCTAGAAGACAGGAAGAAATATACCTCTTTCCCCCCAGTCTAGAGGGGAAAAGATCTATGTTATATTAGAGTGAGGGGTAAAATTATGAAGAAATCTCAAAGGAGAAATTTATTTTCTCTTATATTTATGCATCAGATAATAAGGGGAAGGTACTTTGAAGAATATTTGCATATCTACACCATGAACCATAGTTTGAACCTCAACATAAGTGTGGGAAAAACTAGGAATATTAGATGGAGAATTAGGAATCGGATTAGGAAAGATAGGATTAGGATTAGGAAGATTAGGAACACTGGTAAAAGTGTAGGAAGTGATATGAATGGAAGACACAACTAGAGGAACTCTTGGAACCATAGTTCGAAAAGGATTTGAATAGATATAAGTAATATTATGACAAGAAGGTTGTAAGGTAGGATCTTGATTTCCCATAAGATCACCACTAAGAGGAAGAGCATTAAGGGAATTTTTATCTTTCTGTGCTAATGCCTCATCACTAGAAAGAATCTCAAATGGAGGTAAAGCATCTATAATGTCATCTTCATTTGCATAAGGGGAGTGTGTTCTAGAGAATATGTCATCCTTTTGTATCAAAAATTCTTCACAATGAGGGGATAAATCAATGTATTTATCCAAGAGTTTATCCCAAAAAGTAGAATTATCCATAATGTCTTCATGAGGAAGACAATAATCAACATCCAAATCCAAAGGTTCATCCCAAATAGGAGGATTATCCATAATGGTTTCATGAGGAAGAGAGTAATCAACATCCAAATCCAAAGGTTCATCCCAAATAGGAGGATTATCCATAATGGTTTCATGAGGAAGAGAGTAATCAACATCCAAATCCAAAGGTTCATCCCAAATAGGAGGACTATCATCCCTACCCATAAAGCACATTATAGGAGTGCCATAAGTCATTGAAGCTTGATCCCTAACAAGGAAAGAAGGTAAATTGTATTGTAAAATAGGCTCATAGAAAAGACATAGATTAGGAGAAGAATTAACATCAATCCCTAACTCATCTTTGTAAAGGTCAATTGAAGAGGTTGTGGAGGAGGGTGAAATAGGAATAAGATGAATTGAGATCTCATTCAAAGAATTTTCATCCTCACTTCCCTGTACCTCATTAAGGGATCTATCATCTTGAACAACAAAAGCCTCATCAAAGTACTCAAAACAAGAATCATACATGTTGAATACTAAAAGCATGAAAATGTAAATGTTTTTGTATTTTTAAAGAAATTTTGTAAATTTTGAAATATAAATGCAAGGGCATAAATAAACCTAATCTTAATGCAATAAAAGATTAACCACAAATCTAACACAATAGGGCATCTAAATCCACAAAAGAAAGGAGAGTAAGTATGTCGGGTTCACCAAAATGAATAGGATGAAATAGTGTTCACCCTAAAATGTATGGGGAAAATATGAGATCTAATTCTAAATCTAGATTCCCAAAGGAGAGATCCAAATTGATCAACCAAAAGGTTAATGCATAATCGAATCAATCTATGGAGAATATGAAAAAGGAAGAAAACCTTATATTTTCCTATAATGGAATTGTGCTTGAATTCTGAAATAATTGAAATACAAGTACTAACCTCAAATTAGGGAAAATCTAGAAAATGTCCATTTCTAATGTTTGTGTCTACTTTCAGACAATTCTACAACCTATTTTGGACTGGAAATGCCGAGATGAAGAAAACCCAGAAATCTTTTGTCTTTACGATGGCAGGTAGTCTTTGACCCTCATAAAAGGTCAAAGGCTACATTCTTTATTTGAAGGTCAATTCTGACTTTGTTCGCAGATCTCATAAGTTTGGCAAAAAGGGTATCCAAACCTACTCTCAGATCTAAAATTATGCACCTATACTTGCAAGAAAAATGGATTTGTTGTTTGTTTGGGGGGTTTGCCTTGGTCAAACCCCAGTTTGGAATCAACCTTAATATTGAAATTGAAATGGAGAATGCTAGCAAGTAGTAGAAATAGATCTAACAATGAAGCCATGACATTCACTAGATATGCAATTATATTTGAAATTTAATCAAGTATGTTAATATGAAAGCTTGGAAACAACAAATGTATATCAAACCTCCATGATTGTATGCTTGGAATCCACCTTGAGGAAAAAATGAATGGATCTTGAAAATGAACAAAAGGATCTTGAAGGGAGATCACACCATCATGATGGCTAGATCTAGGGTTTGAATGATGAATCTTGAATGCTTGAACCAAATCCCTTCAATGGCTTGAATGCTTGAATCCTTGATCTTCAATGGAGAACTTGGATGGAGAAGAGGACTTGAGTGCTTGAACGGATGCTTGCTTGATCACCTTGAGAGCTTGAGAGAGGAGGTTGCAAACTTGATGCCTTGATCATGAGATTGCTTGGAAACTTGATGGAGAAAATGAGAGAGGAAGGCCTCCTTTTATAGTGAACTAGGGCACAATCCTCTAGAGGGGCCACCTTGGAGAATTAAATCCCAATTAGGTCCTAACCTTTAGAAAATATACCTAGATTAAATTTAATTTAAGGATTTACCATTCCAAAACCCGAAATGGCCAACCTAGAGGCGGGAAAACAAATATCCCCGAAACCCAACACCCGGAAATCAAGAAAATTTGAAATCTGGACAGGGGGTCAAGGACGAGGTTGTATCTGACCAGGTCAGGGTCGGGGTTGATCTTGACCAAGTCAAGATAAAGGTTGATCTTGACCAAGTCATGATAGAGGTTGACTTTGACCTTGTAAGGTCAACTTTGACCTTATGGTCAAAAACCTCAGGTTCCTAACCCAGAATGGTAGGAAATGCAAATATGAAGTGGAATCAGGTGGAGAGAGAAGGATAATGGGGAGGATAAAGCTAGATTCAAGAAAAGACCTGATCAAGGTGCTTGACATGACCCTAGACCACTCACTCGGAGGGCTAAATGCTCTTAACATGGAAGTGCTTCCATTTTAAGATGATACATTACTATTACCTTTTAACCATTATAGCAGAATCAAAATCTCTTAATAGAGTGGACTTAACCATTCTTAGCTAAATCTCTTAACTGAGTACATACATGTATTGTGTTGTTAAAATCCTTTAACCAGCTAGATCTAGTCGATCTAATTATTAATCCTAATAGAGTAAGATCATCATAAGTGATCACAATTGTAGCCTTAACCGACATACTTTTTAACTGTAGTAGTAAAGATTTGTGGGTGTCATCCCCACCATAGTTTTTACCTTCTTACAAGGGTTTCTGCGATACCAAAATATATGTGTTATGAGTATGAATTTTCATGAATGGTTTATTGTTTTGATTACATGCAAATTACATTTTTAGTTATATTTGAACGTATGTTTTAGACAATGGATTCAGTTCGTTAAATGCTATCTACACTTGCAAAGTTTTTAGTCTTGAAAAGTTTTGAAGGTACTGATTCACCCCTCCCCTCTTAGTACTTATATTTCCATAACCCAAAACACATGAGAAAAATTCTCATTAACTTCAATACCTTCTTATTGTGAGTATCATTTACAAACAAGTCTTTCTTTGTTCTTTACTACTTCACTTTGTTCATTCAACTTATTTATGAAAACCCATTTAGTTCCTATAATATTCTTATTTTTTGGTCTCAGAACCAATTCCCAAGTGTCATTTTTCACAATCCGATTGAATTCCTCCTTCATTTCTTTAACCCATGATTCATCTTTACAAGATTCATCAGTAGTCTTAGGTTCTACTCGTTAAATCAGACATAATTCATTTTTGAATTTTGATCTAGTTAACACACCTTTGTTTATACCTCCAATTATTTCCTTATCATAATGATTTAGTGATAAATACCTTGGTATTTTAGGAGTTCCTTTTGGCTCATCAATACATACTTGTATCCCTTTTTCAATATCAAATAAACTTTCTCCTTCTTGTTCCTGAGTTTGATTTAGATTTGTGAATGTTTGACCTCCTTCATTATTTGGCTCACAATCATACCATATTTTCTGAATCTAAAATTTCTCATCAATCTTAACATTAGAACTCTCAACTATCTTCTTCAATATGTGATTGTAATGTATGTATACCTTAATTTTTATGGAATAACCAAGAAAAGTTCCTTCATCACTTCTAGAATCAATTTTTCTTAGTTCATCATCCCTTTTTATATAGCATTTACTGCCAAATATTTTGAAGTATTTGTCTATAGGAACATGACCAGACCATAACTCACATGAAGTCTTACCAATGCCATGTATGATTTGAAATTAGTTCAATGTGTAGACTGCAATATTGACTACTCCTCTCCAATACATCTATGACACCTTACATTTGAGCATCATTTTCCTTGCAGTATCAAGAATAGTTAAGTTTCTTCTTTTTGCTATTCTATTTTCTATGGATTCCTTAGTACATAAGTCTATTTGTAGATCTCATGCTCTTCATAATATGCATTAAATTTTTGGTATTAATCACTATTTAAATTCACTAAGAGGGGGGGTGAATCTGTGTAGTAACCAGTTCAACAATTTAAACTAATTTTGATCACTAGTTATAAAAAAAATAGTAAACTGATTATTGATGCATTAACCATTATTGTTGTTCACACTCATAAACATAATTTAGTAAATTAAAACCAAAAAATACAAACCAAAACACATGTGACACAATGATTTTGGTATCATGGAAACCCTTGTAAGAGGGAAAAACCACAGTGGGGATGTTACCCACAATCTTCTTCTACAGTGTGGAAGGTTCCCTATGAAAGGCTTACAAAAACTCTTTCTAAGAGGTATTCATCTTGTGAGAGATGACTTGTACACTATGAGATGTAAAATAAAGACCTTTGAAATTCTACCTCATGTGAGGATTAAAATCTCAATCTAGAGATTCACCTTGTAAAAGGATTTAACAACTAAGACTTATAAGTGTGTACTTGGTGAAAGGATTTAACTTGTTACAATTGTGAGAGAACAAAAAGTAACTAATATTTAGTAGAACACCTTTCTTGTAAGATCCTTTATGTTATGTATCTTCTCACACTTCCATACTATCTATTACTCAAACCTATCCTTCCAATCTTTCCACAATCTTTTGTATCGATTGTTGATTGATCTTGCATTTTTTTCCTTCACAAAATCATTTAACCTTGTGTATCCTTCTCACATATAATCTTTTATAATATTACTTACTATTTTTTCCACTTAGAAAACACCATTGATCTTGCCTCTTAAGTGTTTATGTCTCCTCTCACTCAATTTACCAATCTCGAGATAGTAATACGTTTTTCTCTTAGAATTCAAACTTGCTTTTAAGTCACTTTACACTTTAAGTTAAACTTCTTGTAGAATGTTCTAGATCATTGTTAACCTTAGATAGAAACATCCATTCAATTAAACCAATTTATAATCCTGACAACTCAAATAAATTTCTTAACAAACCTCACCTTGAAATCTATGTCAATTTATCATTAAGTGATTGAAGAAATAATGTTGTAATGTTTATTCCAAGATACTAATTAATCATTCAAATCCAAACAATACATTAACATTTAAAGATTTAGTTGTGCAATTCATCTCTAACATGTTGTAATACATCATTCTATGACACTACTCCTTATAATACTTTGATCTTCATATGCATTCATCAATTTTACATCATGTTGTTGTTCTTCCTACTTACCAGTTGTGACACTTAATCAGTTTTAGGTTGTTTAGATTAGATTCTTCATTATCAGTCATTGTCAATTATGTCAGTAGATTGTTTAGTGTGCTTGACCATCAATGACAACATTTGATCAAACATGTATCATTGTTTGTTATCTTTCCTAGTTAGTTCATCAATGCCACCAATCTCCCACTTTGTCATTGATGGAAAACCTTATCAATTTCAAATGTGTACAAAATAATGTAAAATAAAATGAAAATTACATAACACATTGTTCAAAGTAATTCACAAGAAAACTTGACCAAAAGATTTCCATTTTATTAACTGATAGTACTCCATGTGCAATACTATTCCATTCCATTTCTCCCCCTTTCATGATACTTCAAAAAATATTTTAAAAAAACATAACATATAATCAACATGTTCACATTTATATTTTCACCATATTGTTTATTCATCATATTCTTCCCCTTTTTTCGTGAAGGACAAAGGTGTAAAACAAAATTGCAGTCCACATTACATTCAGTTAAATGACACTATAACTTGTCAAATATAGTTGTGTAAGTTTTATTTTCTGCACTCAAAGTAGAATCCCAAGTTGTCCTTAAATGTGCAAGTGCAATATTATGGCCCATAATATTACCTAAAAGATCTTCTAATTCATCTAGTGTAGCTGACTCAGGTTTCCCAATCAAGTACTCAACATTCTTAACACTTACTACCATTATATTAGTAGGAGGGGCCAAAAATGAGTTCAAATCAAGTAATGTGTTCACCTTTTGTTCATGCTCATCCTGAATTAGTTTTATCTTACCTCCCAGCTCTCTGACTTTAGTTTCATAAACTATAGCACTGCTAGAAGTTACATCATACTTCTCAATCTTTTCATCCAATTCCTTTTGAAATTATTATGCCTTCTTGTCTATATCAATTGTAAACTTAGATAGCTTTGACACTTTTGTTAATATTTCACAAATAAATTTTAGGTTACCTTTTGTATTTTGAACTTCTTTCTGCAAATTTTTTGTCTTTTGCAATCTTGGCCTTTACCTTTTCCATCATTTTCTTCTCATATGCATCTTCAACTATTGACATTGAAAATTCATCCAACAATGTTTTATCCTCTAGTATTACCTTTTCTAACTTGTCTAGTTGATCAATTCCATTATCATTTTCATCAATATTAGTATGAGGTACTAAGGTGTGCAATATCTCCTTTTCTATTTTGATTACTCCATCCTGCTTCTTGTTGATCAGTCTTTCCTCATTTCTCTCAGCTTGTACTTTTAACTTGCCTGATAGTACCAACATTTCCTTGGGACTGAACAATTTTAAATCTACCTCTTCTAAATTCATCTCTTCAATGGCTTCCTCTTCCTTAGACACTTTGGGAATTTTTACACTCACTCTTCTCCTTTTCATTTCTGACTCATCAAGCTCCAACTTTCTCTTAACTAGTTTCTCTTATGTTGTTGTCTTAACATTGGTAGGGGTAACCAATTGTATAGATGAATGTGTAGCAGGAGGGGTAAGTGTAACTCTTGGTGATCTCTTTACCTCCTCATAAGGTATTTCCTCATAACTACCTCATCTTTCTTTTTCTCCTTTATTGTTTACTCTTCTTGCTTCTCTATTTCCTTTACTTGTGCAGGGATGCCCTCAAGAACTTACCCAATTTCTTTTGATGGAACATAAGTGCTAGGTAGAGAGGGTGAACCGAGTGGTTCAAGGACTTACACCTCATCTATGTCTAATTCATTTTCATCTTCTGCATTATAATTCTCATGATCTTCACTTTATTCTTCTTTATCTCCTTCCTCTTGAGCTCTTTTAGATTGTTCAATATAATATTTCCAAGCTTTAATTGTTTCTTCATGCAGACCCTGTGTTTCTCCTAACATAATCCTAGTGACTTTTCTTTTGATAGGGAAAGAATCCTTGTGTACATCAACAAAAGATTTAATTTCACTAACATCTAATCTAGTATTACACTCCATCAATGCTTTCTCTCTTACTTCATTTTCAATACCCAAAGGAGTCTTCCATCTCCCATGTATTGTGTCAAAAAATGTTTTAGAAATATGACCTCTAATTTTTGTAGGACCTCTATTGAAATTTTTCATACTCTTTATAATTGCAGTTTCCATTCCTCTCTTGATCTCATCACTATTACATAAATAATACTTCATAGAAACTCCATCTAATCCTCCAGAACTTTCAATAGCTTGTATAAATTCATCAATGAAAATGCATTTAGAAGTTATACCTACTTTCTTTACCTCTTTCACTTCCTTTTCCAAAGGGGTGTCCTCACCATCATCCTTTGTTTCCTTAGCCTTTTGTCTGGTTGATGTAGATCCAGTGCCTTTAGATTCTCTTGCTAGTGTTATTCTTGTAGGTGGTGATGTGGTCTTTGTAGGAGTCTTCTTTGTTTGTTGATTCACCTTTCTCCTAGATGTTTTCTTCAGTGTTGTTGTTGTTGCCTCTTAATTATGCATATGATTTTGAAGGGGCCTCCAATGCTTCTTGTGATGTAGAAATTTCTCCTCCAAACTTAGCCTCTAACCTTGTTATCATTTTCCTTGTTTTTCTTTCTATTATTGTCTTCTTAAGTTAAAACTCAATTCTAGAGCTATCTTCCTCAAATGTTCCAAATATTTTCTTTGTTTTATCTATAGGTTTACTTAGTAATATCTATGCATGTTTATCAATCTCATCTTCATAGATTTCATAACCCATTGCAGGTATCCAGAATGTTCTGGGTACAACAGGTTGAAGTATACATGTGCTTGTATCTACTAAGAAACATATTTCATCCTTATACTTTTGAAACATATTAGGTGGTATCATCCACCTCTTGTGCATTGTAGATTGAAATTTTTTGAAATATCCCTACATGTGAGTATCGAATTGGTCTCCCAATTCCTTAATATAATTAGAGATCTATGTTACCACGGGTCTATCTTCCTTCGATTCAACATTACCTTTGCTAGGGAAACTTACTTTTAAAAATAAAAGAAGATACATACAAGAAATGACTCATACTTGAATGATTTGTTCTTATGAGTTTTAATCTTCTCCCTATTAACAGCCATCTAACTAGCTATAAATTCACATAGACCTTGTATGGTACATTCTCACTTACTAATCTATATGCAACATGTACTGCTCCATGAGGAATTTTTTTGTATCCACTCGACTGATAAACCTTATAACCAACAACCATCACTAAAAATATCACAACATCATCAGGGATATCCATCACACTCATGGGTCTTGTCACTTTGATATTTTTTTAATTCTACAACAAAATCTATAGAAATTTTCCTTAGGGTAGGAATCTCTTTGGTAGCGCTGAAACCTGTAACCCTTCTAATTACTTCACCAATGATCTTGTGGTTCTCATCCAACCATAAGAATTGATCGTGAAGCCTACTAAATACATATCTCTTCTAGTCGTTATGAAAATAATTAGGCAAATCAAGTGCGTTCAGAATACCACTATTCATAAGATGTGCATACTCATTCTTCAAGCTTCCATCTTCACACAAATTTACATACCCTATTTCGATATTTTATTCTCCAAGGTCCTCCATATTTTTATGAATTAAATAATAGATGTCCTCAACCAACAGGACTCTAGGTGGGATTGATGACAATGCTCCAACTTTGTCAACCTCAGCAACCCTCATACGATGCAACTTGACTTGTGGTCATGGTTCTTCAACATGTGAAGCTATGATAGGAGTATTAATCTTTTGTGCCATCTTCAACTCTCCTCAACAATTGAAATCACAAACTCAACTTCAATCGATCAAATTCTTCACTTCAACTCTTTCTCCATTCGCATAGGGTTTTACACTCTCACTCTTCAAATTCAATTGTTACTCGTGAAAATCAAGTAGATGGTTGCTCAAATTCAGTTCATTCTAGCTCATAAATAGTTCTTGTGAAATAAAAGCATGTAAATTATCTTGTCTCGTGTATTTATAATTCCACTGGGGTTTTACCATTCATTCTAGTTATCATTTCCTATTCAAATGATTAACCATATTACTGTTCATTCATTAAATGCATAATTCTATCATTCAGTTCATTTCCAATAGTAATCTTTTACAATGGTTGTAATATTTTCATAATACCATTAAGGATAGGTACAATGACATCACCTCGCATCTTTGTATGCTAATTTGGATTATTTACCAATAATTTTAGGGGACCGGTAGATAGGACATTTGTATTCTTCCCCTTCAGTCAATTTCTTGACCTAGTTAGAAGATGAATTCTCAACACTCGATGGTTGAGATCCCAATTTAGATGAACTTAATCCTTCTTTCATAATCCAAATTTTCTTCATATAATTACTTCTTACTTCTTCAACATTTACAATCTTCTTTCCTTGATTTTGTGGTGGCTGGTTCACTAGACTATTTCTACAGTCTCTTGCTAGATGACCTACTCTATCACATGCATAATAGATCGTGCCAGTTGATCTCCATGGTCCATAATAATTTCTCAAGTTAATTCTTCTACAATTTTCTGTTATATGTCCATGAATTCTACAATTTTCACAAATTACACCAAATTTTTGTTCTCTACCATAAGTGTTCACCTGTGGCTTAGATGATCTAGAATTGTTCAATGCTAACCTACAATTTGTATCTTTGTGTCCATACTTATTGCAGTTGTATAAATATCCCTCAAATATTTCTCCATACTTAGCATTAGGACTACATTAACTTTCTATATGTCCAAATTGATTATAGTTATAATAATATCCATTAAATGATGGAGTCTTAGGACTTATCAATCGGTATATGCAAACATTTGATGTGTGCCCTGACTTTCCTTAGTTGTAGCATGTAGGCTTTGATTCTTTTCTTCCTTGACTACTGACAGGTGACTTATATTCTTCATTTTTTCTCCTTGGTCTTTAATGATTTTCTTGTATCATGATCTTTGATAGTGTGTTTTCCATCCTTGAATTGCAGATGATATCCCTTGTCAACAAGTTGTCCAATACTCAAAAGATTATTTTTTAGTCCATCAAAAAATAATACATCATCAATGTTAGTTTTGGTATCAAGAGTTATAGATCCACTCCCTGTGATCAAGAGAGGAGTATTATCTCCAAATCTGATTACACCTCCATCATACTTGTCAAGCTATACAAATTTATCTTTATCACATGTCATATGATATGAACAACCACTGTCTATGATCCAATCTAATTTATTTTCTACATGACAGACCAAAGATTTTTATTCATGAATAGGACTCATCTTTGATAGCAATAAACCTAATCTCATCATCACTTTTTACTGATTCATTATCAAAAGCTCTATCATTAGCATAATAACACTCTTTTGGATATTTAGATTTGTATGGTTTGGGCTTATACTTATGAAATTTGGTAGGACATCTGGAAGGAAAATGACCTATCTTATTACATGAAAAAAATTCAAAGATAACTTGCCTTCATACATTCCCGTACCTCTATTCTCTCTTTTAGTGATGGGTAAAAACACAATAAGCTATCACATTTCAGGCTAACTTATGAACACAGCTGAATTTAAGTATTTCTAACTAAAAATTAATTTTATTAAAACATATGGTCAAACTAGATTCATTATAGCTAAGTTAGATAAGTGCTTCAACTTTTCCAATTGGAAATATCTATTAAATGCATGTTTTATACCAATTTATGTCCAATTACCAAAGAAATAAAATTAGTTCAGAAAAACAATGTTTCAATAAATCCTATTGTTTTTAATAAAAAATATAAAAATACCCTTTTGTAGAGCTCGGAGTCAAGAATATGCTCATATAGATTTTATAGTGTTTTAATTAGACATAGTATATTGTAATTAAAAAATACTGCAAGTAGGTAATTTAACAGTGGAGAAGATGTTGATTCGGAAAAAGAAAACATAGTAAATCATATAAGAAAATTTTGAAAAACATATGGTTCACTAGAGAGGAGAGTCCTCTTTAAGGATGTATAATTTTTTATTTTATTGGGATATATTTGTTATGAAAAATATGGTGGCAGATGAAAACTATTGATTACAAGTGAGTTAGAATTTGAATTGTCATAAAGGAGAAAACATAGAACTCAAAAACCAATTTTTCTTTTTTTATGCATTGGCTATATATGTCATCTATAACATATTTTAAAATAAGAGGAAAAAAGTTTATTTACATATAGATTTTCGGTGGGAACTTGACCCCCCTGATTTTCAGCATTTTTCAGCAACTGAAAAAATCGGCTTTAAAAATTAAAAAAACATACCAATTCTTATGCAAAAAAATTAATAAAAATAATAGTCATAAACTTTATCCATTTTTATACATTTCATCAATTTATGTCATTTTCAAATTCCAAACCAAAATGTCACTTTTATGTCATTGAAGTTGAATAGTTTTGGTGTTGTTAGCCGTTTCCTTTATAAAAGTGTGACAACTTATTGCGCTTTTACCCTGACCAAAGAAAAAATCTCTCATCCTACTTTAGTTCTTCTTCTTCTATTTCTTCCCATTCCTTAGCATATTCTCCAAGAATAGCATAACTATCATTTCTACTAGTACTTGCAACATTCTTTATCATCTTATCCTTATGAACAGTAGCTTTAAATGCAGATTCTACTTTAGATAAAGCATCTTATAATCTTGAAGTTTCAAATGTAGATAACTTACCAATCAAAGTCATCTCCCATGTAAACCCAATGTGAGCAGTATAATCTCCTCAATTTCCATGACCTTGGTGTCATATGCTGGTGTCAAGGATCTCATAATCTTTGCAATGATTTCATCTTATGTAATTGTTCCTCTTGAATTTTTGATGCTACTAACAACCTCTGTTACCCTTTGAACATATGATCTAATAGTCTCATCTTTTTGCATCTTAATTTTCTTTCCAAATTGCAACTTGGCTTGTTTGGTGTATTTGTCTTCTTCATATAATGCTTCCAATTCTATCCAGATCTGATGTGCTAAATCAAGCTCTTTAACCCCTATAAACTCTACCTTTGAAAGTGCACTGATTACTGCTTCTCTAGCGACCATATTTCAAGTGAACTCCTTTTTTTCAGTGTCAATACTTGATTATAGCTCATCCTTTATCCTAATGTTAGTATGGTTCTTTGTAATCATCCAATATTCAATTCCCAAGAACATCAAATGAGTCCTCATCTTGTTCTTCTAGCTATCAAAATTTTCACCATCAAACTTTGGATTGTCCTGCTATAACTCATCATTCTCAATCTCCTTAAGTGCTTAAGCTTTCTCCAAGAGGACCAAAAGCTCTGATACCAATTGTTAGGAATAACAATCCACAAAACACAACTAAGAGGAGGGGGGTGAATCAATTGTGTGTAATAATTATAAAATTTAAAATTTTCTATCTAATTACCAATTAAACATAGAATAGTACCAATCAAGATGAATAATGCAAATGCCAACACAATAACACAGACATTTTTTGTTCTCAAGGAAAACCATGTAAAGGGAAACACCCTGGTGGGGATGATACCCACTAGATCATGCAAGTTAGTAAATAAATGTCCCTATTAGGATTTCATAAAAAACATCTAACACATTCGTCCCTATTAAAGAACAAGTCCTTGTTAAAAGACATAACCCCTACTAAAAGGTCCTTCAACCCTATTAGGAGTTGGTGAGAAGGTTAAACCCACCTTCAGGACACGTTCTCCTAATACATAATTAAGGATATATTGCCCAATGAACCAACTAAATGACAACTTAATTTCCTTTATAGTTCCATTGAACTGCACAAGGAGTAGCCATATATTCCACTAATATCTCTTCATCTTTGCTATGATAATCGACAACAAATTCACATCCAAAATCGCTAAGCCACCACACCTTTCCTTACATTTATTTCCTCTCTTTATACAAGTTACAAATAATCAATTAGGTCATCCTGTTAGAGCTTCCCCAATTCATATACAATTATATTAACCAATGCTAAGGTACACATGGTACCTAATACAATTATACACAAGTTTCAAACATTAAAACATGTGCCATGATCCACAATTAACACTCACCAATCCTTACACACGCTACACAACCCATTCGACTCCTAAATGAAATAATGTGAAGTCCACATGCTACTTCTAACAATAGCATGAACCAATTGAGCCATAAATCACACAAAGTATTCCATTCTGAATCTTATTACACACCTTAATCTCACATACTACAATTCCAACTCCCAACCAACGTGCACTCAAAATACAACTAGCTTTGGCATAATTCATGTCTCTTACCTGCAACTAGTCTTCACCAAAATAATTGTAAGTCTCTCAAATCACAACATGATGCCATGCAACCTTAGACATAAGTTCTACACATACTAAATGCAACAAATCTATGCCCGCATGCACTGATATTCCATACACCTCTATCCAACTTCCTATAGCAACCATACACATAGTTTGTCTGATACAACCAATGAAGAAATGAAGCATATGAATATAATCTTGAAACATATGTTGACATTAATGACAAAACACAAATATCAAAATCTAACAATCCCCTTAATAGAAACAATTCCAACCAATAGCTAACAATTATGTTAATTATTGAAAGAAATTAGTAGTAATTTATGATTAGAGTGCAAATATCCTTGATTTGATAGAGTATTCTACCAAAAAACTCATTGATGAGGAGCTACAAATATTTAATTGAACCCATAAAATGTAGAATGGGAGAAAAAACACAATTGATAGGTCCTAGAAAAGTTCAATTTTTGCACCAAGCAAAAGCTTCCATTTCTTAGTTTTCATTGTCGACATCCAAATGCAAACAAGATGTCGACAAGATGTCTATTTTCACTTGGAAATTTGAGATGGTAACCGACGATTGAAAATAATCTGCAGGTGCATGACAAAAACACAAAATACCATACATAAAACTAATCGGTAATCCATTTTCGGGCGTGAGAAAAAAATCTGATCAGGCCATACATGAGCAAGCTCGCAGGGGAAGCCTATCGGCTTAATTAGAGATATAACATATAGATGTCTTTGTACATGTCATTTAGAAAAAAATATTAATATTAACATTACAATTCAATTATGCCAAATGAATAATAAATGACATATGTTTATAATGTCCCAAATTTTATACTTTCAAAATAATGTTGGGTCTCAAAGCTCATTGTCATTGAGGGGAGTTGTACATGACAATGTTACCTCCTAGTGGCTTTCACATGTTAGACCTAACTTGGTAATTATAGGACTTATGGACATTGAATAAGGCTTAAGGGCATTACATTGTACATAAGCATTATGCACATATATAAGACTTAACTTGGATCTTGCAAGACCTTTAAGCATTAATGAGTTGTGCAATATGTAAGACTTATAAGAATGATGTATTATTTGATCTAGATTTATTTTTCCATTGAAAAGCATTGTATTGCATGTAAGACCTAACTTGCCATTTAGAAGACATATGCCCATTGTATTATATGTAAGACTTGGATGTATTATGTATTGTAAAACAAATCTAGCGGTTATTTTAACAAGGCATGGGCTTTAATAAAATAACATTAAAAAGATCACTTGTATAAACATTCTAAGAGAATTGGGATCTAGAATTTTAAGAAGTTTATAATGTGGTTTATAATACAAGATTTTCATCGACATATATTTAATGTGGTATGGTTGTCAAATAAGTCTTATATTAATGAGGAATTTTGAATTTTCCTTTTTAAAGAAATAATAGCATGATCCCCTTATAAACATTAAAAAGATGTACTAGAATATTAATTATGTTTATTAGAAGATCACTCATTTATAAGTAGTCATAATTATATAAATAAGACTATTATAATGATAATGTTTAACTTTACTATTTAAAATATGGCATTTATTGTATTGAGTTTGTAAAGCATTGTACTATAAATATTAATTGATGTATTAGCCAACTTGAATAGCTTTAAGTGATTATTTGGTGAAGAGTCATCAATTCTTACACAAAACATTGAGAAGTATATCTAATCTATTGGAATCTATCTTAAATAAGAAAGAATAAATTGAAAAGTTACTTGAATGAGTTGAATATATTGTTAGATATATATGAGAGAATTCAACATAACTACTAAAGATCTTGAAGTATTAGAAAAAGAGTAAAAGAAGTTAAGAAAGTGCATGAGTCTAACTCATTAACATTATAAAGTTTTTTCAAATGTTAAAAATCTTATTTTTTATAATTTTTTTGTTATAAGATTTTTCTATAAAAATCCTTGTACAACCCATTGATCTTAATTTATTTGAAAATTTTAATTCTAATTATTTATTTATAATATTTTATTTTCATATTTAATTATTACTTTGCATACATTCTAATCCCTAACAGATCATTTACAAAGGGTACTTTGACCAAATTGTACATTGGTAAGTAGTACCAAGAAGGTGAATTCCTTTAACATTGCTACAAGATAGTGTTGACAAAAAGACATCTAAGAACTTCAACATTGAACACAAAAAACAAGGGCACGAGAAGCAATCATTCCTTATAGATTGAAAGAGGCCAAGGTACTTCTATTGAACATCATTAATGGAAGGACAAGAAAAAACACATAAAAAAGGCATTTGGACCAACTAGATAAAAATGGACCAATGCTGAGAATATTAAGCATTGTAAGTATGAAATGTCATTCAATTTAGTCATAAGCCTTTCTGACAATTTTAATAAAAAAAGTTTGTTGATTTGATTTATATGTTCATTCATACCTTGGCAAACTGCAATGAGATTGTCAAAATAGATATCTTCTTTGAATAAAGATAGTTTATTCAGGTTGAACCACAAGCAGTGGGAGATGTCTGATTCCATTGGCTAAAGCTTTTACAAATTTGTGCTCTGGATTTGGATTTACTAGCTGCAGAACATGTACCACATGCTCCTCAGTTGGAAGATAATGTTCATCCTCAAATATTTTTGTCTAGCTTTCTGCAGATTCCTCTTCAACTATTACATCTGAAACGAATCCACATTATGATAATAAACTCAAAATACTATATATACCTTTTTATATTTTAGCAATTTGTAAGTGCTCTAAACAAATGCTTTAGGGAGGGTAAGATTAGTTAATAGTCTGATTCTTGGCATGAAAAAATATTTAATAAGTAGTCTCCTCCATCCTCAGACACGTCTCGGAGATTGAGATGCATTTTAGAGACTTTTTCGTGTTCCGTGAGGCAGGAAACTTTACTCCCACGTCTCCCGCTGTCTACCAGGTTTCTAGCCATCTCCTCTGACCAAAAACATGTGAAAAGGTTATAAACAAAATAAAAAAATGTTGTTTTTCCTCATTCAGCAGCCATCTACACAACCGTGGTAGATGAAGCAATTGAACCCAATGACTTTAATGAATTACCCCTAGTTCTATTACCACCAGTGGAGCCAAAGTTTGAGAGTGATGATTATTTGGAGCTGAAGATTTTGACATGGATGAATTATGATCAAAATTTTGAAGAGTAGATGATAGATTTTTTATTTTTGTTTTTTTATTTGCACATCAACATCAAGCCATCAAAATTTTTGAGCTTATTACCTTTCGTTTTTATGAACAAAACTTCTCCACCATAAACTGTACCAAGAGAACATTTCATTTCAAAACAAACCATTGTTGAAGGATCAATAGCATATGGATCCCATTGAACTGCAATCTTGATTTCTTTTATCAAATCTTCTTTTGCATTTTTTCCACTGCTGGAGTTGCCCATGGAGATGTGTCAGGTATTTTTTGGTTTAGGTGCCATTTTGGTGAACTCCCTGCCCTTTCCCTTTCCTCTGTTAGTTTCAACATTTGCATTTTTGCTTCTGCTTCTCTTAAAGGATCAAAATTGCATGTCTCCTGTAATAAATTATGTAATCTCAATTTACTGCCTTTGATATTATGATTCCAATGTTTCCTTGGCCTGTTGGGAAGAGATTCATGTTTTGCACTTTCCATTATTTCTTTCATTGATGAGATCAATAGATTATGAGCACTGCTAGTTCTATTCCAATGTCAGTTTCAGGAAGAAAAACAACAGTCTCCTCACTCTTGCTTTTAATATCAATAACGTATGATCCAAGTGTTGGAAGTGGTGACAGTTCTGAGAGGGGGTGAATCAGAACTTAATAATTTTAACCAGATTATTTCAAGTGCTAACTTCAAACTGATGAAAAGATAAATTTATAAGCTATAGAAGATAAACAGTGTAGAAAATAATTCACTCACAGAAACAAGACAAGATTTTTGTCGAGTGGGAAACCCTCAAAACCTTACGGTTTTGTCATGGGAGAAAAACCACGCCTATCTAACCTGTAATTTTATTGAGAAATAACCCTCTTTATACAATAGCAGCTACAACTGCCTTCCTGGGCTATAGCCCTTCACTTCTTCCTTCAAAATCAATCTCTATCAATACAATTTATATGTATAACTGTATGCATTTATACTGCATACAAATTATATATATAAACTTATGTAAGATGGGCTTTTAATGATTTCCATATACTAGAATAGTCTCACTAATTTTTTCACACTTTATATTCACACCTTCCTTTTTTTAAATAGGAAGAATACATAGTATGTTTTCAAAAATATTTCAAGAGCAGTTACACGTTGTAACTATTTACAAAAACAATTCACATAAACTAATAACCGGATAGAGAACTATTTTGAATAACTTCATAAGAAAAACTTTCACAAAAGTTCTTGAAAAAAGAATAGAGACTTCTTTGCTCAAGAACCGAATACGAAAGTTGTTCCCAACATAACCGTTACACAACTGAACTATGTAACTAACCAACTGAAACCACAACTTATAAAAAATGCTGCAGTGAATATCCAAAACCAAAAGTGCTGCCGAATACTAGAGTTCACAAACATATTACAAACCCAAATGCTGTCATGAATACCAAAGTTCACAAACCCAAATGCTACTGAATACTCAAGTGTCAAAATGACACAAATCTTTTTCAAACAATATGCAAATAGCCAAGTCAAAAACACTGTTGAAAAGCTGAGAAGATTTCAATATCAATCCGTTTACATTTCTATATAGATATCAGACCCACACTGAAGTAAAAGAAGATTTTCTTTTGCAGAAACCTTTTTAGAAGCATTTGAAAAATAACATATTTACATAGAAATGCCTCAGATAAATGCCTAAAAAAAACCTTGTCTTATTGACAATAAAAATCCTTTCATTTTGCCAATACCGACTAATCTGTAACAGAGAAGAACTCACTAAAAATGCATACCTAATGACAGCAAAATATACTCACACCGAACCATGTGAAGATGACAGTTGAATTTGGTATCTAGTCGAAACATTGAAGACCAAATAAACTCAGAGAAATGTTCAGCACATCAAAACATAATGAATTAGCCACCGAATCAAAACTTGATAAGATAGAGGAAAAGTATTTCTTAGATCCATAACACAACAAATAAGATTATCCATTTGATACCCAAACAATAAGAATACCTGCAGCAATGTTACCATGAAAATGGTATTAACTGATTCCTTGCACAGAGACGAGTAACATATCCAAAACCCACAATCGCAAAGGCCTCATAGTGACACCAAAAACTCTCAGAAGTCAACATGGTGGCGCCCTCAGTTAGGGCAAGAAGAAATGATACTCATTTAAATCCGCTTTGTTGATAATGATAAAAAGACTTAATAAAAATTCAAAGAGTTTCACGTCCACCATGCATACAAAACATGTGGAAACATAAGTGCCAAGTGTTGACAACCAACAGTCAACAAAAAAACTCTAACATAACTCAAGTATAATGCAAGTCTGTCCGCACGGCACAGTACATGTACACACCTCAGTAATACCAGCTGGAATCAATAAAATAATCACTGTAGTGCATCAAGGACAAACGAAGACAAGACCAAGTTCATCTGATTCTTCACCATTGTCAGTGTCATTTGTGCTAAGTCATTTGGTTTCAATCTCTTGGCTTACTTCTTGTGTGTTAGATATCCCAATGTTTGAATAAATTTCTCTGGTTGACAAAAACCCCAATGAGTCCACTGAAGGGAATCCATCGTTTAATTTGAATGCAACTCTTTGGACTCTGAAAACCAATCTCTACAGATCCTTAACTTATGTTGTACCTGAAGATCCTGAAGCGGGGAAACTACTAATTTATGATAAGTCTCTACTTGAAATTTGGATTCTCTAGCACTATCTAAGCCATGATTTTCTGTGGCAATTTTAGAAACCCCCCACTTATGTGCTTGTCCAATCGTTGAATATTCCTCCCTAATTCATCATCAGATGTATTGCTTCAATTTGAGCAGTAGAGTAGATTTAATGGATCCTAGCTGAGCTTTCTGGTATAGATTCGCTCACTTCTAGAAAATAGTTACATCTTCACGGAGGAAACACAACAATTTCTTGCTTCTTTTCAAGCCGTTGTTTTCCCTTACAATATTTTGGGGGACTACTCCAATGTACAGAAGGAAGTTCCAAAAGATCTGAGGAAGGATCGGGTGGAGAAGACA
Source organism: Chamaecyparis obtusa (assembly GCA_027943335.1). Taxonomy (NCBI): domain Eukaryota; kingdom Viridiplantae; phylum Streptophyta; class Pinopsida; order Cupressales; family Cupressaceae; genus Chamaecyparis; species Chamaecyparis obtusa. Next base: position 79,293 of record BSBK01012172.1, on the reverse strand, counting down.
AGGGAAGGAATTTATACAGTGAAATTATCATTGTAAAACTTGCAATGACCACGATGTGAAGATATGTCAAAAGATGGATGCTCTACTTGTTTTGAGGTGTTTACAGGCTATCTGGACAAAACAAGGCATTCATTTGCCTATTTTCAGTTCAAGAAATAAAAGAAAAACTTACACAGCTATGCAAAAATAATTTTTTTTTTAGAAATCCAAGAAAATATGAGGACATACAACAAAAATAGAGAGAAATTACTTTTCCCATTCGAGGTTTTATTATACAATGCAAAATAAAATTTTGAAGAATTTTTCCCAAGAAAACCTCTTTTTCATATTGTTGATAAATCCCCATGAAAATATGAGGACATGAAAAAAACAGAGAGAAAATTACTTTTCCAATTCAAGACTTTACTTTTTCAATTCAAAACTTTTTCATATTGTTGAGAAATCGAAGAAAATATGATTACTTTTTCCAATTCAGAACTTTATCCTACAATGAAAACAAAATTTTAATGATTTTTTGCATAGTTACCAGACCCGTCTCCTACCCCTTGAGACGCGTCTCAGAGACCTCCAGTATTGGAGACACGTCTCCAGGTACCAAAGACGTCCCCAAAAATGTCTTGATGCACGAGGTTTTTCTGGTTGCCATCTTCAAAGTCTCCAGACCAACAATTGATGTTTCCTACCAAAAACATAGGTTATAAGGTGTTATAAAAACTCTTAAATCTTATCCACTATCATCACCCTTGCGACAATCATTATTACTTATCTGTTAGTAATGATAATGATAGCCACTATAGTCTTCTAATCAATTTTCTCAATTGACTCTTTAGAAAGACTCGTCAATGATGTACAATTATTCACTTTTCTTGTAGTTTCATGATTTACTAACAACTGGTCTTTTAAAGAGATCACCAAAATGGTAATAAAAGATCTTTGCGTAATATCAATTCAACTATTGGAAAAAATGGAAGCCACTGAGTATCTCCAGCCTTCTCAAATATCTTATAGGGACAAATCCATGCAAACCTTCTCCACTATTAGAAGAACAATACAAAATTTCTCATAATCACACATCTCATATCCTTTGGCATGTGTATCAACATCAAACTATCAATATTTCTGAATTTCAATATGTGAGTTTTGAACTCTTTCACTCTTCAACACAATGACTTTTGACTTTTGTGTATCTAAACTTAAAAGTTAATGTTAAAGTTTACCACTATTCTTGTTTTCAAAGTTCTATGTCATGATATTTTCTAGAAATCATTAAATTATATTAAACAAAAATTGACATCTCCAAGTATCCCCGTCTCCTATTTTTGAAAATTACCCGTACCAGTACCGGTACCAGTCTCCAAAATCTCCAAGTACCCCCATCTCTTGGTAACCTTGATTTTTTGAAAAAAAAACAAAGAAAATGCTCTTTTCCATATTGTTTTACAATAATTCTCTTCTTGGTTCTGAATTGATTGTATTTGAATTCATCAAATGCAAAAATAGAACATTTTTTAAACTAGAAATCCAAGAAACTGGGCCGAAATGCAGAAAAAAGAAATATAAATTTCTGATTCGGAACATTATTAAACAATGCAATTCAAATTTTAAGAGTATTTTCCCAAAATCCAGTTTTTATATTATTTTACAATAACTAAATTATATTATAAAAACATTTCACCATAGATTAGTAATTGAGTTTAACAAATGTAGAAACAGAGCAAATCTTTGTTGAGAAATCTCCAAAGCATATGCAGACATGCAAAAACAGGGACACAATTAATTTTCTGGTTTGGACTTTTGAAACAAAAATTTAAAAGGATTCCAAAGTCTTGATTTTCATACTGTTTTACCATATTTCCTAAAATGTTCCTGGATTGACTGCATTTATATTTATCCGTTCGACTATGGTTTACGAAGAATTAATAACCCGAAATAAACCAAATTCAACGAATAAGGGAACCTCTTTAAAAATGGAAGCTCTGCTTGTTTTGAAGTGTTTATTGGTGTTGCCTAAACAAAACATGCCATTCGTTTGCCTATTTTCAGTTCAAGAAATCCAAGAAATGTAATTGTCTCACTTAGTGCTTTATTCTACATTTGAAAACAAAATTTTAGGAGTCTTCCCCAAATCCTTTTTGTATGTTGTTCTACCATTGCTAACATATAATTTTGTGGTTCAAGCGATGCAAAACAAAAAAGTTAAAGAGTTTTTTAATTTTCCAACATTCTATGTTTGACCATAATTAACATCTTTTCAAAAATTTCCCGTATTTACTGCATTTGAGTTTATCTGTTTGACTATGAGTTATAAAGAATTTAAAACCCTACATAAACTCAAATTCAGTCAATAAAGAAACTTGTTTGATATGAAAATCAACTGCAAAATATTGAAAGATTTAATGCTGAAAATGGTACTTGATTAGAACTTGAATAATAAAAAATGTAAATAGTTATGTAGATATTACTATATTTAAAATAGTGACATTGCAATTTTGAGGTTAGGCAATTTGAGTGAGAAATACTTAAAAACTTTGGTGAACAAAGCAACTTACTCAGTTGGCCAATTTTCACTGGTATCTCCCTTAACCTCTCTTCCAACAGACTCCTCATCTTGCCCCCACCACTGACGAATATCTTTTTCAAATGCCTGAGACATTCTATTGACTCTGAAAATCTTTGGAATTCTGAGCACCCAAAAATTAGCAACTTTTTAACTACACAGGAGCCTGCAACAAATCCTCAATGAGATCGACTGAAAATAATCAACAATATTAAAAATATTGAAGTGAAACATTATAAGATACTTACATCGCTGTCAGTTTCCCATAATTCTCCTAAGTGAATTTCTCCTTCTTCTTTTTTTAGAGTTCTAAAACCCTTCAATTTTTCATTGAATTTAATGGTGTAAGGTTTCTCTGGTCAACATCAAACCATTGAAGCCATACCAGCTCTATTGATGGATCACCAATCACCTGATTATAATAACCTGGAGAATTTTTTACCAAGCAGAGAGGATGCCAAGTTACGAAATCCTCTACTTGTGTTAACTATGAGCTCTCCACCCTCTTAACTTTGAGGAATCTGCTAAACCTCGCTTGTTGATTCGGTTCTTGTAACCATTATTGCTCAAAGAGCAATTCCCTTTAAAATAAAAATAAAAATAAATCAGAAAATTGCATTTTATATGTAGTCATAATTGCCGACTTCAATAAGACACTTATTCAAGAGACTTTCCCAACTGCACTGGCCACTTCCAATTGATCCATCCCAAGCTGCAATGGCTGAAGTTTTCTTCTCTCCAATGTAAAAACAAGTTGCATTTATAAATGCTTCCCTCTTTTTATAATCTAAGGCAGGGTGTTTCCTAAAGGGCCAAAAATAGAGAACGTGTCCCTCTGTAACAGTAATAAACTGATACAAATAAACTGATACACCTTGAAGAAAAAGGTCCTCCAAGAGTTTTGTTGTTTCTTATCTAATGCACTTTTAAAACCAGCATATGTAATATCTAACAAGAAAAAAAACTGAACTTTTTTGTATGTTTGTGTATTGCTTATTATATAACTGCTTAGCAACCTATACCCCCAAATTCCCACAATTTGAACAGTGCGATGGCTTTCTCCAGACTGAAGTGTTGTTCTTTCAAAGTCTAAGACAGCTTCATCTACACCAACTGGATGTTTGACAACCACAAATGGTACAATTTTTACTGCCTTCCAAACACGATTAACAATATTCTTGACCACCCTTCCATAGTTACTGAACATATCAACAAAAGGAAACGGGGCAAACATAATTCACCATGATGTGTATTTACAAAAAATAAGAAAAAAGAAGGAAGTGGATGCAGAAGATGATTAATAAGAAAACAGTAAATGTTGAAGATAAATTATTTACTACTCACTCAGGTTGTTATACAATGTTGCAAACAACTTTGACCAATTTCTTCCACTCCTGGATTCTTTCTGAGTTGTATCTACCCTTCATTTTGTGTAGGGAGAACGCATCAGCATACATTCATTTTTTATGTCAGATTTGACCAGGCTGAAGATGGTAGAAAATAGGAATAATTGGGGTACCAGTTTTAAGCATATATGCAAGTTCAGCCAAACACCAGGGGGATTGTGCATAACTCTAAAAATCGCTACCATATGAAGCGAAGCACCTTGCATTGCATCTTCAATTTCTTTAGGTAAATAATCCCCCAATTGAAGCTCCGGAGAATCAAGAAAAACCCTCAATCAAATGACAGAGAGGGCATTGACTGGCTGATAAAGTGTGTTTACATTGGGGCCACGATGGTTGATTAACAAATCATAGGACAACTTTTTTATTGGTATTGGGATGGATGTAGCAGAAGTAAATGGAGATGGTACGAGCTCTTCAAAATCATTTGCAGGTGGCGATGCAACAATTTTTTGAAAAGCATTGAAGAAACGATCTCCTCAAAAGCATTGGTAAACTGAGCAGTAGATGATGAATGTGCAAAGTTAATAGTAACGAATGTGCAAATGTTCATGACAAGAACTTCTTTATATCTAGAAGCTGCAAAATCAGAGCTTACTGATTCCTGTCATGAACAAGGTAGATATGACTACCTTGTTGAGAGAGTTGATAGTTATAATATTATTCATCTCAATCTGTTTGTAATTTCTAGTTCATTCTTATTTATTATTTCTAGTTCATTCTTATTTATTGAGAGACCTCAAACATCTAGATTGTAGTCCGTATGGCCAGTGAATTATGTAGTATGTTATTGATTCTGAATCAAGTAGATATTTTTTTGCAGCCTTTATTTCATTAGAGATGTCAAATAGGAGGAAGGGTAAGATTCCTAAATGTGGTGAAGGCGAAGAGAGGCCAACAAAATGCATAACCTTAACTTTAACTTCATACTTTGACAATGTTTGTGGTCAAAATGATGATGGTGCATCATCACAACTATGAGATTCACAACTTGCATTGAATATTGAAGAAGGTGGTGAACCTGATATCTTAGATGATGATGAACTTGAAGAAGATTTTCTAGTCAATACCTAGGGTGACACAAATGAGATAACTGACTTGTGTGACAAAGACAATGTCGTAGTTGATGATAATGCACTAAAGGTGAAAAAATCCAAATAAAAAGTGGGTCGAGAGTGGGACATTTTGAGGAGTTTCCAAATTGATTGGGTGTCAAAGTATCCATTCATTGAGCTAGTGGAGAATCCAAAGAAATGTGAGCCTCTAATAGAATGTGGGTGTAAGATTTGTAGTTCAAAACATAATAAGAAAAAGAGGTTGCAACTAAAACTTGACACCATAGAGAAGTATATTGGTAAATTTTATGAAAAATAAATCATAGATGGAGTTAAAAAATCAATTATAAGATGGAAAACAAAGAAGCATGTTAAGTATCCCTTAGAAAATAATGTGCATTTGAAAAGACAAATGAAGCCTGTTGAATGTAAAGGTTCTGTTGAAGAAATTTTTGAAAAAGCAATGGAAGTAGAACGACTAGGAAAATTTGTTCAATTAAGTGATAGTTTTTATATTTTGAGCAAAGGGCGTGCTATGATAGACTACCTAGGAATGAGTGTTTTATTAGAGTTATTGAAAGTTCCTAACTATCCCAACAGCTTTTGGTCAGTAAATAGTGGATGGCAATGGCAAGTTGTCTTGTTGAGGTTGAAAAAATATATATAAAGGAAACAAAAAAAGAGTCAAAATTTATTACATTATCTTTAGATGAAGTTACAATAATGGGTAATACATCTTGGGTATGCATGCATGTTTATACTCCATAGAATCATGTCTTCTAACCTCATCTACTATTTTTTTGCTAAAATGAAGGAAAGTGCAACAATGGAAACTCTATTTCAACTAGTTAAGATTTCTTTAATTGAATATAGAGGTGTACCATACTAAATTGTAAGCACCTAATTTGTGTACAATTTAAGGATTATTGTGTGCCTACTTTAGTGTATTTCCTATGGTAGGACCTTATATGACACTTAATGGGTAGCTAAATTAAATATGGGTCCTCCATTTTTTTCAATCTTAATCATAACTGAGGTTAGCACTTATTTCTAGGTGTTCTCTATTCTTCATCCAATTCCATAATTTATTTCATCACCTAGGCCCTATATCACTATTTGTGGCCTTTGTGACCTGTCATGACCTTGGATTGAGTTGTACTCAAAAATCCCACATCTACCCTATATCTATGGCACCAATATAAAATATGGGTTAATTTTGAAAGGCACAAAACACCATTGGTATTTTGTCCTCAAGTATTCGGGCCCAAATTTGGCCTGAAAGTCTATGCCAGGGTTTTGGTGAGAAATCAAATCTAGTGGTCGACCTACTTAATTTTCAACCCCCAAAATGATGTGAGATATATTATAAACCATATCTTCTCTTATTTTAGTAATCCAGGATCTATTACCAAGCACAACCATTATTGTCAATCAAGCAATTAAACTATCAAGTTCTAGGAAGAAAATCAAGCTCAACAACAATGAAGTTATCAAGTACAAGCATTCAAGATTCTTCAAGCATTCTTCTAAAGCATTTTAAGGTGTTTTATTCCATGGATCTAGCTATTTTCCCCCATCGAATGCCAAGCAAAGGCACTTTCTATCAAGGAAGGAGATTTACATCTGCCTACTTTCATCCAAGTCTTCTCTCTCTTCTCCTCAATCAAACATTGTGGAAAATTTCAACATCTATTACATGAGGTTTTGTCTTTCATGACTCTTTTGGTTGTTCTGTTTAGTCAAAGCTATTGCATAAATAGGTTACAAAGGTATTAGATGAGAATAAAAAATATTGGATATAGTTGGAAGACCTCAAAAGTTTCAGCCAAGATCACTTGGTACAGAATGCCACTGGAATTTTGTCCCTAGGTACAAAGTGAGTTTTTGCTTGTACCTTACATTTTAAGCTCAAATTTCACCCACAAGTTAGATTTGTGCTCTAGTTTCCATTTATGTACTTTTCTTCTCACTATCTATCTATATTAGTCTATTTTTAACAATTTTTCAATCACTTTCCTAATTAATCATTTACATTACATCATCTTATCATTTTCACTTTTCTACTTTCATTAATCACATATTTATCGAAGGATCATTGTCACCATTTAGCACTTGATTCACCTCCTAAGCCTATTGGGATCATCTTCCTTTTGAATGTGAAATTGTAAAAGTGGGAGGTGATCTACCTATTTGCATTGCTTCCCTTTTCTTAATGTACATTTTGGTGAACCTGATTCTTCTTACATACTTCTGATTTTGGTGTTAGATCTCATTTTTTGCTTGTTAATTTCATTAACAATAGATTTTACTAAGTTAGATTGGTGTGCGATAACCTATGTTTTTTCATTTCTTCTTACTTCTCTTTATCAATCACATGGAGTGAATCATAATTTCTTGCATTTCATGATGTTTGTATTCCTTTAGGGTATTCTTGCATATGGCATTACAAGCTTAACAAATATCTTCTTTCTCATAAGGCATATTTCAAAACTTTTATCAATCTTTCATGTTTTTTTATCATTCAAATTTTAACAAAATGCATGGAATATGATGATTATATAAGGGTCTTTGTGAATGAACTTAAAAAAAAACTAATATAAATCATCTTAATCCTACTCCTATAGTGCCTAGTAATCATGATGATAAAGATCTACCTCCTAATTATCCCATCCTAGTGAGACCTATGTCTCCTCTTCCTCAACCTACTTTAATGGATAGTCTTAGGGAAGCTATTTTATGCAATTCCTTGGATTATCTTAGACAATCTTCCTTTATCAAATCATTATTCATAATTTGGTTGTTAAGAATTTTCTTTATTATTTTTCTCCAAGAATATTGAGTAGACAACAAGATCTTGATAAGCCTTCTTCTTCCTCACCACCTAAAGATGACAAGAATAGTGATAGGACTCTTCTTAAAGAGAATATTCATCCTCCTATTCCTATCCATACCATAAATTTCCATAAAGCTCAAGATGAATCCCCTTTACCTTCTACATTAAAATCCAATTAGAATGTGAGATATTATATCACTACTCAACAAGTTTACAATGGATTAGGTATAGGCATTAAGGTCCCTATAGATCCTCCTACACAAGTCACTAGGTGTGGTTTGGGTTTCATATCTCAAGATACTACTTTTCCTTAGCTTCATCACAACAACAACAACAACCTCTGCTTGACCTTCTTTCACCAACATCATCTATTGTCACACCTCATTTTGATGGCTGATTGGCTTTAGCTAAAAGATTCTTTTGGAGAACTAAATATGATTCTAAAATCTGATTTCCTTAAAAAAAAATTCTAAAGAATCCAAGGATTGTTAATGGTGAAATTATGTATATTTTGCATCATAGTAACAAAAATTCTCTTGCTGATTGTATTGAATTTAGAAAAAAATTCCAAGATTTAGTTGATAGATCTCTTATTTATTTAACAACAGATCTTTTACTTTTTCTTGATATGAAAAACATACCTTAGCATCTCTTTTCTCCCATTATGTTGCTCTCCATTGTGTAAATTTAGCAACTTACATCATTGGAGGCTATTTTCTTTGATTTGCATAATGTTTATGTTGTGAGACAAAAATGTTATGAATATTATTGAGACAAATCATAGGACTATATACATAAAGGATCCCCATTCTATAGAAAAATATGGTTTTTGGTTTGTCCTCTTCTTTGATTTGTACCAAATGGTACTTGGAAAAACTAAGAGTGAAAGAACATATCTCTCTCCTGACAAATGGTTTTAATATTTCTTATGTAAAAGGAGTAGGGAGTGGGTCATGTATGTATTCTTTGTTGTGTTTCTAGAAGTTATAGATGTTCAGTTTTATCATGTCTTCTTTTTTACATCCTTTTCTTCATGTTTGGATTAAGGCAATAAGGTCCTTTCTAATGTAGTTTAGTGCCTTCATTTAATTATATTTTCATTGTGGCCACTTCATCCTTAATCCCTTTCATCTTTATTAAAGTCTAGCGAAAGAGATATTCATACAAAATATATAATTCAATCACCATACAACATCCAGTTAGATTCCTAGTAGTCTCTTTTGTTTGCCATTTTTGGGCTATCTGCAATATATATTTTTTCTTCTTTAAGTTTAAGTAGTTAGTTATAGAAATTATCTCAAGGATCCTTTTCCAAGTCCAACTCTTATTCTCCTTCTTCCATTGTGACATATAGCTTTAGATGTGATTCATCATTTTTTGTGTAACTTATAACATCTTCTTTACAAAAGTTTTGGTTCCTTATCTAGGCATTTGAGTAGCTTCTATACTCTCTAACTATGGGTCGGGGATTTTGTTCTAGATATACATTATCTAGTACCAATTTGAATATAATATTTTTATTTTACCTAGTCTATTTTGAATTCATTATCAAGTACCTTATCTCTAAGAAAATGGAATTTGACAGCAACATGCTTAGTTCGAGAATGCAGAACTGGATTTTTACTTAACTGTATAGCACTCATATTATCACACATAATAGTAATAGGTTTAGGTACCTGAATGCCTAAATTAGAGAGTTGACAATCCATCTAGATTAGCTGTGTACAACATGTTGTAGCAGCAACAAACTCAGATTCACAAGTGGAGAGAGTTACACATTCCTTCTTTTTGCTATGTCAGGCAACCAAATGATCACCAAGAAAGAAAGCAACACTACTGGTACTCTTTTTATCCTTAGAACCACCCCAATCTACATCGATAAATCCAATCAAGGTAAAGTCATTACTATGTGGATACCATAGACCAAAATCAAGAGTACCTTGAATGTATTTGAAAATTATGTGAGCTGCATTAAGATGAGACTGTTTTGGAGCAGATTGAAAATATGATACCAAACACACAACTTTCATAGTATCATGCCTTGAAGCTATTAGATATAATAAACTACCAATCAAGGATCTATATCGTGTCTGATTAACAATAGGAGAATCATCATTTTTTATCAACTTACAATTGGTTTCCATAGGGATGCTAACCGGTTTGCAATCAGCCACATCAAATTTCTTTAACATTTCTTTAGCATACTTCATTTGAGACAAAAATAAGCCATCTTCAAGCTGTGAAACTTGTAAACCAAGGAAAAATGTAAGCTCACCCAATAGAGACATTTAAAACTCATATTCCATAATGTTTGAAAACTATTTTGACAAAACATCATTTGTGGACCCCAAAATGATATCATCCACATAAATCTCAACTGCTAAGATATCATCATTAACAACTTTTTTGTATAAATTGCTATCTTCCCTACCACGAGTAAAGCCATTAGCCAAAAGATGTTTGTCCAGACTGGAGTACCAAGCCCTAGGAGCTTGTTTCAAACCATATAACACATTTTTAAGACGATATACAAAATATGGTTTTTCAAAAGATTCAAAGCCTTCTGGCTGTTCTATATAAACTTCCTCCTCAAGATAACCATTTAAAAAAGTTTTTTTAACATCCATCTAATAAACAGTAAAATTCTTATAACTAGCATATGCAAGAAATATTCTAATTTATTCCATTCTCGCAACAGGTGCAAAAGTCTCACCAAAATCAATGCCTTCTTATTGAGCATGGCCATTGTACACAAACCTAGCTTTATTTCTCACAATTTGTCCATCTTCATTTAGTTTGTTTCGAAAAATCCACTTTCCACCTATGACATTTTTTTCATTAGCTCTCGGAACAAGTTCCCATGTTTTGTTTTTCTCAATTTGATTGATTTCATCTTTCATAGCATTCAACCAGCAAGAGTTTGTAAGAGATTTAGCTACATTTTTAGATTCTAAAACTGATATTAGACAAAAAATGTTCTGCAAAATGAGCATGTTCATCATTTTTGGCCTTTCTTCTAGTTAAGATTCCAGCCTCTTTATCCCCTATAACTTGTGACTCAGGATGCCTCTTAGCAATGATTCTTGAAGGGGTTTTTACATTAGTTACTTTAGGTGAAGAACAATTTTCTTGTTTATTTGAGTCGGGTATTTTTGATTTAGCATCTTCTAATTCTTGATCATCAGAAATATGTTCTATTCTTTGAAGAGATCCTTCTTTAGTTTCTTTTTCATTAAAGTTATTTAATAAAGAACTTTCATCAAATATCACATGGATGGCTTCAATAATTTTATTTGACCTGTTATTGTAACATTTGAAGGCTTTGTTGTGAGTAGAATATCCTAAGAAGATACCTTCATCTGACCTTGAAGTGAAACTTTCTAAGGAGTCATTATCCTTTTTTATGATGCATTTGCAGCTAAAAGTTTTGAAATTCTTAACATTAGCTATTTTACCAAACCATAACTCATAAGGAGTATAAGCAATTTTTATTCTAATTTGAGCCCTGTTTAAGATATATACAGTTGTATGAACAACTTCTTTCTAGAATTTATCAGGCAATTTTGCTTCATTCAGCAATGTCTGAGCCATTTCCTTAACTATTCTATTTTTCCTTTCCACAACACCATTTTGTTGTGGTGTGCAGGTAGTTGAAAACTATCTTTTGATACCATGCTTCTCACAATATTCAATGAACTATTGAGAGGTAAATTCTCCAACTCTATCTAATCTTAAACACTTCAATTTTAGATCAGTTTCCCTTTCTACCATTTTCCTAAAAACTTTAAAGCGTTCAAAAGCTTCCTGGATTTATGTTTCAAAAATGTCACCCAAACCACTCTTGAGAAATCATCTACAAACAACATAAAATATCTTTCACCATTCAAGAATTGAGTTTTGGTAGGACCACACAGATTAGTATGCACAAGTTCTAGAGGTCTAGTAGACAAATATTCTTTAGTTTTGAAGGATGACTTTGTTTGTTTTTCTTTTATGTACATTCTTCACAAATATGTGTTGGTTTGCTAATTTGAGGTAAACCTCTAACCTTTTTATTCTTGCTAATCCTCACAAGATTATCAAAATTTAGATGACCTAGTCTTTTGTGCCATACCAATTTTCATCAACTTGACTCATAAAAAAAGTGTTAATCAAAGATGATTCCTGAACTGTTGAATCAATTAGATTATAGAGATTTCCACCTGTCCTTAATCCATTTGCAACAACTTTATCTCTTTTGTTAATAATAGAACAACCCTTAACATCAAATGAAATTGAATACCTATCACATATTTGACTCACACTCGAAGGATTATGTTTCAAACCTTCTACACAGTACACATCATGTATAAGAGTATCTTTATTGAGAACTACACCCTGTAATATAGGCACCTGGATTATCTCCAAATCTGACAAAACCTCCATAAAAGTCTTCTAAGCTTTTAAACGTGTTTTTGCTGCCAGCCATATGATGAGAACAACCGTTGTCCAAAACCCATGTTACAGGTTTATGTGTGGACAAAGTTGTTTCAAAAATCAAGGAATTTTCCATATCCATGTTTTTAGGTTTCCATATTTGTTGATACTTAAATATTTGTTTGCAGTGATTCACAAAATGCCCATAGTGAAAACACTTAAAACATCTAATTACTCTTTTAAAGCCAAACTATTTTCCATTTGTAGCTAGCTTACAATTATAAGCCTTATGACCAAACATGTTACAAACAAAATGGTACCCTCTGAAAAAACCTAAAATGTGATTAGAAACCTATTTTGAAGACTCTCCTTGTTCAACTATATATTTTGAACCAAGTTGATCAAACTTTTTTTGCATCAATACTAATTTCTTCTCTCTTTCATCTAATAACACCTTTTGTTTTTCAGTAAGCTGATTTGCAACATTTAACTCAGTTTGTAAGTTCTGACTAATTTTTTAATGAGTAGTAATTAACTTCTTTAGCCTCTTTAATTCTTGTAGAGAGAAAAGTAGCTCTTCTTCAAGATTTATATCTGCATGTGAATCAGATGAAGATTATGTTTGAACAGTTTTAACTTTATGAATATCTACTATTTCAACCATGAATGAAATTTCACCTTCTTCACCTGAATCAATTGATTCTTCATCAAACTCTTCTTTGGACAAAAGACTCTTTAAAAAAAAAAATCTTTCATTTTGATTCCATGTTTTCTTTTTAAAAACTTTCTCTAGTTTTTCATCATCCTCGTTTTGATCAACATAATGACATTTTACAACAAAGTGTCCATACTGTCGACAATTAAAACATTTTGGCTTTCCCTGATATTTCTTTTTCAATTTTCTAACTAGCAAAGCTTCAAGAGCATCTGAAATATCAAAATCATTGTCATCTTTCTTTTCAGCCTTGAAAGCCCTTTCTTTAGAAGTAGATGCAACATTATTGTTAATTCTCATTTCATAAGCAGTTAAGATTCCTTGCAGTTTATGCAGAGTCATACTAGAATTTCTTTTTTTTTCTTCTAAAGTAGAAATTTTTGTTTCAAACTTTGGTGGTACACTTCTTACTAACTTCAAGACTACATCATATTCTTTTATATCTTAGATCCTAAGCCTTTTCTAGCATTCACTACTTCATCAATCCTTAGGAAATAGGCTACTATGTTTTCATCTTCGTTCATTTTAAGACTATCAAATTGAGTTTTTAAAGTTATCAACTTTGATTCCTTTATTTTTTCATCACCTTGATAAATGGTTTCTAACTTAACCCATATGTCATTAGCAGATTTACAATACACAACTTTGATAAACACATCTTTAGTAAGGCCACATAAAATAGCAAATTTTGCTCTTTTATAAAGTTCATATTTGGACTTTTCATCAGGATCAGTAGGTATGCTTTGAGGTACAGTAAACTTTGTAATAACAACTTCCCACATACAAACATCTAAAGAGTTTATAAGAGATTCCATCATGACCTTCCAAAATACATAATCAGTACCATCAAATAATGGGGCTCGAGAAAGAGAAGCACCCTCAGCTTGTGCCATAAAAGATTCCAAAATTTAATCCATGTCCATAATCCCTATAGAAAGACCTAGGAAGGGACCCTAGGATCTGATACCACTTGTTGGAAGACAAAGGCTATTCTGAGAGGGGGGGGGTGAATTAGAATAGGAAGGTTCTTAAAATTTCCTTTAAATAGAACTGAAGAACAAACATTTATATAAGAAACATTCTATGAGAAGTATACATAAACTGAACATAAGTAAAGACAATAAGATATCAGATCAAAGAAAATGACTCACAAAGAAAAATAGAATTTTGTGTTAAGTGGGAAACCCTCAAAACCATATGGTTTTGTCATAGGGAGAAAAACCACTCCATTGTAAACCTGTGAACTTTGTTGAGCTACAACTCGTCTCTTTACAACAATAGTTCAACTGCTTAGGGCTCCAACCCTCAAGCTTTCTATTTACAATATTTCCTTCATAGATCATTTAAATATATAACTGTATGTCTTTGAGACACACACCTTACATATATAAATAATCTTAAAATTTCTCTTTCAATCTTGATACAAATACTTCCATATCCAAGACAATATGATCATGTATCCTTTTTCTTACTTTGATACATCCTCATCTTGTCTTTTATAGGAAAGTTTTTACAAAATTACATTCAATAATACCGTTACAAGAATAGAAAAACTTATGTTATTTCAAAACCCTCTGCTAGGGTTATCACAACCAACAGACTAACCAACTGTGTTTAAAAAATAGTTCGAAATAACTAAAAGACCGAAACCATCAAATGCTCTTTTAACTTCAAACTATATTTTTTTTCAAAGATGTTTAAAGATAAACTCAAGTAAAAATATTCTGTCAACCAGAACCAATTCTTACTCACGAATAAATGGAAACACTTTCAATGTTCCCATGAAACCCTCTGTTAGGGTTAAAAAAAAAAAAATAGTTATTTGCAACCACTAAAAAACCTCTTTTGAAACCACTTTCAAATAAAGTAACTAATTATAACCCAAAACAGATATTGAAGAAGAGAAGACCAGTCATGCATACCTGAGACTAAAATTTAACCTTTGTTTTCCATTGAAGTTTCTTTTCTAGAAATCCCTTTTGAGATTTTCTATTAAAAGCTTCTTGTTTTGTTTAACCAAGAATATGCAAGTAGAACAACCACAAACTATATCGTAAAAATGACCGAAGCTTTTTCCATAAACTTTCAAACCGTGTGAAGGAAACACAAAAAAAAAACATTAAGACCATAAATACCTTAACCAAACGGAATGAAACCGGTACCAACCAAACCAGTTACAATCACTGATCACCATATGAAAAAACCATAAAACAAGTGAAAGGAACACTGTGTCAAAACTCTTCACCAGTCTATTCATATCAACAGCAGCTAAAAGGAGAATAAGGGCAAAATGAGTCAAACAAAAGACTTAGAAGCCTTTCTCCTTATTTTAAAAAAATAATAATAATTTTAACTCGCTTTGAAATCTGTCACTAAAGATAGCCATGTGGTCATTTCATGACCTAATAAACTTAAAACATTAACAGCTAACAACTTCACCGTAAATCAAACTCATATTAATGTGACTTAGAACATCATACAAATTAATAGCCAAAGTGTAAAGCCCACAAGTTGCCACTGTGAACAAAAGAAAAAGCTTTTACATCAAGAACAATAGAAACCAACACTTCTTTATAAGAAAAACCATTAATCCCATGACAGCAAGGGTTTGCTTGACATTGGGGCCACGATGGTTGAAAAATATATTGTAGGGAAGCTTTTTCTTTGGCATTGAGATGGATGTGGCAGAATAAGAAGATGGAACTAGCTCTTGAAAAGAATTTGTAGGTGTTGATGAAGAAATTTCTTGAAAATCATTTGTAACCAGAGGAGTAGAGGGAGATGTATATGGCGTGGAATGGGATTGATTTGAACAAATAGAAAGCAATAAATAACAAGAGTTAAAATAGGAGGGAAAGAGGGAAGGAGTAGATGGAGATGAAGCAATTTCTTCAGATGCATTTGTATGCTCACCATCAGCAGAAGTAGAGGTAGATGTCATGGAATGGGATTTGAACTTTGAGATGAAAAACAAGAATAGATCAAGTGGAAAGTAAGAAAGGTTGTGTATTTGGGATTTGAGCTTGTGGGTGAGGAGGGGAAATGCTGTGTATTTGTAGGAGGAAAACGAATAGTGATGAAAACCCATGGAAGGAAGGCAAAAACATGTTAACTAGAGAAGTCAAATCTGATAGTGGGGTAAAACGCATAAATGAAGGAATCTTGCTACCACTATGATGATGGGATATTTGTGGCGGCATTAGATTGTAATAATTGAGATCCATTTCACTTTACACATGGAGGGGTTTGTCAAAGGTATGACGATAGAAATTTGTGGGGTTGTTTAATTTAATGAATTTTTAAAAGAAAAATGATTTTTTTCATTATTATGATTATGATTGTAGTGTTGTTTTATTAGAATAATTCAAGATCTCATTTTATTCTGAAAATACATTAAATGTGGAGGTGTCTTCTTAAGGAATCCTTGTTATAATTATGATAGATGAACATTTGTAGTCATGTTCAATTGTAATAAAGTAAGATTCTATTTCACTTTTAGAAGTAAAATGATTTTTTCTATAATTATGTAGATGAGGTTTTTTGTGGTTATTCAATTATAATAATTCAATATCACATTTCATATATTCAAATTTGTGTTATATTTGTACACCAAATTAATATAATCAATAATTAATTTAAAAAGTGGACATATTTTCAAAAGTACAAATCAAATAATAAGACATCCATCTTTGTATATCCTTTTATATTGAATATCTATTTTTAACACTAAAACTTAATTGTTCTTTTCAACAAAATATTATTATTAAATATCAATAGAAAAATATACATATTAGAAAAAAATATTGACCAAAATTACAATAAATATGACCATTACATAACACCTTCCTCCACACTTTTGCTTATATTAATGTGACAAAAGCATACATAAACGTGTGAAAGCCTCCACAACTCTCCCATCACAGCCAATCCTTTCTCCACTTCTGCTTTCAACTCTTCACTTCCTAAATACATCTCTACCATTGATTGATTATTGTGGATTTTGGAATGCTGAGTGAAGACAGTTGTGCATACCCATTTGCCCTCCTCCAACTCCATTTCATCAATCCAGACACCTGATCTATCGCAATACAAACTCAATGAAGCCTTTGGAGATTCACAATTCACAACAAAGCATACAAGAATGCAGCGGGCAGAGGAGGATGGCCCTTTGAGGGATGGCCGAGAGTCGATTTTCTGGTTGGCGAAGGAGTCAACGACGGAGAGATTGGAAAAGTCAAAGGAGTTCAGAAGTGAGGCCGCATCAGTGACCGCCCGCGTGCATATTCCTATTCTCTCTGGCCTTCTCTGCAAATTCTTTAATGCAATTCAACACAGTCAGTCAATGCACAATTAATTGAATATAATTCGAAATCTATTTACCAGTCAACTATAATTACCTGCATGCTTCGAATGCAACCTTCAACACCTGCTCTGCTCATTGCTTTGAGACTCGCATTCCTCAATCTTTCCATGCGCTCCAAAGTTTGTATGCCCGCCTCCTCCCACCTTGTATGCACTCTCAGCCTCTCCAATGCTGTGCAATGTTCCAAGCCATGTATTTTCTTCACTCCATAGCAGCCTCTCAGTTCAAAGTATTGGAGATAAGCTAATTGTACAAAACTGGGAAGCGAATCCAACTCAGGACACCCACTTATAATCAGCGTCTGAATGTTTACGAGACCATCAATACTCCTTATGTTCCTCACCATTTTACAATCTTGCAAGTTCATCGTCTTCAGTGTAGTTGGCAGGACGTCTATCTCTGTTAGATGGCTATTCCCTTGAAGGTAGAGAGATTCAAGGCCTGGACAACAGTCTTCGGAGATGGAAGTCTTGCGCACTACATTTCCTAAGGATTTCACTCCTGAATATTCTATAGTTAACTCCTTTAAGTGATTAAGACGCCCCAAAGATTCAGGTAGACATCCCAGTTTAGGACAATGACAAATTTGAAGAGAAGTCAAGGAAGACAAATCTCCAATTGATGTTGGCAGGCTTTCCAACAACTTACTTCCGATTCTCAATATTTGCAACTTGCTCAGTTGGCCGATGTTCGCTGGTATCTCCCTTAACCTCTCTGCTGCATATAAATTCAGCTCTCTCAAGGAGGCCTGATTTGTGATGTGACGAGGCAACTCTTTCACTTGCCTGCAACCAGAGAGGTTCAAATACTCTAGTTGTGTCATTGTTTCCAGCATGTCTGACTCTAAGCTGAGGTTAGAACAATCGCGTAAGTTGAGGTATTGCAGGAGTGCAAGCTCCTTGAAAGAGACTGGAAACTTCATCAATTCCGAACAATCCTGCAAATCAAGGTGCCTCAGATTTCTCAAATCACCAAAATTGTTGGGTAGTAATGATAGCTCTGTACAGTAAGATAACTCCAGGTGCTCCAGGGATTGAAGAAAACAAAATTCATCGGGCAGACTCCTCACTCTTGTCTTATTTGCGGCTATCTTTTTCAAATGCCTGAGACATCCTATTGATTTTGGAAATCTTTGGAATACTCGGCACTCATAAATTAGCAACTCTCTTAACTGTAGAGGAGCCTGCAACAAATTTTGAATGAGATTGACTGAAAATGACAAATATTAAAAATATCGAAATGAATCTGTATAAGATACTTACATTGCTCTCAGTCTCCCATAATTCTTCTAACTGATTTCCCCCATAATCTATCTTTCGGCCGACTTTTAAAACAGTCAAATTTTTCAATGAATTTAATGAGCCAAGGTTTCTCTGTTCAATGTCAAACCATTGAAGCCATACCAGATCTCTTGATAGATCACCAATCACTTGATTATAATAATTTCCTCTAACTCGAAGAAATTTTAATCCTAGTGAAGAGGGTGCCAGACTACGCAATCCTCTGTTTGTGTTAACTATGAGCTCTCCACCCTGAGAACATCGGGGAATCTGCTTAGCCTCGCTTGTTGCTTCAGCTCTTCCAACCATTATTGCTCGAATAGCAATTCCCTTGAAAAAAAAATAAAAAAATAAAAAAATTATGGAAACATTAAACTGTTAGTATAATATTTATTACATTGTTTAGTCATTGATGCATGGGGTTATGGAACAGTTTGTGCAACCCCTAAAATAGTTTACAACTGTCATTTTGTAATCTTTTAAATGTATCCTTTCATACAAATTTGAAACCTTTCATACAAATCTGAAATAATGAATAAAAATATTATATATTTTATAACATAAACTTCATAGAAACAAGAATAAAATATATATGGACAAAGATTAGTATTAATATTACCTGCACTTCATTGTCAACATTAATAATCTGTTGAGGAGACCAGAGACGGTAAGGTGATTGATGATTTGAAATTTTCCTTCCCAAATCCCGTAAGTGGTCATGCATTCTTATCCTGTTACCATCTTCAATTTCAACAAGGCACTTATTGAACAGACCTTCCCAACAACACAGACCACTTCCTGTTGATCCGTCCCAAGCTGCAATAGCTGAAGTCTTCTTCTCTCCAATGAAGAAACATGCCGCACCCAAAAATGCTTCCTTCTCATCATAATCCAGGGCATCATAGCTTACTTTTAGCCTATCTATGATATCACCGGGCAATATCCTCATTATCTTTTGTAATTGACTCTCCCAATAATCTTTGTTGGATTTGCCATACAACTGTCCTCCAAATACTTTGAGAGATAATAGTAAGCCATCACAAACCCTTATGAATTTTTCAACAAGCTTCTCAAATCCACTGAATGGACAAGGATTTAAGAAAGAATGCCAACAAAAAAGCTGTTGGGCATGAATTCGGTCCAGTGCTTTCATTTTATAAACGAGTGAGATGCCCCAACATTGAAGTACTTCAAGTTTTCTTGTAGTAACTACAATCAAACTACCCTCTCCCAGACTATCCTTGTCAGGCACTAGAGCATCCATCTGATCTATATTATCCACATCATCTAGAACAATGAACACCCCAACAGATCTCAAACGAGAGGCTAGAATACCCTTCCCTTCTTCTATATTCTCAATTGATACACCATGAAGACCGAGATCCTCTACTAGTTTTTGTTGTTTCTTGTGTAGTGCACATTTTGAATCAGCATCTCTAATATCCAATAGAAAACTAGACTTCTCCATATTTTTGTATTTATTATTATATAATTGCTTAGCAAGAGTGGTTTTTCCAGAACCACCCATACCCCAAATTCCCACGATTTGAACACTGCGATGGCTTTCTCTAGACTGAAGGGTTGTTCTTTCAAACTCTAAAACAGCTTCATCTACACCAACTGGATGTTTGGCAACCACAAATGGCACATTTTTTATAACTTTTAAAACACGATTAACAACATTTTTGACCACTCTGCCACAGTCACTGAACAAAACGAAACAGGGCAAACATTGTTTACCATCACATCTATGCCGTAAAGCATAAAAAGGAAAAAAAATAAGGAAGTCCCGAGTATTAGAAAAAAATGAGTGTTGAAAACAATTTATTTACTACTTACTCCTCATTATTTATGATCTCGCCAATATGGTATGAAACTCTGTTGACCGCCTTCTTCCACTCCTTAATCTTTTCTGAGTTGTATCGACGCTGCTTCTTGTGCTGCGAGAGCGCATCAGCATACAATCCTTGTTTATATCGGATGTCACTAGGCTGAAGATGGTAGAAAATAGGAATAATCGGGGTACCAGTTTTAAGCATATATGCAAGTTCGGCCAAACACCAGGGGGATTGTGCATAGTTCTGGGAAAATATAGCAATATGGAGCGAAGCTCTTTGCATTGCTTCTTCAATTTCTTTGGGCAAATAATCCCCGAGTTGAAGCTCTTCTTTATCAAGAAAAACCCTCAATCCCATGACAGAGAGGGTATTATAGAGAGTGGCAGCGAGGGTGTGTTTGACATCGGGGCCACGATGGTTGATAAACACATCATAGGGCAGCTTTCTATCTGGCATTCTGGAAGTAGCAGAAGTAGATGAAGATGGTACGAGTTCTTGAAAAGCATTTGAATTCTCATTTTCTGGTTGAGACCCAGAAGTAGAAGTAGAAGTAGATGCCATGGAAGGGAGTTTGAGGTTTAAGAGTTATAGACAACAAAAGATAAAAGCAGAATGAAAGAAAAGGCTGTAAAACGCTGTGCATTTGAAAGTGGGAAGAGAGTGTGATTTAAAGATGAGTGATGAGAAACTGCGTGGAAGAAACTGTTTGTGGAATGGCAGGTAAAGCCAACAAAAGAAGCATCTTAAGCTCCAACCACACAAGTCAATTATAATGATGGGAGACGACTTGTAAATTGAATGTGGAGGGGCGCGTTGATAAAAATTTATTTTATTGTTCACTATTCAATGCCCCACTTAATTAATACTATATTTTTATGTTTGGTGATTCAAAATTTAAATTTGATTAATAAATTTTTTTTATGTTTGCTATTTCGAATGTTAAATTTAATTAATAAAAATTATAAATAGTAGTTGTGTATTGTTTTGAATATGGATGGATTTTTTTTAAAACCCACAAAATTGATAAATAATGAAATTGTTTAAAGATTGATATATACATATATGTATGTATATATTCATATATATATGTATATATATGTATATATATACGTATGTATATATGTATGTATATATGTATATACATATAGTATATACATATACATACTACATATATATACATATATACATACATACATATACATACATACATATATGTATGTATGTATATATGTATATATATGTATATATGTATGTATGTATATATATGTATGTATGTATATATACATATATACATACATACATATATATATATATGTATATATATGTATGTATGTATGTATATGTATATATGTATATATATCTATACATATATAAGATGGTGGACAGTTTAGCGATCACATGTAAAAAAAAGAGAAATTTCGCATAACCTATGTGGATTCCATAAAATTAAAAATCTTGCTAGGTTTGGTTTTACCAAGCCTAGAAAAAAATAATTAAAAAATAAAAAAGATCCTGAGGAACATTATATTTCCACAAATTCTTGTTAAGAGGTTTACCACGAGAGAGAGAGAGAGCGAGAGCGAGAGAGAGAGAGAGAGTGTGTTCATAGGGTGAGAGACATAGATATATACTTCATTAATGTATTTTATAGTCTATCATTTGACCTCAAGTACTTTATTAATGTATGCATAAGAAAAACAAACAATTTTTTTCTAAATTGACCTTTCACACCTCTTCAGCATACCCATTGCACACATAAATGCGATTGCTAGTTGTATATCCTTTTATATTGAATGTCCATTTTTAACACTTAAACTTAATTGTTCTTTTTAAAAAATTATTATTAAATATCAATAAAAAAATATACATATTTATTAAATAGAAAATAAATATATATAAAAAATATTGACCAAAATTACAATAAATATGACCATTACATATCACCTTCCTCCACACGTTTGCTTACTGATATATGCATATATTAATATGACAAAAACATACATAGACGTTTGAAATCCTCCACAACTCTCTCCTCTTCTCCTGCCACAAGCAATCCTTTCTCCACTTCTGCTTTCAACTCTTCACCTTCTGAATATATCTCTATCCTTGATTGTGTGTGAATTTTGGAATGCTTAGTGAAGACAGCTGTCCATACCCATTTGCCCTCCTCCAACTCCATTTGATGATCCCAGAAATTTGGTCCAGCAAACAAACTCAATGAAGCCTTTGGAGATTCACAATTCACAACAAAGCATACAAGAATGCAGCGGACACAGGATGCCCATTTCAGCGATGGCATTGAGTTGATTTTCTGGTTGGCGAAGGAGTCAACGATGGAAAGATTGGAAAAGTCAAAGGAGTTAAGAAGTGAGGCCGCATCAGTGACCACCTGCGTGCATATTCCTATTGTCTCTGGCCTTCTCTGCAAATTCTTTAATGCAATTCAACACAGTCAGTCAATGCACAGTTAATTGAAAAGAATTAGAAATCTATTTACCAATAAACTATAATTACCTGCATGCTTCGAATGCAACCTTCAACACTTGCTCTGCTGATTGCTTTGAGACTCACAAACCTCAATCTTTCCGTGCGTTCCAAACTTTGTATACCTGCCTCCTCCCACCTCGTATGCACTGTCAGCCCCTCCAATGCTCTGCAATGTCCCAAGCCATGTATTTTCTTCACTCCATAGCAGCCTCTCAGATGAAAGTGCTGGAGACAAGCTAATTGTGCAAAACTGGGAAGCGAATCCAACTCAGGGCACCCACTTATATCCAACATCTTCAGTGTAGTTGGTAGGACATCTATCTCTGTTAGATGGATATTCCCTTCAAGCATGAGATATTCAAGGCTTGGACAATAGTCTTCGGAGATGGAAGTCTTGCGCCCTGCAATTGCTAAGGATTTCACTCCTGAATTTCTTATATCTAACTCCTTTAAGGCCCCGTTTGTTTGCAGGAAGATGGCAGGAATTGGAAGATGATAATCAACTTTTGACTTGAATCCACTGTTTGGAACGCTTATTTTCAAAATTGAGTTATATCATCAAAACCCGAATACACCACCAAAATGAGTATATCCATCTTCCCACCCAAGAGGTGGAATTTGATTTCATCTCCAAGTTTTGAAATTTTTTGAAACCAATTTAATTATTTTGTCGAGTCCGTCATCTTCGTTAGATCACAAAGGGAGAGCTAAAAGGGGAGGCGAATAAAGATGTCATGGGTGACAAAATGGGCAAAAACCGCAATTTATCTTTCTTGAATTCGCGGTTTGTTGAGCTTCCGGTAGGAAAATCAAGCTGGGAAGCATTCAGATTCTGCGATTTTCGCAGGACAAGAAATTCCAACTTGAATGTTTTGGAACTGTTTTATCTGAAGAGTTGTATATATTCAGTATTTCGAAGGTTGAGTATCACCGCAACCGTCAGCTTCTTCTTTGGAATTATCTACAAGTGTGGCAGCTGAGGACGACGAATAGGAAGCACAGGTTACTGTCTTAAACCCTACATAAACCCTGCTTGTGGGAAAACGACAAGGAATAACAGAAGCCCTTGATGTTGAATTCAACAAAGCGGAAGAAGACTGAAACAACATCATCGTCCTTAAAGCTGACATTTCTTGAAGCCCGTAACTGTGGTTACAATCTAGTTTCTTCTCAATTCTAATTCCAATTTCGAAAATGGCAACCAAATGCAGAAGATGGATTGTCTCAGTCATCTTCCGGGTCAACCAAACGGTCCAAACTATCTTCTGAATACACAAAACCAGAATATCAAAACCTGATTTTGAGATAATCAAGTTTTGACTCAAATTCCAATTCTACAGACAAACAGGCCCTAAGTGATTAAGACGCCCCAAAGATTCAGGTAGACATCCCAGTTTAGGACACTCATCAATTTGAAGACAAGTCAAGGAAGAAAAATCTCCAATAGATGTTGGCAGGTTTTCCAACAACTTACTTCCGATTCTCATTGTTTGCAACTTGCTCAATTGGCCGATGTTCGCTGGTATCTCCCTTAACCTCTATACATCCCTCAAATTCAGCTCTCTCAAGGAGGCCTGATTTGTGATGTGACAAGGCAACTCTTCCAATTGCCTGATCCCAGAGAGGTCCAAAAACTCTAGTTGTGTCACTATTTCCAACATGTCTAACTCTAAGCCGAGGTTAATACAATCGCCTAAGTCGAGGTGTTGCAGGAGTGAGAGCTCCATGAAAGAGACTGGCAACTTCATCAATCCCAAACAATACCACAAACCAAGGTGTCTCAGATTTTTCAAATCACCAAAATTGTTGGGTAGTAATGATAGCTCTCTACACTTAGATAACTGCAGGTGCTCCAAGGATTGAAGAAAACAAAATTCATCAGGCAGACTCCTCACTCTTGTCTCATATGCGATTATCTTTTTCAAATCCCTGAGACATCCTATTGATTTTGGAAATCTTTGGAATTCTCTGTAGTTATACATTAGCAACTCTCTTAACTGTAGAGGAGCCTGCAACAAATTCTGAATGAGATTGACTGAAAATGAAAAATATTAAAAATATCCAAGTGAATCTGTATAAGATACTTACATTGCTCTTAGTCTCCCATAATTCTTCTAATTGATTTTCCCCATGAGATCTCACTTGGTGGATTTCTAAAACCCTCAAATTTTTCAATGAATTTAATGAGCCAAGGTTTCTCTGTTCAATGTCAAACCATTGAAGCCATACCTCATCTCTTGATAGATCACCAATCACTTGATTATAATAATTTCCTCTAACTTGAAGAAATTTTAATCCTAGTGAAGAGGGTGCCAGACTACGCAATCCTCTGTTTGTATTAACTATGAGCTCTCCACCCTGAGAATATCGAGGAGTCTGTTCAACGTCGCTTGTTGATCCAGCTGTTCTAACCATTATTGCTCGAATAGCAATTCCCTTTAAAAAAAAAAAAATCAAAAAATTACGGAAACATTAAACTGTTAGTATAATATTTATTACATTGTTTAGTCATTGATGAATGCCATTATGGAACAGTTTATACAACCGTTAAAACAGTTTACAAACTGTCATTTTGTAATCTTTTAAATATATCCTTTCATAGAAATCTGAAATAATGAATAAAAATAATATATATTTTATAACATAAGCTTCATAGAAACAAGAATAAAATATATACATGTAGACAAAGATTAGTATTAATATTACCTTCACTTTATTGCAAACATTAATAATTTGTTGAGGAGACCAAAGACGGCAAGGTGATTGATGATTTGCAATTTTCCTTCCCAAATCCCGTAAGTGGTCATGCATTCTTATAATGTCACCATATTCAATTTCAACAAGGCACTTATTGAACAGACCTTCCCAACAACACAGACCACTTCCTGTTGATCCATCCCAAGCTGCAATGGCTGAAGTCTTCTTCTATCCAATGAAGAAATAGGCCACATCCAAAAATGCTTCCTTCTTTTCATAATCCAGGGCATCATAACTTACTTTTAGCCGATCTATGATATCACCTGGCAATATCCTCATTATCTTTTGTAATTGACTCTCCCAATAATCTTTGTTGGATTTACCATACAACTGTCCTCCAAATACTTTGAGAGATAATGGTAAGCCATCACAAACCCTTATGAATTTTTCAACAAGCTTCTCAAATCCACTGAATGGACAAGGATTTAAGAAAGAATGCCAACAAAAAGCTGTTGGTCATGAATTGGGTCCAGTGCTTTCATTTTATAAACGAGTGAGATGCCCCAATGTTGAAGTACTTCAAGTTTTCTTGTAGTAACTACAATTAAACTACCCTCTCCTAGACTATCCTTGTGAGACACTAGAGCATCCATCTGATCTATAGTATCCACATCATCTAGAACAATGAGACCCTGAACAGATTTCAAACGAGAGGCTAGAATACCTTTCCCTTCTTCTATATTCTCAATTGACACACCATGAAGACCTAGATCCTCTACTAGTTTTTGCTGTTTCTTGTGTAATGCACTTTTTGAATCAGCATCTCTAATATCCAATAGAAAACTAGACTTTTCCATTTTTTTTATTTATTATTATATAATTGCTTAGCAAGAGTGGTTTTTCAAGAACCACCCATACCCCAAATTCCTACGATGTGAACAGTGCGATGGCTTTCTCCAGACTGAAGTGTTTTTCTTTCAAAGTCTAAGACAGCTTCATCTAGACCAACTGGATGTTTGGCAACCACAAATGGCACATTTTTTATTACTTTTAAAACATGATTAACAACATTCTTGACCACTCTGTCACAGTCACTGAACAAAACGAAACAGGGCAAGCATCGTTTACCATCACATCTTTGGCGAAAAGCAAAAAAGGAAAAAAAATAAGGAAGTACCGAGTGTATTAGAAGGAAAAAGTGTGCTGAAAACAATTTATTTACTACTTACTCCTCATTATTTATGCTCTCGCCAATATGGTATGAAACTCTGTTGACCGCCTTCTTCCACTCCTCAATCTTTTCTGAGCTGTATCGACCCTTCTTCTTGTGCCACGAGAGCGCATCAGCATACAGTCCTTGTTCATATCGGATATCCCCAGGCTGAAGTTTGTAGAAAATAGGAATAATTGGGGTACCAGTTTTAAGCATATATGCAAGTTCAGCCAAACACCAAGGGGATTGTGCGTTGTTCTGGGAAAATATAGCTATATGGAGCGAGGCTCTTTGCATTGTTTCTTCAATTTCTTTGGGCAAATAATCCCCCCGTTGAAGCTCTTTTTTATCAAGAAAAGCCCTCAATCCCATGACAGAGAGGGTATTATACAGAGTGGCAGCGAGGGTTTGTTTGACATCGGGACCACGATGGTTGATAAACACATCGTAGGGCAGCTTTCTATCTGAAATTCTGGATGTAGCAGAAGTAGATGGTACGAGTTCTTGAAAAGCATTTGAATTCTCATTATCTGGTTGAGATGCTGAAGTAGAAGTAAAAGTCGATGCCATGGAAGGGAGTTTGAGGTTTGAGAGGAATAGACAACAAAAGATAAAAGCAGAATGAAAGAAAAGGCTGTCAAACGCTGTGCATTTGCAAGTGGGAAGAGAGTGTGATTTAAAGAGTGATGGGAAGAAACTGAGAAGGATGTGGAGGAGTGATGAGAAACTGCCGGGGAGAAAGTGTTTGTAAAAGTTAATTATGATGATGAAAGACATGACGTAAAATGTTTGTGGAATGGCAGGTAAAGTGAATGAAGGAAACTGCGTGGGAGAAACGCAGAAGCATCTTAAACTCTCCAACCACACAAGTCAATTATAATGATGGGAGACGACGTGTAAATTGAATGGATGAGCCCGCTGAAGGATTCTTCGTACAATTATGAGGGTGAAAATTTATTTTATTGTTCACTATTCAATGCCCCACTTAATTAATGGTACTGGCTATGGTGTTTGCACCCAGCCCCTGCCCGTCCGGATGCCTGCCGTGCTGTCCTTTCCCTGCAGTGACAGAAAAATAAATACTCGCTGCTTTTACTCCATGTAAAATTTGCCCCCGACGAAACTAAAACTAGCACTTGCACCAGTAAGTGCACTGGTTACACAGATAATAAGATATTCTATAAATATTATATTAATAAAATAATATTGAAATGTTATATAGATTTTATGTCAAAAAATATTAATTTTCTTTTGTTTACAATTGTATTATCTAAATATTATTTATTAATTTTAAAAATATACTCTTACATATAATATATTTAAATAAAAGTTAAAGATAAGTTTTTAATTTATATAAAATAATGTAAATAATTAAATATATTAATTTAAATAATATTAAAAGTTTAATTATTATTAATATTTAATATAGATAATTATTTAAAATATTGAAATATGGAGTAATTTGTGGCGAATTGCGAACTGTGAAGCGAACTACAAATTTTGCATGTGTGATGACTGAAGGGTTGTTGGATTACAGTCAGGCTTCGGCGACAAACGTGGCTTCCAATTCCGGTAAGGAGGTCGACGGCAATGGACAACTGGCTGTCCCCGCGCGTACGACCTCCCCAGGTGCTTCCTTAACATGCCCTAGCTTTAATTCCTTTGTCTTTTCAGCTGCTAACCCATATGGCTCTGAGACTCCTCCCGTACCCCCTCTGTCTGTTGCATTTAATTCATCTAATGCCAATGTTAATGGCAAATCCGCTCCTATTTTTAATGTCCCTCCCAAGAACAAAACGTTCTCGGAAGCGGTGGCTCCTGCAAGCTGTGTGGATGCCAAGGCTCGATTCGTGGTGGCTGATTCCAATGAAGCCGCCTCACCTAGTAAGTCACCCTCGGCTCCTCTAATGCCCTTCTCCTTAGCTCCTAATCCGGAAATGATCGCTGAAATTGTTAAGGAAAAATGTAGACTGAAGGATACTGTTATCTTCTTTGCCGCGGTTGAAATAGATAAATGCCCTCCTCGCAAATTTCTAGATGATTGGTTTCAAAATTATTGGAACAGTAAATTAGGGTATCATATTTCTTTCTGTCGTCAAATCCAGAAAGGGTTATTTGTGTTATTTTTCACTAACCATGAATCTCAAATGGAAGTTTTGAAAAAACAGTACTGGACAGTTGGGTCAACCTCCTTCCACGCCTTGGCCTGGTCTCCCGAAGCCGTCCATGAGGAAGTGTTGGCCCTTTCTGCTCCAAGGTGGATTTTAGTTAAAAATGTTCCCCCATTCCTGTGGAAGTTTTTACCTCAATTACTGGAACCATTGGGAAAGACCATCCGAATGGATGAAACTAATAGGCTTGTTCCGCATATGGATGCCCATGTTCTTATCTCCCTTCTCCCTGGGAAAGAAATTCCTGCAAATTTATCTGTGCAGATTATGGAAGATACCTTTGTGTGCCCTGTTGAGATCCTTGGTGGCTTAAACACTTGCTTTCTTTTCCGCAAAGAAGGCCATCTTAGAAAGGATTGCCCGATTGTTAGAAAAGTCTCCATTAAAGACACCATCCCGAAAAACCCTAATCCGCCCCCAAGTGCTCTCCCTACTGTCACTCCTAAGGCATCTTCTGTTGAACGTCCCCTCTCCTCTCAATCTTTGAAATTCATGTCAACTAATGATGGTTCTATCCCACCCGTTCCTCCCTTTGCTTTACAACCTTCCCCGTTGTTGGTTTCTAGTAATGATGATGGATTTACTGTGGTTCGTAACAGGAAAAAACGGAAAGGGAGCAATGCTAGCAGCTCTCAGAAAAGGCATTTTGATAGAAACCCTCATGTCTACTCCCCTTCTATTAGCTCCCCAGTTATTGAAATGATCAATTGTCCCACCCCTGATTTAGAATCTAATAAAAATGTTTCGAGTCCTCGAAAGCTTCCTCCTAAAGTCTTCAATGAAATCAGTGATGAATATGATCTTGAAATTATCCCTCCTATCCCTGTGATTAATGTCTCTCAGAATTTGTCTAATATTGATATGGACTCCTCTGACTATGAGGAAATCCCTAAGATTGATGGTCTTATCTCGAAAAGAAGAGGGAGACCGCCTGGCTCTAAGAATAAACCTTCTGGGATGAGATCTGGAGATTGTGCTAACATGATCTCCCAGAATGTTGACAATGTGTGCCCTGAACTTAATGTTGTTTCTCAATGAATTGTTTGTCCTGGAACGTTAGGGGTCTTGAGTCCCCGGATAGGAAATATGTTGTTAAGTGTTTACTGAATTCCTTTAACTCTGTTGACATATTTATGATGCAAGAAGTTAAAGCTACTGGTTTTATTCTTGAGAGTAACCTCAATTTTATTTGGAAAAATGTTGTTAAGCTCTTCTCTAACCACACTAGGGGTAGGGGAGGAATTGTTGTTTTGATTAACCCCAAATGGGGTAAATTTATCACTGAGAATGGTGTGTCCCCGTGTCAAAGGGCTGTCTGGTTTGTTATGAATCTTGGTAATAATCCTATTGGTTTTTGTTCTATTTACGCTTCTAATGATGTTAAGGAAAGGATATCTCTTTGGCATCGGTTGTCTTCTCTTCCGGATATCCCTTGGTTATTTGGAGGATACTTCAATATGGTCGAGTCCCACTTGGATAAATCAGGAGGCGTTCCTTTTTGCTAGAAAGACAATGAGAACCAGCACTGGGCTAAGTTTGTTAATTCTAAGAACCTATACGATCCTCTTGCTGGTTGCCATAATACTCACCCCGGCATATGGCACACTTGGTACAATTTCCAGCAAGGTCATGCTAGGATCTATTCTAGATTGGATAGATTTTATGGTAATAAAGATTTTGTTTCTTTCCTTCCTGATGATCAAGGTAATATTGTCCTAGTCACGACCACTCCCCTTTCTGATCACCATCCTATCTTTACTTGTATCAATCTCAATCTGTCCCCGATCCGTAATGTGGGTAGATGTCCTAAATTTTTGCTTAACACCAATATTCTGAAAGATGAGGACATCCTCTGTGCCATTCAGATCATTAGGAACATCAATGTTTTCAGTCTTAATAATCTTTCTATGATTAATAAATGGAATGCTAATCTCCTTGCTTGGAAGTGTCTTCTTCAAACTTTAGGCCGAAAGTTTGCTAAGGACTATAGGTTCAAGGAGAAAAATCTGAGTTCTGCTCTTCAAATTGCTGAACTTAATGCTCAAGTTGACTCTTCTAATCTGAATTATTTGACTCAGGTCATCGCTGCCAAGGATGCCCTGAGTAAACATCAACAAGTCAAAATTTAGGGAGCTAAAATTAGATCTCGTGCTAATTGGCTCCATCATGGTGATCGTGGTTCTAAATTCTTCTTTAATCTGCTGAGACATAAGCAGGTCAAGGATTCTATTGATAGAATTGTTATTGACAATCAAGAAGTGTCTGATCCTGCTCTCGTTATTCAAGCCTTTGCTGATTATTATAGAATTCTCTTCACCTCTGAGGATACGGTTGAGGCTGATAACATTAGATATAATTGTAAAAACATCTTTCCCAAGAGATTGGATAAAGATGATATTGCCAACCTTTCTAATCCCATTTCTATTATTGATATTGGGAATGCTATTAAAGCTCTAAAAGATGATAAGGCTCCTAGGCCTGATGGTCTCCCTATTGAATTTTATAAAGCCAATCGTAGCTGGATTTGTAAGGATTTGCTTGATTTATATTCTGAAGCCATGGTCTCTGGTTCCCTTGGATCTGATATCAATAGGGGTATTATCAAGTTGCTTCCTAAAGATGGGGACAAATGTCTCATTAAAAACTAGAGGCCAATCACTCTCCTTAATGTTTCTTATAAAATTTTAGCTAAGATTCTTGTGCTCAGGCTGGTACACATTCTTCCTAAATTTGTGAGTAATACTCAAACCAGATTTATTAAAGGTAGGTACATTTCAGAGAATTTAATTACTGGCTGGGAGGCTATGGATTGGGCTAAAAATTCTCATCAGAATGCCGCTATGCTTCTTCTTGATTTTGAGAAGGCCTATGATAGGGTCGAGTGGAAGTTTATTACTATGATGTTAGATTCCTTTGGTTTTCCTCCCTATTTTTGTAATGCTATTCAAATTCTTCTTAATGATGCCTCTGCTCAGGTGAAAATTAATGGTGCCCTCTCTGATCCTTTCCCTCTTGGTAGGTCCATCAGGCAAGGCTGTCCTTTAGCTCCTGCTCTGTTCGTTATCGTTGCTGAAGCTATGTTTTATATTCTTGGGATAACTCTTTATCTCCCGATGTTAGGGGTATTTATCTCCCTAATAATGATGAGCTCATTAACAGTCATTTTGCTGATGACTCTGCTTTGTTTTTTGAGCTTACAGATAAGAATTTTAACTCTTTGCAAATTAAGTTGGACATGTTTTGTACTATTTCAGGTGCTTGAATCTCTAAAGCCAAGTCCATCTGTCTTGGATGGGATGAGCAGCCTCCTGATTGGTTTCCTCAATATGGTTTCCAATAGGGGGGGGCTAACAACATTGTCAAATACCTTGGAATCCCTTTCTCCATTAAGCCCTCTCTTAAGGAAATGTGGTCCTGGATTAAGACTAAGATTGATAACAAACTTAATAAATGGTATAATAGGACTCTTTCTCTTGCTGGTAGGATTCAAGTTTGTCAAAAGTTACTGGCCTCCTACAGTATTTACTACTCTTCTGCCTGGTTGTTTAATAATTATCAGATTGCTGAGATTCAGAAGGCCATTAGACACTTCCTTTGGTCTAATGGCAAGGGCAATAAAAAGATGCATGCTGTTAAGTGGGATTGGTGTCATACTGACAAGGTCCTTGGGGGGTTAGGGCTTAAAGACCTCAAATTACAGGGTATTGCACTTTCTGCCAAATGGATCTTTCACTCTCTGGAGGGTGACACCCCCTGGAAAGTGCTGATCAGGCATAATATTGAAAAAGGCTTCCCTAAGAAAGCCAAGTCATGGAAGAATCTGCCTTTATGTGACCTTATTGTTGGGGAATTTCTGGTTACTGTTCAAGGTTCTGATGTATTCAAATCTATATGGCGAGCCTGGGAACACGTCCAAAAATTTATCACCAATAAGGCCTTCTATGATGACAAATTTCTCCATGGTGAAAGATCCATTTGGTGGAATTTAAAAGTGAACGATAAGCCCCTAGCCCTTTCCCAAGGATGCTCTGCCAGGAATTGGGCTAAAAGAGGCATTACTCAATTGGTTGACTTATTTGATCAAGACAAGCTCATACCCTGGGATGATCTTAAGTTTAAATTTAATATCCCTAATTCTCATAAAAAAACCTACAATATGATTGTGCAAGCTTCCAAAGATCTTCCCTCAGTGTGTCAGGTGGACTCCCACAGCCATTTAAAAAGTAAGTGGTCGGATGGAGTCATCATGGCTAATCTTAAAGCCAAAAATATCTACAGGATTATTGATCATAATGAGAATATTGTTGAGCATGTTAACAAGATTTGGTATGGTACTTTTGATACTCAAGGCTGGAATAAATTCTTTGACATTCTTTGGAAAAGTCCTGTGGAGCCTAAATTAAAATGCTTTAAGTGGCTAATTTTACTGGATAGACTGCCCATTAGAAATGATAATGCTGATTTCTGTAATATTTGCAGGTTGCCTGAAATAGGTAGACACATTTTGTTTGATTGTTTATTTGCTAAAGAAATCTGGAAGCTATTTGGTATTGTTTATCCTATCAATGTTAATATTTTGGAGATTGTTACTGGTCATATTAATGGTGTTAGTAAAGATGCTAATTTTTTCTGGAATATTTTATCCTCTAACATTCTTTGGCAGATCTGGAAGTGCAGGAACAAGGAAAAATTTCAAGGTAAGCCGAGGGTTCTTGCTGAGTTTTTTCGAAAACTCACCTATTTTAAAATTTTTTTGCAAATTCAGACTACCATGATGATTGAGAAGAATAAATTGCGAAGGTTCTTAAAAGATGGGCATGCGACGTTCTTCTTCTATGAGCTGAAGAATGGGTATCAATGGAGGAGAACGCTTGATGATCTCCAGGTCTTTGGGCACACTTGCACAAGGCTTAACAAATAAATTAGAAAAAATGTGAATGCTAGGAAAGAGGAGCTGTCTATGCTTTCCCAGATTCAGGAGCGGAAGAATATAGTTTGGATGGAAGGTCCCCTCGGATGGACTGCTTGGATGGATATTCCTCCTGATGATCTTTACTAGTGCTTCTTGTCCTTTTTCTATGTAATTATGTCTATATCTGGTTACTTTTGTGTTTTGCTACTCTGATTTCGATTTGAGGCTGTGCCTCTCGGTGAACTCCATGTAATTGGTCCTTTTTTTTTATCTCTCTATAATCAATAGAAAAAAAATATTTAATATAAGTTATTATTATTTTAAAAAATCTGTTTAAAATATTGATAAGTTTTTAAAAATGTAACTTCAATGATATTTTGCATTGAAAATGAAACTTTAGAATCTACGATATGAAGAAATGATAAATAATTACATAATTTTTTGATAGGTAATCAAACAATTACATAATTATAATCAATATAGAAAAAAATATATAATACTTAATATTTTATTTGAAATACCATTATAATTTTTTTATCATCTTTAAGTTAATTTTTAAAAAAATATTTAATACTTTGTTATGTTTTAATATTGAGTTTTTTTAATTTTATTTATTGAAGAGCTCAATTATTTACACTTAATTTTATAATACTTTATCATTTTTAATATTTCAAGATTATCTTTCAATTAATGTTAATATTATTTGTGATACATACAAAAGTAGAGATACAAAGATAGAAAATAGAGAGGAATAGAGAAGGGATAGGGAATAAAGATACCATATAAAGAGGTAAAAGGAGATAAAAGAAACAAAGAAGAGAAACAAATGAGACAAAGGAGGGCAAAGAAAAAGAGAATCAGAGAGATGTTGAGCGCGCTCTCTCTCTCTCTCTCTCTATATATTCTCTTCATCTCCCCCTCCCTATCTCCCCATCTACCTCTTCCTATCTTCTTTTTCTTCCTTTATCTCTATATATGTCCTTCCCCACCT
The DNA here is from genome assembly GCA_027943335.1 of Chamaecyparis obtusa. NCBI lineage: Eukaryota > Viridiplantae > Streptophyta > Pinopsida > Cupressales > Cupressaceae > Chamaecyparis > Chamaecyparis obtusa. The sequence continues at coordinate 44,359 of BSBK01012172.1, read as the reverse complement.
CACCCCCCTCGACCTCTTCCTATACCCATATACCTATCTCTCCATATTTCATCTTCAACCCCCTCACCCCTAAATATCTTTATTTTTTCATCCCTTCATCTCTCTAACATATGTATCTGATGTCAAAATTTTCACAGATAATATATAAGCATTGTATCAAACAATTTGAATGCTTTATGTGTTCACGTAACACCATTATTCTTCATCTTAGAGGTTTAGATCAGTACAGGATCCGCCTATCTATAGTAGGGCCCTACTATCTAGCCGAGCAGTAGGTTTTGTATCGTATGGTCAATCGCCCCCAAGTGAACAACAGGTTCAGATGGAGTTGTTCAATGTACACTCACGTTCACCCCAACTAGACTATAGTCGTCCCTCCCTATTCACCAACACGTGAAAGGAATGAATCAATCGCCTTTCTCATTTATAGGGCGAACGTAATACGCCTTTCTCATTTATAGGGCTCCGAATGACTCAACCCCCTACCTCTATAGTGGCCCCGGCGTATGTGGTATGATTCCCGGCCTGGCTAGATGGAATAGATGGGTGAGCAACAGGCGAATCAATCCCTTCAAATTACACATATATATCTGCAAAGATTGCAAAGATTGAAGCATTTTGTCAAATAATTGATACACGAGCTTTGTTAATATCTGTCATTACATATAACACTTCGTTGAGAGATTATATCAAACAATTATGCTTTGTTGTCTATAATTCTGCATTTCACAGGCCTTAATCATTATGTCAAATGCATTATGTGCATTCCATGATATGCAATTTGCAAGAGCCCTATGCTAATACCTCTTTGAAAAATAATCTTTTAACAATTTCATTATTTATCAATTTTGTAGGTATTAAAAAAAGACATCGATATTCGAAAAATACACAACTACTAATTATAATTTTTACTAATTAAATTCAACATTCGAAATAACAAACCAAAAAAATTATTAATCAAATTTAACTTTTGAATCACCAAACATAAAAATATAGTATTAATGAAGGCACCGGCTATGGTGCAACATATTTGCACCCAGCCCCTGCCCGTCGAGATGCCTATCGTGTTGTACTTTCCCTCCAGTGACAGAAAAATAAATACTCCCTGCTTTTACTCCGTGCAATATAATTTTGCCCCCAGCGAAACTAAAATGCATATCTTACAAAAGGGAACACTTAGTTTTTTTTTTTATACACAAATAAATTTTAGTTTTAAATAAATATTTTATATTTTAATAAAAAATATTAATTTATAAGTAAAAATTATAGATTAATATATTTTATTTGAATATTGAGAGTGACATATAAAAAAATTGTTTATTTATTTTTAAATAAAATATAGATTAATATTTTTTATTTGAATATTTAAAGTGATTTGTAAAAAAATATTTTGTTTAGTTTTAAATATTTTTTTTCAATAGTTAAATTTCTAAATTCTTTTTATAAGCACAATAAGATGTAAAAAATTATTTTGTTTAGTTTTATATAATTTTAAAATAGAAAAAAGTACTGAAATAATTTAAAAATAATTATTATCTATACTAATAATCTATTAAAATTAATTATAAATTATAGATAATAACTATTATAATTAATTTTAATAGATTATTAAAGTAGATAATAATTATTTTAATATTTTTTTTATAATACTTTTATAATTAATTTTAATAGATTATTAGTATAGATAATAATTATTTTAGTATTTTTTTTAATTCTAAAATTATATAAAACTAAACAAAATAATTTTTTACATATTAATATCTTACAAATACAAAGTTAAGTGTCCGCCTTTGTAAGATATGCATTAAAATTAATTATAAATTATAGATATTATAAATAGAAAATTAATATAAAAGATAGTCTATATAATTTGAAAAGATGTTGATTTTTTATTTCCTTATAGTTAATTTTAAAAAAATATTATCTATACTAATAATCTATTAAAATTAATTATAATAGTTATTATCTATAATTTATAATTAATTTTAATAGATTATTAGTATAGATAATAATTATTTTAAAATTATCTTATTATTTTTTTCTATTTTAAAATTGTGCTTGTGTGCCCAACTAAACTCCTAAACTCTAAAATATATAAGAAGAATTTAGAAATTTTAAAATTGAAAAAAATTATTTGTAACTAAACAAAATATTTTTTACAAATCACTTTAAATATTCAAATGAAAAATATTAATCTATATTTTATTTAAAATTAAATAAACTATTTTTTGTATGTCACTCTCTATATATATAAAAAATATTAATATATAATTTTTACTTATAAATTAATATTTTTTATTATTAAAAATTTATTTGAATATTTAAAAAAAAACTAACTGTCCCCTTTGTAAGATACTTATTAAGCCGATAGGCTTTTGTATTGTGGGCATCGCCCATGGACGGAATTGTCTGATACGGAAATTATTCTCCGACAGATGTTTGATGCCAGGAAAAAGGAGTGTTACTGGAAAAATTAAATGGTTGTTTTGTCCATTGCGTGACTCCATGACGTGAAACTACAGGAAATTTTAATCTCCACTACGCAGTCCACCTGCGTGCTTCACGCGTGTCCTTAATATCACAATGAGAAATTCATTCACTGACTCCACTCGCACTGACGCACATAATTAGGATTCGTAAAATAGGAGATAACGTTCTTTTAATTCTTGACATTTACCAGTGCTCCTGATACTACTCTATATGCAAAGCAACTGAAACTTCACTCACCGCAGGTATTCAAATTTAAATGCGCTGTTCAAAACCTTTTATTACTTTTGTTATACAGGCTGCTAATTCCTCCTGTTTTGTATTTACAAAGTTGAAGAACAGAAGCCGATATTCTGTTCTTTGCATTTTCCAGATGTACAAAGCGGAACTACAATCGTCTCTCCAGAAAGCGATAAAGACTTCACCCAGTACGGGTATTCGAATTTTAAAGTTACTTTGAGAACATTTCATTTGTTGTATTCCGTATATTGCTAATTAGAGGTGATTTTGTGTTAAAAAAGTATTCATATTTGTGAAACCTGGGTATAATCGTGAATACAAAACACAATATAAAGCTTGAGCGCTATTATGTTTCAATTTAATTCTGTATATTGTCTTTGCGCCATTCCCCTTGCTTGCGCAGTATGGAAGTTTTGGATAAAGTATTATCTAGTTGGATATGCTCTATTACACTTTCACACAAACGGTGAAGTATTTGGGAAGACGCCTCAATTTCTACGCAGCGTTTTGAAAAAGGGTTTGTCACATTGAAAATAATTTGTAGATATTCATATCGAATGACATTGGGCAGAGAGATTTCATAGGTTTGAACAGAGGATAGACGAGAGTTTTGTCATGATTGTTTTCAAGGAAAAATTATCATAATGCTTTTGTCACTATTTGAAGGGAGGAGAACAGTCCGAAGATAGTCTTATGTGTGATTAAATGATGGAAAATTGCAAAATGTGAACCAAAAATGGAGCACATAAAACTGTGACAAAATGAATCAAAGAAATTTAATCACAAGGAGTGAAATGAAATGGTTACTCACTGATCTAGATAGGTGGATTCGCACTGATCTAAACCTCTAAGATGAATTAACTATTGACAATGTATACAAACTACATAACAAAATCAATTTAGTCATATCAAAATGAAATTTCATCGTGAAAACCAACTATATATTAGTGATTCAATGAACACCACAATTTTATAATCTCCAATCATATTGTTGAGATTTGTTAGCCTTCATGGTGGTTATGAATCATCATAAAATAAAGAGGAGTGCAACAACTAAAATATTAACTTATCTTTAAATAAAGTTATGTGCCATGATTAATACTAAATTTGCAAGTCCATTGTTGATTTTCTAATTCTCAATCTCTTTTTTCTTAGTGCAATTTAAAACAAGAGACACAAAGAGTCAAAGTTCCTGCCAATAGTGTAATGCATTTAGAGTTAAGATTAGGTATAAGAAGAAGAATGAAGATGTAGGCCTGAAGAGACATAGACATAGATATCTAGGACAAAAAAGAGGGAGATAGGGGGCTGCCAATAGATGGAGAAAAATAGGAAATTATGTAGAGAAAGAGAAAAAGATCAAGAGATGGTGAGAGATATAAAGATAAAGAGTGATTCAGAGATAGATAGGGAATAAGAGAGAGAGAGAGAGAGAGAGAGAGAGAGAGAGAGAGAGAGATTAAATAAAATAATACAAGTATAAATAAATCTAGAAATCCTTTAAAAATGGCACATAAAATGTAAAATTAAAATGCTATAGGTAGTTCTTAATATTTAGTATAATATTTTTTTTTCTAATTTTACAATTCAAAAAACTAAAAGTTTGGTAAAAAATTATTATAAATTTTTTGATACGTATTATATTAACACAATTTTAAAAATAATTCTCTAAATTGTATGTAATTTTAAAATTTTAGTGATATAAGTTTGATATAAGTTGATATAATAATAGTTTAATAATGTACATTATATTTTAGATAAAATATAATAAAAATATATCTATTATATTTTTCAATAGATTTTATATATGTTAACAATATAGAATAGATTTAATATTTCAATGACTTTAAATATAGATAATATTATATTTAAAAATATTTAAATCTACCATATTTTATATTGTAATGTATGGCATTTCACATTATTTGAAAGATTCAAATATTATATTTCTGTATTATATTTTTTTAACCTATTTTTTAAATTATTTTGTAAGATAGGATATAATAAATTATTATAATATAAAATAAATTTCAAACATATTTTCAATATAAATCTAATTTAATTTAATATTGTATCAATTTTATTATAATATACTCAATAAATAAAAAATTAAGAAAATATATTTTCAATTTTAGTTTGTTGGAAAAGACAAAATTTAAATTCACAATATTTCAAAATATTAAAATAATTTTTTCAAGGTTACATATTAAAATATTTTTTAATGATTAGTAATCGAAATATGTTTTTTTTAATTTTTTTTTTTAAAAAATTTCCAGCTTTTTTCTTGTCTGCCATTAAATTACTTTTACAAGAGAAGTAGACCAAAAAAAATATCTGCACAAATATGAGGGTAAAATATTCTGACAAAAATATTTTTACTTTATTCTGAGGGTAAAATATCTGCACAATTTTTAATAATACTTAAACTAAAATTACTAGGTAAAGTAAGCATAAAGTATTAACATGGAAAAGTAGAATTTTTTTTTATTAGGCCTTAATTGCTTGGCATTTTTTATTTCTCTACATGTAGACAAGACATGACCTTGAGGGGCTTATTTATAGGGATCATCATCTGTGAAGGAGGCTGCAGAAATGAATAATTTGGAATTGGGATTTGTTTTTCTTTTTGCATGTAGGGAGGAGGTGGACAATTGTTTGAATAGTTGGCAATCAGATCTATGGCATGAAGGCATGTAAGAGCTCATTACCTTAAGAAGAGTATCATACATTTTTGTAGAGTTGTGACTAGTCTCGTTCGCTGAAAAATGACCAAAGATAGTGCAACAATAGCAACTATATGTTTAATGGTGTAATGCAAGATAAGTGTAGAGACCATGGCAAGATTCAAGTGAAGCTTCCTAGCAACCAGAAACTTGTAACCAAGCTTTTAATTAATAGAAAGCACTGTCCCAGCCTTCAATCTCTCATACTTCAGCACATGCAAAATCTAATTGAAGTGGATTTAATAAGCATAAAAACATTGACTTGTCTAAAGGTTGAAAATTGTAAATATTTGAAAGGATTGTCAAGATCATGTATAAGTCTAGTAGCACTTGAGATTAGTCAACGTCTTGAGGTTGAGGATTTTGGCCTTGGCCATCTGAGGTGCATGTATCTTTATTTTGTCTAGTATTTTCATGGTATTAAAAGATTTGACACTAGTATATTTTGCACCATTTTTCAACGCACTATTGGTCGAAGTTTCTACCCAATTCAGTCGAATGGTCGACCAATGGGTTTGTCGCTATTATTGGCGTTGAAATATCAACCAATTATTGAACCTGTCGAATGATCGACTCCACTATTGGTTGAAAACGAGGGCAACCTAGGCCAAAGACAACATTGGTAAGTGTTTGTGTATTGGTCGATCTTTCGACCAATATGGGTTGAAAACTTTGGTCGCTTCGACCAAGACACCAAATTCGCGATGGTCATATTTCGACCAAATTTGGTTAAAATATTTAGCAGCTCCAACCAGGATGCCAAACCCGCGACGCCACATTTCGACAAAGAATGGTCGATTTTAGGCCGGACTTTCGACTTAGGTTGGTCAAAATTTTGATGCAATGCGGAGTGTTTAAAAAAAAATTGAAGCTAAATATCCAAACTAATCACCTACGGCATCCTGATTGGTGATTAGTCTAGATATTTATCTTTAGGTGTCCACACTCATTATGCTGCTTGTTGCCAGTAGGTCCCTGCTCGTTCTATTTTCTGAACTTCTTTGGGCTCTAGCAATCCATCTGCTCTACTCTGTGTGAAACTATTGGTTTTTTCATTTTGTTTGAATGATTTGAGAGATAGGCTCTGACTGGTGATCCGTGAATTGGTAGAGCTTCCTCTTAGACACCCACAACTCTTCAAATCTATTGGTGTGAAGCCCCCAAAGGGTATTCTACAGGGACCTTTCACTGACAAATAGCCAATGCTATTCAATTTGGCTTCGGCTTTTGCTTGTATGAGTTTTATCTGTTCATATGTTTGAAACTTTATTTAGTTTATCAGCCCTTTTAGCTGAGGACTTACTAACTTGTAAGTCTTTAGAGAAATATTAACTGTGGCAAGGAAATTTAGCTATGGAAACTTTTTCTCAAGTGGTAGATAATGGTACAAAAACCTTGCTTTTTAAAAAAATCCCGCTGGAAAATATTCTATACTAAATCAATTCTACAACAAAGAAAGTCTAGTTCAACTAATTCTGACTGGTGATCCGTGAATTGGTAGAGCTTCCTCTTAGATGCCCACAACTCTTCAAATCTATTGGTGTGAAGCCCCCAAAGGGTATTCTGCTCTATGGGCCTCCTGGTTCTGGGAAAACTTTAATTGCTAGGGCAGTGGCAAATGAAACCAGTGCCTTCTTTTTCTGTATCAATGGACTTGAGATCATGTCAAAGTTGGTTGGAGAAAGTGAAAGCAATCTCCAGAAGGCTTTTGAGGAGTCTGAGAAGAATGCCCCATCCATTATATTATTGATGAGATATTATAGAGATTTTCCAGCGGGCTCTAGCAATCCATCTGCTCTGCTCTGCGTGAAACTGTGGGTTTTTTCATTTTGTTTGAACTATTTGAGAGATAGGCTATAACTGGTGATGCATAATTGGTTTGCATGTTTACAATGTGGAAGCAGTGTTGGGGATGCTGGTGGTGTTGCAAGTATGCTATTAGAAAAAATATTGAGAAGGTGAGTTTCAATTGCGGTGGCTTTTGCAAACTAGATTTGGTTATGAATTTCTTAACTAATTTTTTTAAACTGGTTTGTTAGAATTTTACATTTTTTATTCAATTTTCCTCAACTTGTATCTTATTATTTCAATTTGTCATGTTCTCTTTCCTCTGCACTTTTACAGGATATTGTACGTGAAAGAAAAAGAAGTGAGAACCCCAAGGCAATGGATGAGGATGATAGTGACGAGGTAGCTGAAATAAAGGCTGCTCATTTTGAGGAGTCAATGAAATATGCCCGAAAAGTGTCAGTGATGTATTTGTTGCTGCTGCTACTTTAGATGTATTTGCTAAGATGATTTCCCCCACCAAGATGATGTGCATCCATTTTATGGAGATCTGCTAAATATTTTATATGATAAAGATCACTACAAGTTGGCCCTTGGCCAGATCAATATTGCTTGCAATCTCACTGCCAAAGTGGCCAAAGACTATGTTAGGATGATAAAATATGGGATTCTCTTTACCGCTGCAAATCTTTGAAGGTTGTTGCACTTGGATAGATATGTACCATTGTTAAGAGAATTGGACCGAGTTTGGCTTACCTCAAACAGGTGAGGCAACATATGGTTATGTTCTTTTTTCTATCTATTTGGTTTTCACTACATGTCATTCCTTGGGATATCTTGCAAGGGTTCTATAAATTAATGGTCTATATTTTGGTGGGTGTCTTGTATGGGCCTATGAACTTTTTTATCTTATCTTTTTTTTCAATCCTACAACTAGATTTTGATATGTGGATACTTATGAGAATAATTACACAAAATGAAGCTGAGAATACTTATGGTATGAAGACCTGCAACTTGCAGCTAAGAATATGATACTGAATAATTATGACTTATTTTAAAAATTTAGGAAAACTTAACCATTTCTGTAGTGATTACTTAAAAAAAAGTATACCTGATCGATGACTCAATATTTGTAACCTCTCAAAAACTTTTCCTTTCCACTTCAATATCTTTCCTTGATAATTCTTGATCTCCTCAGAACCACTAGAAAAAGAACAATGACAACAAAACTTGCTACTTTAGAAAATTGAATCAATACTTAACTTAAACATTACAGTCATGAAGGGTGTAACAAAATCTGATATGCTAATAGACAAACTCATTTTGCACAAAATGGCATTAAGCATGGATTTTGATTTACATGTGGTACATCAATTCATTCATCAAAGACATTATCTATTGTATTTATAATTGTTTATTTAGGTTCCATAGCACTAGCATATACATAGAAAGAATCTGTATTTAAAAAAAACATGGACACTACATATATATATAAATACCTATTAAGAAAAAAAGAGGCCATTGAGGACAATTGCACAGGTCTCCAGAAACAACATTACCCAACACTTTCTCTCAAGCCAAAGACTCAGTGTGCTTAATTGCCCAAACTAGCAATCAATTCTATGTTGAGTATATTTGCCAGGCCCTCCTGCAGTTTGAACGAATTAAGAATAGAAGATATGAAATGATTTAACACTTCACCTACTAAAAAACACAAACCAATGAAATAATCCACATTAGGCCAAGAGATGTTGATGCATTCAATACAAGAATACTTACACAAAATGAAGCCGAATCATGCTAGACAATGACAATGAGAAGTTGACTACTGGCCCTTCTAGCTTTTTATTTGATAGTTGCCTAACAATGACACATTCAAAATGCACTTATGAGAAAAGACCTAGAATGAATGAAATTGATTAAATAATGAAGGTATGTTAGTTTGAGCTTCACTTGGTTTCGAGAATACTTTAATATTGTTTACTTAACAAGGCCAACCACATGAAGGTGGAAGCTCATCTGGCCTCACCCCCCCTCCCCCTAACATCAATCTAAATTCCCCATTAACATCTAATTACACACTTCATTCATCCATTTATGAACTATAACATTCAATCAATACAATCACATAACATCCATTAATATAATATAACATTCATTAATACGCAACACTAATCAAGAATTCATTAACACATAATAATATTCATTAACATAACATATAATATAATTAATTAATGAGGATATCCCAGAAATCCCTAATATAATAAATATGGTGAAGAAAAAGCTAAAGAAGAGTCAATGCAAAAATTATTACTATTTTGCATGATGCTACTACTGGCCTCACCGCGATGTCCATGACCAGGTAATTGAGCAAGCAAAAAATCTTGTAGCAAGAACACATACATATTTTAGTTCACGACATAAAAGAGTATAAAATATAAACCTTTATTGAACTTTTGTTATAACTAAAGATTCATTACTACTTACTTCAAAACGACGTGCTTACGCCATCAATTCATTTGTCCTCTTCATCATTTGATCCTCAGTTGGATTTGCATCTTCCAAAATAGTAATAATTTCTGCATTACTCTTTTTTAGTTTTTTCTTCACCGTATTTAATATATTAGGGATTTTTGGGATATACTCATCTGTATCTACAACTATTGCCTCTGTTGTTGTGGGTGCTTTTCCCCTATTTGATATTTGTTAGAGTAATTATATGTTCACACTTATTAATTAGATCACTTTGATTTAATTAATTAAGTTGTCTATTACTGTAGTTTACTTAAGTTGTCTCTTAGGTGCATATAATTAATATTTTATATTAATTATTATGCGCAACCTAGCTTTTTACCTCTTTTAGGGTTTCATTCACCTTATAGGTTGAACTCTTGTAATTATTTTTTGTCACTTCATATTGGAATACAATTTCTCTCACACCGCTGAGATTTTCCAATCTTTGCTTTTTGTGTCTTCTGCTTCCTTCCAACAACAGGTCATTTGCATGCAAGTGTTCTTGGTGATCTGTGAAGTTGGATTTCTCAACTTCTACATGGTATCAGAGCTCCCCTGTTGCTGCCTATTCTGGTGGTTTTGAAGCAGTTTTTGAGGTTAAGGGTTTCAAGTTTTTTCAGATCTGGTATTCTCTGCAGGACATTATTTTTTGTTTCTTTTTTGCCTACAAAAAAGAATTTTTTTTTTTAGCACTTTTAACAAGTATTGCAATTCTTCTCTAGGTGTTTTTCTTCAATTTGGAGGAAGCATTTTTTTCTGGAGCATTTTGAGAAAAAATGGATGCCACCATTGCGCTCAGAGGGCCTGAGAGATCAACTTTTCATATAAAATTTATGGATTTTGGCCACAGTGACCTCTGGGGAAAAAAATTTCATTCCCATGCCATACAACACACTTCCCAAGAAAAAAATTAAAAAATCTTTTAAAAAAGCCCCGCAGGGCTTTCTCCAAAACGCACCGCCTGTGCCACCGCCACGCCACCCTGACACCGCTCCGGCCACCCAAGAGCTCTATTGTCACAGCATCACCCGGGAGCCGCCAGAGTGCCACCGGCCACCGCCACCTCCACCCGGCCACCACCACTCGGAAGACACAAGTGACGTCACCTGTGACATCACTTGCCGGCCAATTTTTCTAGTGGTTTTCTAAATTTTTCCTGTGGTTTTTCAAATTTTCTGGCCATTTTTCAAATTTTTCCGACGAACATTTTTTTTCTGGCGAGACGCTCCCATGACGTGCAGATGGCCATCAAATTTTTTCCTGTCTCTAGTTTTTTCCAAAGAGTTATTTTTTGGAGGGGTGGTTGGTTTTTTGGCTGTATCTTTTGCATACAATGTCCATTTTTGGAAAATGAGATATTGTCGAAAAGCTCTTTTCAAGCCAGAGACAATGGTGCTAGTTTAATTTTTTGATTTGGCAATTTGAGTTCCTATTTTTGGCGTCAAAGTAGAGACTTTTGTTGCCTCCATCTCTACATCTAGCACCTAGGTTTTCTTCTAATTTTTTTTTTGTGCTTTCTATAGTTGTTTCTTTGGTGTACGGGAGATAGTATAATATTTTGTGGGGGGTGCAAATTCTCTTTCTGTCATTTATTTCAAAGAGACCCTTCTACTTCTGTCTACTTTCTCTCAATGGCAGACTCTTCTATCACCTGCCTTACACCTCACAACTACCACACTTGGAAAGGACAGATGACTAGATTGCTTATGGAAAAAGGGTTATGGTCATGCCTTAATGAGGCTCAGCCAGTTCTATAGAGGCCTTATAAGGGTCTTATGTAGAGAAATAGGATGGATGAGGCGATGGGCCTCATTGCACTGAATATTTCAGATGGGTTGTTGTTCTACCTGGATGGTTTGACCACACCTAAGGCTATGTGGAACAAGTTTTCCACCTTTTTTGGCACAATGAATGAGTTCAGGGTTCTCCAGATAGATGTAGAGTTCACCTCCTTGGTACTTGAATCATTCACCAACATTGAGGACTTCTTGATGAAGTTCAAGTCTCTTTGTTCTATTTTACAGGTTGCTAGAAAGATGAAGTCCGATGATGAGTGTATCTTTTTGATACTCTCAAAGCTTTGTGGTCCTTGTCAGATTTTCACTTCTACCTTCTACTCCACTATGGATGCACTGAGTGCACAACATGTTATTCCCTCTTTTGAGACTTTCTGTGACAGGTTGACTCGTGAGTAGTCCAAGCTCAATCATATGGATTCTCTTACAGGTTCACCGTCACAAGCATTGCTTGCCAAGACACCTCAAGATACACAAGAGTAGAAGCCAAAGCCGAAGCTGAAGCAGATATTAGATTCCTCTTCTCAACACTCTACCATCTTCTTCTAAGAAGGAGAAATAGAAGACTAAGAGCCCTACATGTTCCTATTATCAGAAAGGGCCTCATGATGAGTCACATTATTTTTAGAAGAGATTTGATGGCTATGAGAAACAGATTGCAGATTTACAAGCCCTTCTTTAGAAGAGCACTATTTCCTCTCCATCCTCTTCTACCTCACAAGGGTCTTCTTTTCAGTCTTCTTCCACATCTTCGACATTTGGATAGGATTTTGGATAGGGTCATGCATTATGGGCTTCCGTTGCATCCCCTTCACAGGTCCCTTGGATACTGGATTCAGGTGCTTCTCACCATATGGCATCTTCTCCAGAGAACTTCTCTTCTTTTGAGGCTTCTCCTATTCCACACATTCTCATGGGAATAACATTGTTATGACAGTCTGCGGGAAAGGTCCTGTAGGCATTCAAGATGGCACATTCAATGATGTATTGTATGTTCCATCTCTATCTACAAACCTTCTCTTGATTTATTAGATTACACTTAGTGGGTCAAGGAAGACAGTTGAGTTCACGACAGATTCAGTCTTCATCTGGGATAGTGCGATAGGAGGCATTGTTGCTACAGGGATAGTTGATCATTCCACCCGTCTCTACACCTTCTCACACTTTGGTCCACCATCTCCATTATCAGAGCATAGCTCTCCTCTTACGCGAGAGCATCATGTGGGGCAGGCAGGTCACTTGAACCTCTGTGTTGTTCCGGAGTCCACTTATGTGACTGCCTCACTACATCTTGTTGAGGTTTCCTCTCTTCAACAGGACTCTTTATCAACACTGTCAGACCCTCCAGCTCCATTCATCGAGCCACCAGGTGCAGTTGTTAAGGATTCTATAGAGGACATCATCTCCTCTCTCTTGACAGTGTTAGCACACCTATCATACCACCTACATTGGGGATTCCATTCCAAAATCCTCATGTCTAATCCTTTGAGCATCAGTTCGGCCTTCCAGTGACACCTCATCTTTTGAGGTTACCTCTTCAATGTTTACTACCTTTCACTCCTTTGTATCGGAGTCACATGGTGGTTTGTTCATTGATCTAGGGGTTCTTTCATTCTGGGAGGGGGGCTTTGGAGCCTTGACCCTCTCTCATGGGGGGGTTGGCAGCATGCATTGTACTTATGGCTTTGAGAGAGTCTCTTGAAGTCATTTTTTTGTCTTTTGCTTGATTTTATATCTCTTTTTGGAGAGGAGTTTTTCCCACTAGGTTTTCTCCTTTGTCTTTGGTTTATAGAGATTTCCTTGTATTGGGTACCTGATCAGGCCTTGTTGTCAGGACCCATCTTTTTCCTACTTTCATAGCTGTGCTAGGTTAGCTTACCTCCCAAGCTTCACTTAAGGGGGGGTGTTAGAGTAATTATATGTTGACACTTATTAATTAGATCACTTTGATTTAATTAATTATCTATTACTCTATTTTACTTAAGTTGTCTCTTAGGTGCATATAATTAATATTTTATATTAATTATTATGCGCAACCTAGATTTTTACCTCTTTTAGGGTTTCATTCACCTTATAGGTTGAACTTTTGTAATTATTTTTTGTCACTTCATATTGGAATACAATTTCTCTCACACTGCTGAGATTTTCCAATCTTTGCTTTTTGTGTCTTCTGCTTCCTTCCAGCAACAGGTCATTTGCATGCAGGTGTTCTTGGCGAACTATGAAGTTGGATTTCTCAACTTCTACAATATTTATCTTTAGGTGTCCACACTCATTCTATTGCTTTTGCTAGCGGGTCATAGTCAGTGATTGGGAGAGCCCTATTTTGACACCAGTCATGTAGTACAAGCACTAGAATTGAGTTTTTTGGCATGGGCTGGGAAATGTTTTTATATCAACATGCAATAGAGTTTGGAGATTTTTTAGTATTTAAATAAATCTGTGGGATGTATTTTAGAGTTCAGATATATGGGAAGAATGGCTGTGAAAAAGATATTTCTATTTTTCATTCTGAGAAGATCCAGAGTGATTTTGAGTCATAGAGGAAATGCCCTAATCCTTCAAAAAGTGCTATTTCGATGAGTTCTGATCAACATATAATTTTCTATCCCTCAAGTGATCAAAACTTGTCAAAATAGCACTTTTTGAAGGATTAGGCCATTTCCTTTGTGACTCAAAATCACTTTGGATCTTCTTAGAATGAAAAATAGAAACATCTTTTTCACAGTCATTCTTCCCATATACCCGAACTCTAAAATACATCCCACAGATGTATTTAAATACTAAAAAATCCCCAAACTCTATCACATGTTGATATAAAAAAATTTCCCAGCCCATGCCAAAAAACTCAATTCTAGTGCTTGTACTACATGACTGGTGCCAAAACATGGCTCTCCAAAAACTCTTTTATTGCTTCAACTCTTCTCCACCATATAATGATGGTGTGAGACATCTTTCCATTAGGATTCCCTGACTGAATACACCTCCCACATTGGAATGGAATCCCTTCGTAATCCCTTTATTAAATTATTGAGCTTCTCTTTGTTTCGAGAATAGTTTAACATTCTCTACTTAACAGGACCAACCACGTGAAGGTGGAAGCTCATCTGGCCCCTCCTAGGAGCCTCTTATGACCCTTTACAACATTTTAAGACCTCTAAGATGTATTCTTAGGGATTGTAATGGTCATAAAGGATCATAAGGGGTCCTAGGAAACAACAGCTGAGAAACATAATTGTAGGCATCATGGTCACATTTTTCTGGAGACAATGTAATTGAGTGGTATACCCAAATGATGGAGAGCAACTTCTGCACCTCCGATTCCAAGTTGTTCTACATCCCACAGTGTCAACTTGGAATTGGAGGAGCAAAGGTTGCACTCCATCGTCATCGGTATACAACTCAATTATGTTGTCTCCAAAAAAATGTGACCATGATGCCTACAATTATGTTTGTCAGCTATTGTGAAACCTTTTGCAGTGTGGCCTTTATTGCCTTTGATGTGTCCTACAACCTATGAAAATTTTGAAATATGTTACATGATATAGATATAAATTAGATCACTAATTAGTGCATTATTACATTCTACTAGTAGTTAATACTATTGCATACCTTCTTCTCTCATTTGCTGGTGTAATTCCTCTTTGAGTATCCCCTTTCTCCTTTGCATCCAAAATGAACTCATTCCAATCCCTCACTGGAATAAAGGGAGGATGCTCGTACTTTAGGTTCTGGATGAGACTCCTTCTATATGAGTCCCTCACTGTCTTAAGATGTTTGGAAGCTTTTTCTAAAATTTTCTTTTGCTAATAATTTTTGTATTGACTCCTTTTAGTTTTTTCTTCAACATATTTATTAGATTAGGGATTTCTAGGATATCCTCACCTATATCTACATCTATTGCCTCTATTGTTGCAAGTTCTTTTCCCCTATCCTAAACATAAAATTGTGAAAGGAATATCAGTAAAACTATCATAATAACTCCAAAACCCTAAATAAAATAACATAATAATATAACATTTTTCGACTATCTAATTTGTACAATTTCAATAAGGTTTACCATTTCTAACGAATGGGTGGGAGGAGTATCCCCATAGCCTCTATCATGTGGGGGATCCATGTCACCTGCTCTTGTATTTCAAACTTCAACGAGACTTCATACCATGCAGTGTTTGTAGATTACGTTCAATGCATTATTTATGCTTGTATTGGTGGGAAAACTCTTGAAAATGCACAAAAGAGATTGCATTCAACAATGTTGTTTACATGACACATGTAGTTTACCTCTAGCCTAAATCAGTGTTGCGTACAAATCTATGGATAGTGCATGGTATGAAAGCCTCACTGAAGCTTGAAAATGATCCATGATCTCAGGAATATCATCTTCTTTCCACTCTTCTTGCCTCTCTTTTCCCATCTCGCAGCTTGGGCAATATTGCAACATGAATCTTATTTTCCACAACTACTAATGGATCCTTAGGTGTAGTTGAAATTACCAAATGGCCTTCAAAGGTCAAGGAACAAATGGAATAACCAAGAAAACACTATGTGTTAAATCATGTGATTGATAGCAGATTGGGGCTCACCCGAGCCATAAATATGAAGAATTATTCTAAAAAAAGATGTAAACCATATATATGTGGACTTGAGGCAAAGAGAAGTTACGCCATATCCATATTAAAATATTAGCTACAATGTATGAAAATACTAAAGTAACTAATTCCCGAGTTCATCTTTGCATATGGTCGCAACAAAGATATGCGATTACAATACAGAGAAGGCATCGTAAAAATATAATTTCAAAATTTTCCCTAGCCTGACATGTTTTGCACTCAAATCCTTCATCGCAGATAAGTGGAGATGAGTGGATAGATGCAGATGAGTTGTCATTGACCCAACTAAAGTATCTGCAGCCATTATTTCCCTGTGATGCCCAATCTACATTAGTTCTTATAATATAATGAATAGTATTTACATTAGAAACATTAAATATATACACATTAGCAACCTTTTTTCTATTTGGGTAGCACTAAAATTGTTGTCCAGGGTTGCTCTATGTCCGTGAAGTCTTCAACAGACACTGCCCACCACCACATTGACAGTTTGGCACATTAACAAGAGCCATCGAGCCTATATCAATAATGCACCGCACCATCATTACTACATTTATTATTTTTATATTATTATTTTTATATGGAATACACCAAGGAGTACCATCATAAGTATTAACCATTTTCAATAATAAAAAGTAAACCTAAATAAAATAACTCATTTTTTTATCAACATGTGTAGTCTCTGTGTATATGAAAAATGAAAGAAATATCAAGCTAAAATAAAATAGTGAACAAAATAGTATTCCACATAGAGTGAATGAAATATACCATCAAAAGAAGGTGACAAAATCCTGTCACGAAGCACAGACATAGGAAATAAAAAAGGGACAAAAGACAAGAAATAAGAAAAATCATTACGACTATAGAAAAATCATTTATACTATAATTAAAAAAAGAAACACTCTTTGTCAACAATTTTCAAAATCATTAGGACTATAGAAAAATAATTAAGACTATACAAAATCAAATTTTAGAAATGGATGGTTATGATGCTTTGCCATTACAACAATTGAGCATTCATCATTTGGTATTGTGTATTCCATTTAAGTATTTCAACAATGTTCAAGAAATAAGAAAAATCATTAGGACTATAGAAAAATCAAGTTCTAGAAATGGGCGGTTCTGATATTGCTTTGCCATTACAACAATTGAGCATTCATCATTTGGTACTTCTTGGTGTATTCCATTTAAGTTTCTTGTTGAATCCTCAAATTGAGTTGGCCTATTTAAGGTGATAGTAGAGGGCTCTGCATCAACAGTCTATAGAATTAGACCTTTATTTTAAATGCATTTAACACAAAAAAAAAATTACAAAACTGAACCAATGGCATGTTTACAACAAAGAAATGACTTTATTTTGTAGTTGTTTAACATGAGAGTTTGTAGATTAATAGGAGTTCACATTTTTATGGGAACGTATCATTCAATTGAGCATTAATGCCCATCTATATCTAGTGAGATGAACATAACTCATGTACCTCATGGTAGTTTGCTTGGATTAGACTAGACATTATCCAACCGCCTATGAGAGTTGTCACTATTATTAATTGGTGTAAAAGGAGGACCGCCTGTGTGTTATAACACTTTATATAAATACTCACTATTTGGATAATGTCTAGTCTAATGAAAAATAGTGTATACAAGGTATCCAAGCACACTAGCATGAGGTACATGAGTTATGTGCATCTCACTAGTTATAGTTGGGCATCTATGGCACACTAATATCTATGAACTCCTATTAATCTACAAATTCTCATGTTAAACAACTACAAAATAAAGTCAACATAGTTCTGTTAAGACAACCAAAGTTAAAATTAAATTATCTAAAATAAATGGTGCCTTAGAGGGATAGAGGAACACTTTGCTAAAGAAGTTTGACTATTGTTTGTGAAAATGCCTCCAAGGAATGCAGGTACTGCCAGGGAGATCTAGGAGTTGAAGGAGAATAAAACAAGGTTGCAGGAATCTTACAATGCACTTTTGGCCAGGCTTGAAGCATTGGAATCCAATCAAAGAAGAGAAACATATGAAGATGTTGATAGTGAAGAAGAGGAAGAAACCCATAAGGATGGGGAAGGAGAGGAAGAAGAGGAACAAATAGATCTTGAAGAGTAGAGGACAATCAAGATATTCAAGGCTATGAAGATTGAACATCATAAGGTGAGGGGAGATATCCCTATGTATGATGGAAGTCTGAAAGAAAAAGAGCTTTTGGATTGGATTGCATCAATGGTTGTATACTTTGAAGGTGAAGAGGTACCAGAAGATCAAAGGGTCAGATTGGCTTCTAACCCTAGAAGTGTGAAGGAATGTTACCAATTGGCCCTTAGAATAAAGGAGAAATTGAAGAGGAAAAGTGAAAGACAGAATAGCAGCAATAGAGGAGGTTCTTCAATGAGGGGAAGAGGAGGAAGGACAAATCAGGTTTGGGAAGAAAAGGACAAAGGATTGAATAGGACAATGCTACACAATCCTAAAAATGCAGACTTTTGGGATTTTTAAAATAGGTACAGTTTCTAGGAGTCCATCAAATATGCCAAAGTTTCATTGTATGATAGAAGAGGCCTGGTGTACGGACTGTACTGAGTTTTTGATAAATAAACTTCTTTCAAATGCAATTTATGGTGCAGGAGCACCCTCAAAAGATTGAATCAAAGGAAGACAAAGATGTTACAGAGATCACAAATCTTCTTTATGTTCCTAGATGACTATGTAATCTCATCAGAGTCCTAATGTTCAATCAAGATTTTTTGGGTGGCTATATAAACCTAAGACACTTAGATTGATGTTCATTTGTCACCTATATTTAATGTTGCTAACATATATCTCTATAAAGGTCCAATTGCTAATGTTGTGGTTGCAGGTAGTATTGGTTCTATGCAAGAGGCCCAGCTCCAAGACATTCCTAAGTCATCTCCTTTGGAGATTGACAACATTTTGGACACTAGAGTTGCACGAAAGACCCGGAGGCACACCTATCTTGAGTATTTGGTACAATGGAAGCATAAGCCCATGGAGGATGCTACCTGGCTTACTCCTAAAGCTATTGCACAACTTGGTTTTCCACTGTCTGCATTACCAACTCAAGGGACTTGAGTTTCTTTGTCCCGCGAAGCATGGTGCAGGGCACCCAAGTCCACTTCCAGATAGTCTTTATTTTAGTTTTCTTGTAATAAAAGGAAATGGATCTTTAGAATCCATTTCCTCATTTTTGAGTTTGGTCCTTTTGTGTGGTTAAGAATCTTTTGGTGTTTTCATAAACTAGGGATGTCTTAGTCCACTAGACTATTCTAGTGGGGGTTAAGTTTGTTTATGTTTTAGTGAGAGTTAATTTTTTTTCCCATCATTTGGGAAACATTTCCTAACTCATTGTTAAGGAATGTTGAAACTATTTCCTCATATAGCCGACTATTGGTTCCTAGGCCGGTTTGGGATCCTAGTTGGCTCTAAATGGCTAAACTTAGTTTTAGTATGTTTTAGTTTATTTTCTTTAGTTTTAAGGAATTTGAGGGATCTAGACCTTAGATCAACCTCTTAGTTCTTTTAGGAAGTTTTTATTGAGTTTTAGTGCATTTTTGACAAAGTTGCACAGATTGTGAAATGTTGTTAATTTTTTGCAACACTGTCGACAGATTGTAAGTCTGGTTCTCCAACGACCACAACTGATTTCATGCTGGTTGGATCAGTTGGAAGACTTTTTGGAAGTGGTTTTTAAACCACGTCCAATCATGAGATTGGCACAAGGAGATGATCTTCGAAGTAGCGTTGAATAAAAGAAACCCAAAAAACATTCTAAGTACGTTTTTGTTATCATACCCTGTTTGTTTCAAATAGGTAGATGGATTGATCATTCCACAAGTTCATTGTATGCATTTTTTATTCGATTCCATCTTAGTTTTGGTTGTTGTTTGATTTCAAGTTTTAGTTACATTTACACAATCGGTTATGAACTGAACACAGGGATTGACTGTCATAACAAACCCAATCATGTAATGGTTAGAGAGTTTTAATGTCTCTACAAGTTCATTTGTGCATCCACAGTTCTTGTTAGAGTTCATTTAACTAGACTTTGCAAACATTTTATTTTAAATTTGGTGTTGATCTACGCAAGAACCCAACCTCACTGACAGACCTACTTAGGAAAATCTATAGTCGACTCTGTCACAAAGGTGGAACCTTGACTTGTTGTTTCCCCATTGGATTCCAATGCCATTGGGTGAGAAGCAAGCCAAGGTTATGCACTTTAATAATATAAGTGCTCAGACTGTGGAAGGAGGCATGTTGCTTCAAAATTTGATGCCCTAGGTAGATACTTTCCATGTATTTAACTAGTAAGAAGAAGACAAGTTTGTAGCAATGTAGTAATAGGAAGGTTGAAATTGGATCATAGATTGAATTTGATAGTCTCGAGCACATTGAAGAATCCTTGGTGATTGTACCTGCTATGTGAATCCATCGGTTGACCATTCCAGATTGACCCTAATATAACTTGATCAATTAGATTAGAGTGTCTCTGTGACAGTCAACGGTGCTAGGCTAAGTGGCTATAGTTGTGGAGAAGATTCAGTGTGACATCTTAGTAGATAGTACGCCAGTCTATGCTGAATGGTCTTAACCCAAATCTAAATAACCAAATTTATAAGGAGTGTTGTTGCAAGCTCAAACTAGAGATTAATAGAATTTGAATACTGGAACTTGCTATAACAGTCACATACCTTATGTAAAGATTGAGCTCAAGCTGGGATGTATCTCTTGCGTGCAGGCTGCTATGGGTAAAGCCTAAATTATCTAGAAAGACTAGCAACTATGGGTAAAGCCTAAATTATCCAGCATGGGGAGGGGGTTTATTTAGAATTAGAAACCATAAAATCACATGATTGTGACATATGAATCATAAGTAAAGGAAACCTTGCATAATAAATCTTGATAGTGATTTAGAAAACAAGATAATCATATTTTAAAAGAACTCCTACGAGGCAAAAACCTTGTGAATGAAACTTGGCAGAGATAGTACTAAAAAATTGGTGAATGCAATTAAAAACTTGTCTCACACAAAAACAACAAACTTGAGAGCACATTATAACATGCAAAGACTCTCTATTGGATATAAAAATGATTGATGCCACTAAAATAAATAAAAGTATCAGTCACAAAGGTTTAGTTTGGGCTCTTGGGGAAAACAATCACTAACCAAATTAACTTATTAAACAAACTTAGTAGCACAATATTAAGTTGTTTGGTACAAAATAGATGGAGGTCCACAAAGATAAGAATTAAGATGAAGCAGACATATGAAAGCACAATGCAAAAATGAGGAAGGTTCCCAACCTGCGTTGAAGAGGAGCATTAAGTTTTAATCCCATGAAAGATGGCTTCATATAAGGTACAAGAATTATCAAGATTTGAATCAAAAAAATTTATTGCCTCTGAGTAGTGTAGAGATTTATATAAAAAATCAACACTTCTATAAATAATGAATAGTCAACAATCTATTAAAAAAATAGCAATCCTCTTGACACAATTTACTACTCCAAATAATTGGGCTTCTGTTATGCAGGTTAATTTTCCATCAATGTCAGTTTCAAAGGTGTAAGTATTAACAAATATTATACTATATGATAAATGTAATAAATGTCACTTAAAAATCAAGTGTATACTACAAGGATTAGCAACTTCAAAAGCTTTTATGTTATACATTATGGTTGGAAATGCTTTGGTAGACATGTATGCCAAATGTGGAAGAATAGACAAGGCCCGTGAGTTGTTTAATAGAATGCCTCAACAAAATATGGCTTCATGGACTGCAATGATTGCAGGGTATGCACAAAATGGATTCCTTGAAAAGGCTTTAGAAACTTTCAAACAAATGCAATTGGTGGATGTAAAGCCAAATTCCACAACCCTTGCCGGCATCCTCCCTGCCTGTGCCAAAATGGGAGTTTTGGAAGAGGGTGTGGACATCCATCAAAGCATAAAAGATAAAGAAATTTTGTCAGATGTTGTAGTTGCAACTGCCCTAGTAGACATGTATGCAAAATGTGGAACTATAGACAAGGCACGTGAACTCTTTGACAAAATGCATCAAAGACATGTGGTACCATGGAATGCCATGATTACGAGCTATGTACAAAATGGATTTTTTGAGAAGGCTTTAGAAATTTTCAAGCAAATGCAAATGGAAAGTGTAAAGATAAATTCCACAACCTTTGCTAGCATCCTCCCCGCCTGTGCCAAAATGGGAGCTTTGGAACATGGTAATTAACCAGTCACTGTTAATATATTATGCAGTCACATAAAATATATTTTGTAGTCACTGTTGAGATCGACTTAGTCGATTGCTTGATCACATGATAACCCGTAATTAATGGTTATCATAACATATTGTTAATGTGTTATGATAATCACTAATTAGTGGTTATTTCTATCACTATGTAAGATAATGAAACAATGCTATTCAACCAATAATGAAATGATGCCAGTCGTGTCTATTCATATTGGTATTAATAATGGTTGTGTGGGCTGGGAAAGACTTACTAGTGCCATATAATTGATAGGAAATAATCAGTGATACCCTAGCTCATATAAATGGATGCCATAGCTCATGGGTAACCAGAGAATCCAATGAACACACATTAACATGATGCCCTAGTTCACTAACACAACTAATGCCATAATCAAATCATTCGAAGAAATGAACTCAATGCCATGGACACAATAGAGCATGAAGTAATGAATATCATAGTAAGATGTTCCCTCGAAATGTAGAGGAGATAACACAATCCCTACCTCAATGAGCTTCTATTTGATAAGGAGAGGAAAAGCCAAGTTTCCAAAACCAAGCTCAAAGATCAAAGGCCCAAGTCCAGATAAAAATTGCAACCCCTATACACAGTGCCGAATCTACCCTGGTTGATGTGGTTTCAAGGTCGAAGATCAAATCAAATCTGCCCTGGCCGATGTGGTTTTGTGCGTTGCCCCTTGAAAAGATTTGCCATGATGATAATGAAATGAGAAATGAATTCCTTTTTATTAAAAAGTTATACCCGTGTTCGTCAAAATTTTGACATACATGGTAGTGGTCGAACTTTCAACTAACACGGGCATGGATTTAAAAAAAATGAAAGTTTTCCTTCTATAATCTGACCAACCAAAATCTTTTTATTTCATGGTCGAAAAATTTGGTAGAAAAACTAGGTGAAATGTACTAGTGTGAATGGCAATGTAAATGAGTAAGCAGTCATTGGGAATTTCCTTGTTTGTAGCTCTAAGTAAGTTTATTTGACATTTTAGGAAATACTGCATTACAATATTTGTTTTTTGTAATTGTAATTGTAATTCTAATTGTTTGAATATGGGTATGTGCGGGATCATGGTATGTCAAAAAGTGGCGATGTGAAAAAAACCTATTTTCACTTGTCCAAAAGCGCACAAATATATTTGTTGACTTTTTAGTAGGCCTGGGTGTCAATACACCTAGCCAAGCCAAAAGCTAAAGCTAAAGGCTTAATCAGTTATCCGATATTCAACAGTAAATATAAATCTTTGTACCTAGCCACGTTCAACATTTTTCATTGCAAAAACATGAACGCAGCTAGGGTTATCGAATATCAGTTCCCAAATCCCCTATCCAATTTTTCCTAAATTGCTAGGTAAGTGAAAGCTTCTAGTTTTTATTGTTTTTAAATAGAAATATATAGTTTTTTTTCTAAAAATCAGGGTAGCAATGAGTTTTTATTTATTTTTAAAAATTCATTGTAATTATCTATTTGTTTTTTCATTGTTATCAGACATGGAATCAGAAAACCCTCCTAATAATCCCGCAAACAATACAAAACCACCTCCCAAAAATCCCCCACTTCCAAAAGATGTACCTGTCACAAACCCTCGCCGTTTAGAAGATCTAATAGGAAATAATCTAAATGAACTTAGAGGTTTTCAAACAAGTACATATGCCAATATCCCCACATTACGCCCCATGTTTACGACGTTGAACTCAATTATTGAAAACATGGAGAAACTTACACAGTAATATAGTGTTGCACTTCTTTGGCGTGATTCCATGCAGACATAGTTTGACAATGGGCTTGATTATGATCAAGTCATTAACCTAAATACAACAAAACATGACATAGCTAATCTTTTTGTGGATCCTAAGACCGGTCTAAAAGTAGACCCTAAAAAAATGAAGTTGTCAATTAAATGGTGCATAAATAGTGCAATACATGACAACTTTTGGGACCGTTGATGGATGGTTTTTGATAGACAACAATTTGGATTTCCCTTTTTATTTTATTAAAAAATTGTATGTTAAATTTGTGCTCGGTCACAAGGTGAATTATTGGAGTATGAGACCAAACCAGGGTGTAGGTAGGCCATGGGCACAATGGGTGAAATCCCACACATATGTCCCCCCTCCTGAGATTTCACCACCTCCCATAGTGCAGTATCTAGACATTATTGTTGAGGTCGGCTCATAGACTATTTGAGCCATTCACAACTTGAGTGATCTATTGGTTATGCAGAGCACAACATTGTTGTCTTCTCATCCTGATGCTTCTAGTGCTTCCACATCCTCTACAAGCTCACAAGTTTGTGTGCCCCACACTTGCATTATATGCAAGAATCTATGCTTTGGTCCCCTAACTGATAGTGATGCATATAATTTCAGCTTCAATGGGGATGATTCTACATAGCACACTATAGGCACTGAAGTAGCTCATGGAGATGTGCATCAGGAACCTAAAGAGCCATGGACTCCCACTATTACGGTAAGGGTAAACTGTTCACTTTTTACATTGTATTTAAATTTTATTGTTCGTATTTTTACTAGAATTTCCTTATAATAATTTTCCACTTATGTCTTTTTATGTGTTACATTTATGTTCAGTTGATGATAGAGGAGGAGATGACATAGGTGGAGGGGTCCACGCTTTCGGCTGTATCATTTGGTCTTGACACTTCCACAGTACATAGATTTTAATGTACTCATTGGTTTCCTTTTAAATTATGATAATAGTATATGTACATTGTTTTCTAATTTTTATGATCATCTTTTACATACTGATGCAGGTGTCACCAGTTGCCACCGGGGGGCAATGTGAGGGGGTGCAGGTGTCAGTTGTTGATAAAGGAAAGGTAATTAAGTAATTTAGTTTGTTTATGCATACATGTATAGTTGTCAGTTGTGCGTACTCATTTTTAATTTACATGGTTTATTTGACAGAGAGTGGCATGTGATGATGTTGTGAGACCCTATCGTCACAATAGAGTCACAGGCATATCCATTCAAAGTGATAGCCCCTCAGTATGTATACATTTATAAAGTTATTTGTGTGTATTTTACTATCAAGTATATATAATATGGTCAAGTTATGATAGTATGAAGTATCTGTTTGACTTTTGTAGGTCACTCCTAGTTTGAGGGAGCCAAAACGCCAAGGGTTTGTATTGCTGATGACTCAGCCAACAATCCCTAAAGAAAGTTCAACACAGGTAATTTTTAATGTTAATTCAGTTATTTGTAAACATATATTTGCCACCAAGTTTTTAACTTAAATAGTATAACTCGTAGATCAATCTCATGTTTTTAAACATATACAGGTGGGAGTCAACATTGGTGGCACTATTCCTATGCTACCAAGGACATATATTAGGTCTCTTGTCCGCGGGAGGAGACAGAGAAGTGAGGTATATGAGAGTTTAATTTTAGTTTAAATTTTATTTATTATTATTAACTATGATTCTGAATTTTAATCTAACTTTGGGTTTCACTTTTGTGTTTGAATGTAGGATCCATTAGAGCTGGAGAGTACTTTAAAGAGGCTGCATTTTGATGATCCACCAGTAGAATAGGATGTCCTAGAAATATTTATAGTTGAACTTCTTATTTTGAGATGTCATATGACACATTTTGAGATGGTGTATGCCACATTGTATCTAGATATGTTGACATGTAAATATGTACAGAATTATTGTTCATTTTGATATATATGAAACTTGATATTTGATCCAATTTTTTAATTGTGTGTTCATTTATTCATTATTAGTATGTAAATATGCTTGTGTGTATGTACTTGTGTATGATTTATGCCTTAAGTATATTCATGTATATTCAAGTACATTATTCATAACCTAAATTCATGTGTATGGGCTACATACATGACTTAAGTGAATTCATGTTGTATGCTTTATAATCTATGTGCTACATGTATGCTTCATGACTTAAGAAAATTAATGTGTACGCTTTATGTGCTGTGTGTTCACTTGTGTAATTCATCATTTGAGGTATATAAGGATATCTATTAAAGTGGTTTCAAGGTTTCTACACTTACCCTTTACTCCCAATGGCTAAAAGACTTCAAACTAGCCTAATTACATAATCAAACACCCTTTTGGCTATAATCAAACACCCTTTTGGTCATATCAAAACATATCTCAAATTCAGGTATTGGTCTTTTGGACAAAATATTAGTACTCTGCTTGTACCCCTGTAAATACACTAGGAACGCCTAAGAAATGTGGTCTTGTAGCATCTCACAAATTGCTGATACCTCTCATGGGGTCCAAGTTACGAGCCTTGAAAGTTTGTTGATCAATCATGCTTAGTGCACCTTGGGGACACTTTGGTCCGGCGTGGTCTAGAATGTTCTACTGACTCAGTGGTCGAAATGGCATTGTTCCTAGTGTTTACCCACCCAAACGAAGCTAATGATGCAATCCATTTGGTGCCATGATGAACTGTTTGGAAGTAATCTATTGGTACAACTTTCAACTGACCCTCACTGCAATTTTTGGCATCAAGCGAGACTAGCGTGTCAAATTCAAATAAATTTGAATCTCCCAGAATGGAGAGAGGTTATTGTAGGCCTCAAAAATTCCATCCTATAGCATCTCATGGATCTATGATACCTCTCATGGGGTGTGAGTTACAAGCCTCAAAAGTTTGCTGCCCAATCGTGCTTAGTGCACCTTGGGGACACTTTGGTCTGGCGTGGTCCGGAACGTTCTACTAACTTAGTGGTCAAAATGGGGTTGTCCCCAGCATTTAACTACACAACTAGAGATAATGGTACAGTCGATTTGGTGTCAGGATGAACAATTTGAAAATAATCCATTGGTGCAACTTTCAACTACCCTCACTGCAAGTTTTGGCATCGAGTGAGACTAGCATGCCAAATTCAAAAAAACTTGAATCTCCCAAAATGGAGAGAGTTTATTGTAGGCCTCAAAAATTTTGTCTTATAACATCTCACAAATCTTTGATACCTCTCACGAGGTCCAAGTTACGAGCCTCCAAAGTTTTCTGCCCAATCGTGCTTAGTGCACCTTGGGGACACTTTGGTCCGGTGTGGTCCGAAACATTCTACTAACTCAGTGGTTGAAAAGGGGTTGTCCCTAGCATTTACCCACCCAAATAGAGCTAATGGTGTAGTCCATTTGGTGCTGGGATGAATGGTTTGGAAGTAATCCATTGGTGCAACTTTCAACTGACCCTCACTGCAAGTTTTGGCATCGAGTGAGACTAGTGTGCCAAATTCAAACAAATTTGAATCTCCTAGAATGGAGAGAAGTTATTGTAGGCCTCAGAAACACCATTCTATAGCATCTCACTGATCTCTGATACCTCTCATGAGGTTTGAGTTACGAGCCTCGAAAGTTCTTTGCCCAATTGTGCTTAGTGCACCTTGGGGACACTTTGGTCCAGTGTGGTCCGGAATGTTCTACTAACTCAGTTGTCAAAATAGGGTTGTCCCTAGTGTTTACCCACCTAACTAGAGCTAATGGCAGAGCCAATTCAGTGTCGAAACAAATAGTTTGGAAGTAATCAATTGGTGCAACTTTCAACTAACCCTCATTGCAAGTTTTGGCATCGAGCGACACTGGCATGCCAAATTTAAACAAATTTGAATCTCCTAGAATGGAGAGAGGTTATTGTAGGCCTTAGAAATTCCATCCTATAGCATCTCATGGATCTTTGATACCTCTCACGGGATTTGAGTTACAAGCCTCGAAAGTTCATTGCCTAATCATGCTTAGTGCACCTTGGGGACACTTTGGTCCGGCCTGGTCTGAAATGTTCTACTGACTCAGTGGTTGAAGTGGGGTTGTCCCTAGCATTTAACCATATAACTAGAGCTAATGGTGTAGTCCATTCAATACTGGGGTGAATGATTTGGATGTAATCCATTGGTGCAACTTTCAACTGACCCTCACTGCAAGTTTTGGCATCGAGTGAGACTAACATGCCAAATTCAAACAAATTTGAATCTCCCAGAATAGAGAAAGGTTATTGTAGACCTTGGAAATGTTGTCCTATAGCATCTCATGGATATTTGATACCTCTCATGGGGTCCAAGTTATGAGCCTCAAAAGTTCGCTGCCCAATCATGCTTAGTGCACATTGGGGACACTTTGGTCCAACGTGGTCCAGAACGTTCTAATGACTCAGTGGTCGAAATGGAGTTGTTCCTAGCATTTAACCACCCAATTGGAACTAATGGCATAGTCCATTCGGTGCCAGGATGCAATTCTTGAACACTATCCTTCACCCCAGGGAATCATCATTTTACTTTGGACACATTTGACCAATTTTGACTCAATGAATCCAACTATTACATCATTTGACGATACAAATGTAATAGAATTAAGACAATAGAAATGTAAGGATAAAAAAAAGGTGATACAAATTATATAAGGATACAACATTCATAGTAAGGAAACACATTTTTTGCACTTTACATGGCATTAAGACAATACAAATGTGGGCTTTTAATATTTGCAAATCAACCCAATGGGCTCTTTTATATTTCAAATTTTGCATCAAATTTTTTATATACAAAATTTGGCATCTAAATATGCACATTACATTCAATTTTTGTTTTTATATACAAAATTTGGCATCTAAATATGCACATTACATTCAATTGTTATTTTTATATACAAAATTTGGCATCTAACTATGCACATTACATTTGATTGTTGGTTTTATATACAAAATTTGGCATCTAAATATGCAAATTACACAACTATATATAAAAAATAAGTGTCCTTTTCACTCCAATCCCTACATTCAGAAGGCAAAAGAAAAGTTAATAGAGAATATAAGAACTCTCCTTTTGGCATCTAAATATGCAAATTACACAACTATATCTAACTTGAGTTGAACTTACCTACTGAAGTGTACCTGAAGGGTCATCTCTATGCTTGAGAGTATTCAGTATTGCTTCATGATTAGCAGTACTAATAGTCCAAAGTTCCTTTGTCTTTGGTTTTCCTTGATGTTTCAACAGCTTAACATTGGTTGCTATAACAAGGTGTGAATACATGAGAATGGTTTTGTGCTTCTCATAGTCTTCAAACATAGGAATGCCATTATTTCTAATCACATATGTGCACAATCATGTTCCTGCAACAACATGTGATCCTGTTGGATATGTGAACATATCATAATCTTTTGTCAATTGTGCAAGTTTCTGCTTTCCTCGTACACAACGTGCTAACCAATAATCCGATCTCTCATCATTCCCTTCTGGTGCAACCAATGAAAAAACATGTCCTAGCTGTAGAAGATCTGAAAGATGGTCATAGTCAAGTGAACAATCCATGTCATCATTTATTATAGAGATTGTGAGAGATAAAGGAGTAAGATAATGTGGAACCCATGTATCAACCCACTCACTTTACTCACACTGATCCCAATCACACTGAAGACAACTCAGACAATAACAAGCCAACTCTCATGTCCAAATGGTCCATGTACTAGCATCTGAGCTTTGAAATGAATGCATTCTTGAAGAATCTTTCATAGTTTGACAATTCAACCTATCTCCTATTATGCCCAACTCAACCAACCAAAATAATCTGCACACTGCTAAATCAAGAGTCCCCCCCTGTGACAATGTTGAAGTACACCAATCAACAATAGAACGAGCATCAATGAGTTTTGCACCTAAAATCCTTAGTTGCTCCTTAACTAGAGCTCTCTTTACGCATGCACCTACTCCATCATGCTCCCCTTTTCCATGACTGGCCTCAAAAAAACTCCAAATATGAGGTACACCTCTCTCTACATACATTCTACATAACCAATAAAACATATGAGCATTTTTTAATTGACATGTGCAGTTATCTGACCAAATGAGATGTCTATCCATAGCAATATTATTTTCCTGCACCCTCAATAATTCTCAAAGCAATGTTGGACAAACTCAGATGAGTGTGATCTATCATCACTCATATAAAAATGGTACTCTCTGATTATCTTTTGGTCATCTTGTGTACTATCAGGGGAATGTATATATGTTATGTGCACAAAAATAGAAACCTGAATAGAATTGTAATATTGATCTTACAACTCATTTTGGGGCTGCAATGTATAGTTCTCCGCAAAGTCAACAACTGATATAATAGTCCCAATCAGGAAAGTGTCCTTACACACCCTGAATTGTTGATCCAACCACTGAGACCTATGACTATGCCTTGCATACTTGTAAAAAATATTCTTCCTGAAATCTGAAATAAAATCAGCTACATTGCATTCTTTAGTAACCAACTCACATCTAGAGCCTTCACCTCCACTTTTTAATGTATATTTAACGGTTTCATATACCTTTTTGTGGACAATTGTCTTTCCAAAATCATGTTCATAGCCCTCATGAAAACATTCAACAAACTTCACTAGGCCACCACACTCTGAGCACTTGTCATTTAAGAAATCTTTTATATAAAAGAAACATCCATCATCTCTAGGACATAAAAAATGATCTAGCAAGTCTCTTGATGATTTTGGAAGAGCACTTGCACCACACTCTTCCAACATTTCACTCCTATGCAAAGTAGAATGAATGGATCGTAAAAATTCATGGTGCATTGAAAACTCCACATGATATTTGCAACAAGAAGTATTTCGAATCTTAAGAGGCACACACAAAAAAGGCTTCAGGGCTTCAAAAGCTCTTTGTGATATTTG
The DNA here is from genome assembly GCA_027943335.1 of Chamaecyparis obtusa. NCBI lineage: Eukaryota > Viridiplantae > Streptophyta > Pinopsida > Cupressales > Cupressaceae > Chamaecyparis > Chamaecyparis obtusa. Next base: position 13,230 of record BSBK01012172.1, on the reverse strand, counting down.
CAATGTTGGATGTGTCTCATAAAATTTTTTGAACAACATTGTTTGACTCACCTCCAAATAATGTTTGGGATGCGGGGTGCGGTCTTGAATGCCAATTCTCAACTTCAAGACATCCTTCACATTTGGTGACACTCTTGAGTTAGATTGCCAAAATAGTTGAATTTGATCCTTCACAGCATCGGTAAGCTTCTTATCACAACATGAAAGTCTCCCACCATAAGCCCATGTATCATTTTGAAGAGGATCATCAAGTCTTTCTCTTCTTGCAAGTTCTCTATCCAAAGTTTTACGATTTAGATTCAAGTCAACACAAGTTTGTCTCATCAAACGAGCCTTTCTTAAATGATGACTTACTAAGGAGGTTGTAATAACCCTCCTAGCAGCTCTCCTATCTTTTTCCTTGGTAGTCTTCCCAATGGAATTGAGAGCACTAAAAAGATTTCTCACAATAATAGCATTCTGCTCCTTTTTCTTGTTCACACTAATCTTCAATTTGACTAGTATACGTCTCATCTTCTACATCTTTAACAATTGCACAAACATTTGACATTGCTCTACCAATGTCTTGTGCCTAAAAAATTGATCAAAAAGTTTTGAAACCCACAACTGAACAGTTCTTTTTGATCTCTTGCCATCGAAATTGCTCATTATGTTCTCATCAATTTCAAGTAACCATTTAGTTCTTCTTGAAGGTCTCAATTTTGAAGTTTGTCTTTCTTCCTCTGAAGGGATTTCATTTCTCATATAATTTGGAGATGTGTAATGTTGATTTGGTTCTTCTGCACCATTATCATTGCCAATTCCTTCATATTAAATCGGTAGATTGTCATTAACAATGTCCACACTTCCATTGGCCACATCTACATGTTCATTTTCAAAACCTACATTTTCATCTTCAAATTCATGTTCTTCACTTGAAACCACATTCAAAGGTGGGCCTATACCGACATCTTCATTAATATTTAACATACCTTGTCTCTTGTTCCAATGGGCAACCCTTTCCATTTCTCTATACACTTCAACATCTTCATTTGTGAGTCTCCTCTTCTATTTATGCTTTCAACAACTACTACTCCCCATAGTTAGACAAAAAGGTGATGAAAATACCTTTGGTAATAGAGAAAATCACCCAAAAAATGGACTTTTGTCTTCTCTAGAGACAAAACCTGATTCGCTGTAAACTTGAATCCCGTAATTTAGGAAAAAAAACTTGACTCTCTGGATGGATCCAGAGAATCTAGTTTTTTTTTTTAACATCAGTAAAAAGAATCTGATATCCAATATCTCCCGCCAATTTTTTTGGCAAAATCTCTCTCTCTCTCTCTCTCTCTCTCTCTCTCTCTCTCTCTCTCTCCCCCTCTCCCTCCAGTGAACTATTCTTCAAAGCCTCCATTTCTGCATATCTAGGGTTTATGATGCTTGTAAAAGGCATAAGTATGCCCTTGTAGGGACTCATGGTCATGATCAGAATCATATTATTTTCATGCATTCCCTGACATTTAATACAAAGATTTTCGTTGTTATTGCTCTCCACATCTGCTCTCTCAATTTAGTCCTCTCCCTCTCCGCTGCACTCAGCTTAGCCATCCTTACCTACTCTTTAACAAAGATTCTCCAAAATTTGTATACAAAGGCATCCTACAAGAAAAAATGAAAAGTTTCCCAGAGAATATCCACAATTTGTATACAAAAGCATCATACAAGAAAAATGACAAAAAATTAATAGCTAAAAGGTAAAATTTATCATTAACACCGGCAGTACCAAGGTCATACCCTCTATCAAATCGTGGCCTATGACATGCAAAATGAGCAAAGCAAGTGAAATGAAAGGGAAGTATGGATCAAATAGAAAAGGTGCATCAAATCGGATCAATATCATAATAAATGCAAAAAATACTATTATAGACAAAAATATTTTCATATTAATTTGTTACAACTTTCCCAAGCTTCTGTACCTTGCTATGATTAGACATTTTCATTAGCAGAACTAAATTTTTAGGTTAAGTTTTATAGATCATCTTTTTGATTCAATCAAGGTGAAGTCCATTGAAATCTACTTATTCAGTATAGTCAGACCGCCGAAATTACAAGGAGTCTATAGAAAAATCCTGTGTTGGATACTTTCAAGAGGACTTGGGTTGAAACTGTCTATCATCAAATCAACTGTGTAGGTATTTTTTCAAAATCATTTTGTATATCAAATAATATAATACATACTAATATAAAAATTTAAATTATAATATTAATGAGCTATGCTATTATTATTTAATATTAATATTAAAAAAAAAAAATTGTAATATATATTTTAAAATTGAAAAAAAATACACAACACAATTAATATTAGCATAACAAAAATATAATTTAATATGAAACTTGAATTTGAAAAAAGAGGTGCAATTGGAATTTCAAAATAGATGGGAAGTTTTGGATATCTGATTTTATTGGATATCTGATTAGGCTTGGTATTTGCTTCGGCATTACGAAACTTCAGTGGTCAACCCTTTAGGCATGTTTCAAGAGGTAGTTCTTGATACCGAGATTTTGACATGTAGCTAACAACTATTTTTTCAATTGAAATTGATGAAACGAAAAGGGTTTCTTAAAGACATTATCAACTTTCCATCAATATAATTTCTGTCAAATTTTGAGTTCAATAAGTAATTATTACTTATTTTTCAATCGAGTTATCTTTAAAGTCGTAATTGACATACTGATTGAAAAACAAATATTACATTCAAACCATTTAACCTTTTTGAAATCTGAAACATGCGTCACATTCTATGTTTCGACTACTATAAGAAATTTTTTTTTTGAATTTTGTAAAATTTTGAATTAGTTAAGGTGGTCAAACACGAGATTTTTTTTATTCTGAAAAATTTGTAGCAGAAAATTCATAATTAATTATTTATTTAACAAAAAATTACAAAAAAATATGCGTCACAGCCGGACATGAGTCTGTTAGAGTTGTCATATTATAGCTAATAATTAATTAATTTAATTATTAGTCTATTGTTCTCTACACTTAAGTTAGACTTAGGCATCTCATTATTCTTTAGGGTTTTCACCTTTAGGTTTTTGGTATCCTTTTATAAGGATTCCCTCTTTGTATTTCATTAATTCACTTATTGGATCATAATAGAGATTGCTCTTTGCATGTCCATAAGATGTCTCTGGCTTTTTGGCCTCCATGATTTTCTTGCTTCTGTTCTTTGCTTCTTCCATGTGACAGGGTTATGCATGCAGGTGTTCTTGGGAGATTAGTTTTTCACCTAATCTAACATGGTATCAGAGCCATCTTGCTGCTCGCTGTTCGTGTTTTGTTGAAGTGTTTCAGAAGCAGGAGGTTTTCAAGGGTTTCAGAAGTTTTTTTTGTGGATCTGGGGGGGAGCCAAAATTTGGCTCACCTTGGGCAAAAACGGACACCACCATTGTGTCCGGAAGGCCCAAGAACCCCTAATTCCATATAAAACTTGTCCATTTTGGACACAGTGACATCTGAGGCAAAATTTTTTTGCATACCAAGGCCGTACGGCCCTGGCACGCACTCCGAGACGGTGATTTTCAAAAAAAAATTATTATTAAAATTTTTTTTAAGGGGCGGCCTCCCGGGCGCCACCCAGCGGCCACCCGGGCGCCACCCCGCGGCTCCTCCGCCGCCCCGCTGGCCTCCTCAGCCGGCCCCGCTCCGCGGCCTGCTCAGCCGCCGCCCGCGCCCGCGCCCGTGCCGCCGCCGCCCTTCGCGGCCTCTGCTCCGTCGGCCTCCGCTCCGGCGGCCCCCGCCGCCCGCGCCCGCGCCCTCCGCTCTGCCGGCCCGCCCACCGCCGGCACCAGCACCAGCCCCTGGTCGCCCACATGACCCGGGGTTTCCTGATTCAGCCCCCATGCCCTCTGCTGACGTCAGCATGACGTCAGCAGACATGCTTTTTAATTTTTAAAAAAAAATTTGCATGTTTTTTTAGGGCTCTGTTTTAAGGGTAATTGGGCCTTTTTTTGCCATATCTTCTTCATCTGAAGGCGTATTTGGGAGTTTTTTATATCATCGGAAAGCTCTTTCCGAGACGAACGCAATTATGGAGGTTTCTTTTCAAGTTTTTTGCCTCATTTTTCGTACCATGCCTTCGAAGGCAGGACTTCTTTTTTGCCTTCCTGGAGCACCTGATGCTTTTTTTGGCATAACTTGCTCATACGGAGGAGTTAGTGGGCGAATGAGACATCATCGGAAAGATGATTCCGAGACGGTCGTTCTATACGAAGAGCTTTTTTCCAGATTCTTCTTCCATTTTTCGCACCAGGCTGTTGAATTCAGAGGTTTTCTTTTTCAGGTGCCTGCCAAAGCACCTGTCACTGTTTTTGCCGTAACTTGAGCATACGATGGCGTTTTTTGCCAAACGAGATATCAACGGAAAGCTGGTTCCGAGACCTTTCTGTTTTTTTCAGTTTGGTTGTTTGATTTTGCCGTTTGCAGGGGTTTTCTGCCAGTCAAAGTCACGGGTACTTTTTGCATTCCGGACATTATATCTCTCACATCCGGGCTCAGTTTTCAGCAAACTTGGTTTTTTCGAAAAGCTGGTTCAGTGTGCTATTCAGTGGCAGAGGTTATTTTTCTAGATTCTACTCCAGGTTTTCACTCCTCTGAGTTATGCAGTTTATGCCCTCTGGTGGAGTGCTTGGTTCTACAGGTCCGGGGATCTCTTCTTCTGAGTTCATAGCTCACTCTTCTTTCTGTCTTTTGAGCATTGTATGCTTCTCTTCTGTTGCATTCTTTTTTCTGTAAACGCACTGAGATAAAGTGCCTACTTTTGCATATCTGGGATCTTGTACTTCTTGTGTTTGTTTGTACTCGCACTTAGTTATAAAGTGCCATGGGGGATTCTGATGCATTTGCCACTATAGGCACATCCACTCTTGTCAAGTGAGTGTACCTTCCACGACATTAGCCCATGTAGACTGTGTCTATGACACCACCCTTTATCCTGTGCTTGTACCTTCTTTTGCACATAGGTGTTCCTATTTCTTCTTCTTGCAGATGTTTCTGGCATTGCATTTCAGTGTTCCTGTCACCCCGTTCAGCATTATGGGGGGGTTCACCTGTTGGCTCTATTGCTTCCTTGGTTTGGTTGAGTGAACTACGTATTCAGTTTTTGTTCCTATGTACTAGGCGGATGCAGTGGCTAGGCACCTATGCATTTCGGTGAGATGGTTCATCTGCTATATAGACACTCGTTCATTCCTATTTTGGAGGTCACCTCTTTGATTGATCAGCTCTTCAGACTTTGTCTTCTCTACCTGGTCATGCACTTCAGTGGGGGTTCCAGCAGTTTCTTCTGACAGTGTTTGCAGCTTCATGCTTCGGAGATGCTTCATGCTCTTTCTTGTTCCTTTCTTTGGGGACATTCCCTAGATTGGAGGCTTTGTTTCCTTCATCTAGTTTATTTTCTTGTACTTGGGTACCTGATCAGGCCTTGTTGCCGGGACCCATTGCTCTTTCATGCATTTTTGTTTTCATGCATCTTTTAGTCCTTAGTTGTTTAGCTTCTCCCTAAGTTACACTTAAGGGGGGGTGTTAGAGTTGTCATATTATAGCTAATAATTAATTAATTTAATTATTAGTCTATTGTTCTCTACACTTAAGTTAGACTTAGGCATCTCATTATTCTTTAGGGTTTTCACCTTTAGGTTTTTGGTATCCTTTTATAAGGATTCCCTCTTTGTATTTCATTAATTCACCTATTGGATCATAATAGAGATTGCTCTTTGCATGTCCATAAGATGTCTCTGGCTTTTTGGCCTCCATGATTTTCTTGCTTCTGTTCTTTGCTTCTTCCATGTGACAGGGTTATGCATGCAGGTGTTCTTGGGAGATTAGTTTTTCACCTAATCTAACAGAGTCTACTACTTATATCAAGAATCTTGTGAAATTATATCATCATTTGATTGTGATTAAGGTGGTCAGACATACACGTACTCTTTATCTTTTCCCTGAAATTTTTGTACTACTGCATTGAAGTCTAAAATTTTGAACAATTAGATAAAACAAATTTCAAACAAGGGCTAGTAGTTTAGAAACTACATCCAATTTCCTACAGATTCTATTCTTACAACCTTTTCACATAAGGTTCATAAGATGTTCAACCTTTTACGTCAAGTTGACTAACCCTAATTTTCTAATTTTTCATTGCCACTTAAGGCCATAGTTTGGTATACCATGATCCTGCACATACCCATATATTTGTGTAGTTTATCAAACACTGTTTTAGAGCATGACACTTATCGTTAGAATTGAAAGAAATGAAATTCTGGTGGCTTGATGTTTCAGAACTTATGGCCACTTCAGAATTCATGGCTTAATTGCATATAATATTTGTGTTTCCTAATTTGATGACATATGTATGGTCTAAGTATGTAGCTCCTTATTAGTTTTTAGTGGTACTGGTAGTTTTGAAATTATATCAAAACAAAAAATAGTAATTAGGTATTTCAAAATGTTTGGGAATTTTGTTTACAATCGACTTTTTAAATTTTAATAATTTATTTTGGTAGTTGGGCATTTCAGAATGCATTTTTGGAAATGTTGCCTAAAGTCTATCTTTAAAACTTCATTGTTTCAATGCATATTTGTGGTTTATCTACTACTTCAACAGAAGTCATAGTTTTTAATAAATTTAAAAAGTGCTAATTTATATTAGCAATAATTGGGTAGCTTGGAACTTATGTTTCATATTAGTAACTTCATGAGAAAACTCAGAATTTGTGGCTTGAACTAATTATAATGGAGTTTTTGTGCCTTCTGTGTATCTCATGTATGAGTTCATGGTACTCTGTAAATTTGAAACAAATGAAAACATTCACAAGAATTAGGTGTTTTAGAAAATGTAGTTTATATGTGGGCTCATGAATTATTGAAAATCATGAATTAAACTTTTAGCCTGTAATTGGTATTCCCGATTTTGTGGTTTAACTTGGAGATGTTATCACAACCAACAATTTTCCTATTAGAAAAAAAAACAAGTACTGGGAACAGGCCTCGACTTGATGTCTTAAAGAAAAGAATGTTAAGAACGTTCATAGAAGAGGAACACCCTCAACTTTCAAAAGTTACAGTTTTTTCATCACATAAAATGAAATTTATGGTAGTAGAAATTTCTAAGCAAGATTTTGTGCCTTTCTGAGGTATCTTCAGAATTAAAGATGATGAGAAAATTCTAAATTATGTCACACTAATCATTTAAGAATAGGAAGACCAAAAAAATGTAAACTGAATATTTGAAAGGAGTAATAATTATATAAGAATTATTGACTAGAATGAGAAGGGTGAAAGCTATTATGGCATTGAGCTCTTTGTAAGTAGGGAGATAGACCTATGTAATAGTTACAAACCCTTAAATACAATAAAATGGCAATTGATGTTGGGCTTCATTTAGATTGTGTGGCTAAATCTGACTTCTAAACTTTTTTGGCTGGAGCTTTTTGTGTTGGGCTCTCATGTCACATTTTCATGATGGATTATGGAGTGTGATTGCAAATATCAACGTAAAAATATTCTAACATAGTTGTATCCTAAAACAAGATATTTAAAAAAATAATTTTTTATATATTAATATAATGATAATTTTTGACAGTGTTAGTGATAGATTATCTAGTTTGAATTACATTGAGGATGAGGGTCGAATCATTATTTTTAGAAGGAAAATATATTCACTTGAAAACATGAACATGGATAATTTTTGACACTATTAGTGATAGATTATCTAGTTTGAATTCCATTGAGGATGAGGGTCGAATCCATTTTTTAGAAGGAAAATATATTCACTTGAAAACATGAACATAACATATATGCTATGAAAGCATTCCCATAACCTTATTAATATTTCAAAATGTAATTACTAGAATGACTGAAAATATGAGTTTTTCCTTCTTCTTTTTTTCTTTTGTTATTTTAAATTTATTTTAATAAAGCTTTCTAATCATGTTTAAGATCAAAGTTTAGCTATATAAGAGAATCTTTAAGCAAATTAAATTTTAAAATTATGGTAATATAATTTAACAAATCAAATAACATATAAACCGACTAATGAATAAATAACACTATCTAACAAATCCTTTAATTTCTTTTAAAATATATTAATGGATCCATTCAAACTGTATAAATCTAATGGGTAGATTTTTTTTTCATAAGCAAGGAAAAAAAACTTAGGGAGTCATCTTTTATGAATCATGTGTAACATATTAAATTAGGGTAAAAGAAAAAAAAAACATTATATATGCTTTTGCTAAATTTGCAAATCACAATGTCATTGTTTACCTTGAAAAAGCAGGAAGATTTCTTTAGTCATTCTTGCTTTAGAAAATAGGAAATGAAATGAAAGGTAGGAGCAATACAACCATCTTTCATTTGATAGGAGAATTTTTTTTGATGTGTTTGTAAACAATAAAGGTAGAATGCTATGTTTTTATGATAGGATGGTGTGTTTTTTAGCTTTTAATCTCTTATATCATTCATTCTTATCTTTTCTCTCTTATGCTCATTTGTAGGCAGCAACAAGAGTCTTGGTTTAGAGTTAAGATTTGATGAATTTAGTAGATTGATGCATTACAAATGTATAAATTCTCACTTTAATGTTTTAATTCTTATATTTTTATATAATTGTAGAATGAAATGTAATTTTTTTTTATATTAATCAACCTTTTAGTTGTGATTATATTGCATGTATAAATAAAATAGAATTAAAATATTTTTATATTGTATAAAAAGTAATTATTACAACTATATGTAAGAATTTTAAATTTTAAATTTTATAAATAAATTTAAAAAAGTTAAATCAAAATAAAATATATTGAAAAATAAGAGAACAAATGATATTTTAGAAGAAACTTAAAAATTAAATATTTATATTTGTTAAATTTTAAATTTTAATTTTAATAATAGTTATAAAGTATAATGGGAAAATATTATATTAATAATTATTTTGAAAATATAAATATTTTTTTAAAATCATTTAAAATAAAAGTAAAAGGTAAGCTATAAATTTTTTGTAAAAAAATTAAACAGCAAAGTAATAATGAAAATTGAATAAACTTTTTGTATGCTGCCACATTTGGCATACGTGTCTACAAGGGCAGTCAACACCACATACCAAAACACTTTGTGTCCCTTCTGCCTACTTCCACATTTCAACCCTTGAGCTTGGCAAATATCAAAATGGCTTTTGAGCATAAAATTTCTGCACTCATTTGGTTGTTCTTCTTATTGTAGTTTTTCCTCAGAAAAATAGTTAAAGCTGAAATTTGATTTCACAGTAACCTTATTTGAAAAAATAAAAATCTTAAGCTGAAATGTAAAAGCACATTTCTAAGTTTTCAAAGGAAGATGCAGGTGATGAGATCTCAAACCACTATTGTGTTTGTAACTAGAATATACTGGTATATAGGGGCAAAAAATTATGTACCTAAGTTTGGAAATGAAATTTTGATATTTGAAATCTGCAGCTTTGATAACAACATTATGTTTGTGTTCCAAATATTATGTCTGGTAGAACTCTACACCATATATTTGAAATTTAAAATTAAAAAATCTAATGTCTCCAGTTCGAGTACCAGTTCTAGTGAAACATGTTTGGCTCATTACATTACTATTTAGTGTACTTTAATTTTGTTGGTTGTGTATCCTTTCTTGATTCTCATTCTGGGTTTAAGTTCTATTGCTGGACAACAATTTTGTATTTGCATCAATGGTTCATTCCTCTAGTTCACAAGTTAGAATATTTGTTGATTGCCTGTAAATAATTTTAAAACTCTTGAAAGATGTAATGCAATAAGGTTAATAATGTGATTTAAGTATTTATAGCCCTCATCCACTAGCAAACCCATTTTACTGTATGCACCTAGAACAAGAACAAATCTTACAATGTTAAGACATGTTCCACAGTGCATGATCAATTTAGTTTTAAGAGTAGGATGACATCTCTTTGATGAATTCTCTTTAAACAATTCAGGTTCTTTGTTCATGATTCCATATATATTACATGTGTGTGTAAAGAGCATTTCCAATTATTATATCTGAAAAAATTTGCCTTACAATTACGCTTTGATGGATGTAAACATGTTGTTACAAGCCTCCATTTGGGCATAAGTAGAAATGATGCTGATGGATGCAAACATGTTGTTCGAAGCCTCCATTTGGGCACAAGCAGGAAGGATGTTGACAAAGGATTTGACTTTACACTTGCCATTGCATTTGCTTGAAAGTTTCTGAAGCCTTCTCAATGAATTCATTGTCTGCATAGTCTGCATCATTGCATTCCATGGAATGACTAAATACAACTGCCTTGGTAGACATGAATGCAAAATAAGTTTCAATACATATTACACATTTCATTCTAGGTGATTTCAATTTTGACATGTCTAAAGAAAACACAACTAAAACAAGACTTCTAAAACAAATGCAACAATACAACATACATTTTATCTTAAATGAAACACATAGTACAAATAAACCACTAATTGACCATATCTAGACAAAATCAACAAAAAATATATGTTCCATTTATAAAATAGAAGCATATTGGGGTATGTGCAAGAAGATGAGGAGCCAAAAAGTGGCGATGTGAAAAATATTCACTTTTCACTCGTCCAAAAGTGCACGAAAGCACTTGTTGACTTTTTAGTAGGCCTGGGTGTCAGTACACCTGGGCAAAATTGCCACCAAAGCACAGGCCTAATCGGGTACCCGATAACTGTGGCATAAATCTGACACCTGTGAGCCCTTTTCTTCATTTCCTTGCATGATTTTTTTCAATTTTCTATCCGTGATTTTCTGATACCTGATATATTTTCGGGTACCTGATATTGGAAACAACAAATTCAACTCTGAGCATATTCGGTAAGTAGTTATTTGTATATTTTTTATTAATTTATTTCATTTTCATTCTAAATGTAGCATTTTTTTTTAAAAATAGGGTTTTGTATTTATATTTGTAATAATATTTGAAATTTAGATTTGTTTTTTATTTAATCAAGCATGGCTGACAACAATGAAGAAAATAACCCTCCAAATAACAATCCCAAAAACAATCCCCCATATCTAAACCCTAAATCTTTACAAGATTTGATAGAAGAAAATTTGAACACAATATGAGGTTTCCAAAACACGTATCAAAATATACCTACATTAGGTCCCATGCTTGCCACACTAAATACAATTGTTGGAAATATTGACACACTCACGCAGCAACATAATGCTGCTCTTCATTGGCGTGATGATATGCACACCCGATTTGATGACGGGCTTGACCATGATGGGATTGCAGCCCTTAATATAAGTAAGGAAGATATAGCCACCCTTTTTGTCGATCCTAAAATTGGAATACCAGTTGACCCCAAAAAGCCCAAATTATCAATAAAATGGTGCACAAATGAAGCAATGCACACAAACTTTTGGGATCGCTGGTGGATGGTTTTTGATAAACCACCACATAGGAATTTGGAGGTCCCATTTTATTTCCTTAAAAAATTGTATGCTGAGTTTGTGCTTGGTCACCATGTTTATTATTGGAGTATGAGGCCCAACATGGGCATAGGTAGAGGAGCTCCTCAGACTAGGCCATCTTCCTAGCGCCAAAAGGCCACTACCTTTGTCCCCCCCACTGATGTCGCACCCCCTCCTCTAGTGCAGCATCCTGATATCATTGGAGAGGCTGTTGAACAGACTATTAGGGCCATTCATTTACTGAGTAATCAGTTGATCACATAGACCAAGTCAGTGTTGCCTCCTGTGGATGCTATTGGTGCATCGACATCTCATCAGAGTTCACATGTATGCGAGCCCCATATGTGAATTATGTGCAGGCATATGTGCCTCGGACCGCTTACTAATTCTGATATATATTAGTTTCATGATATTGATGAGGGGGATATAGGAGAGGTTGCTGCAGAGGTTGCAACACCTCATGGAGCATCTACATCTCATGAGAGTGCTCAGGAGGTGTACATAGAGCCATTGACTCCTGTTGATACGGTAAGAGTAAACATTATAAATAAATTTGTCACATGACTTATTTAATTTAAAAATAATTATTTATTTAGATTAGTTTTAATGATTGCATGTAGTTATGTATATATATTTTTTCCATTTATGTTCAGTCAATGACACAGGAGGAGGTGAGATAGGTGGATGAGTCCACACTTTCGGCCATTTCATTTGGCCTTGATGACTATACGATATATTATAAATTATGTACCCATTAGTTTTTTTTTAATATCATTTGGTGTACATGCTTAAATCTCTATCAATTAGAGCAATAAAATTCATACATTTACTAATATATATTGTCATCTTATTGTGTTCTTGCAGGCTACAGCCGATGTCAGTGGGGGGCGTGAGGGGGTTCCTTCATCAGGTGTCGACAAAGGAAAGGTAGTTAATTGTTTAAGATTAATTATGCATGCATATGTATGTCACTTGTGTGTAGTAAAAAATATTTTACTTGCACTTTATTGTATAGGGTGTGGGCTATTGATGATGTCCTGACACTGGTTCAGCGGCGTATAGTTACAGACGTCTCGATTCAGAGTGATAGCCCAATTGTATGTAGACTTTTACATATTTTTATTTGTATTTTTTAACTAGGGTTGCTATGATGAAGTACATTGATATATAATTGACAATCTTTTTACTCTCATAGGTTACTCCGACTGTGAGGGAGGGCCCATGAGAATCTTTTAGTTCTTTGTTGACCCAGCCCACTATTCCAGAGGAGGGGATCACCAGATGTAAGTTTTAATTTTAGTTCAATCAATTTGTAATTTTATTATGCTATCATCCTATTTTGTAGATTTATTACTCTATGTTGCACCACTCTACTAATCTCATTATTGCAAATATATATTTATAGGTCAGAGTTGGTATTGTTGGCATGGTCCCTTCACTACCCAGGACGTATGCTAGGACACTTGATCGTGGTAGGTGATCGAGAGACTAGGTACAAATTTATTTGTATTCAGTTATAATTTTAATTAAATTAGTGTTTGAAAATTATGAATTATATATATATATATATATATATATACATATATATATATATATATATATATACATATATATACATATACATATATATACATATATACATATATATATATATATATATATATATATATATATATATATATATATATATATATATATATATATATATATATATATATATATATATACACACACACACATATATG